>JANVCC010000271.1:5472648-5807130 GCA_025345505.1 Todiramphus chloris collaris
AAAGAAAACCATCAGTTTATCTTTCCTAAAATGATGCAAGTCTGTTGGATACAAACTCATCTTGAATGTTTTATCTGTTTAATATTGCTAATTCTTCAATGTTTGGGCTATTGCAATCCTCCTGTTACAGCTTTTGAGGTATTTTGTTCATAAAAGACAGCATTGAGGCAAAATACCAATCTGAACCTAAATAACACATATATAAAACTTCTTAAAACCTAATGTTTGGGGCTTTTTCTTAACCCATATAAAAATAAAAGAAAAAAAAAAGGGGGGGGGGGTGTGTGTGCAAAAAAGCAGGCTGTATACAGTGTGAACTATTCTGTATTTGTGTGCGTTTGAATACATGAATTCAGAATCATTTGTGTGTGTGTATACACTGTACTTTGTTTCATCAAAATAATGTGAAATTAGTTAAAAGTGGTATGAATCATAATGACAGGCTTGGTGCCTTGGTATCCAAGATACGTTAACATGCTGATAAGTTACTTGTTTTCCTGCTGTGAGAACTGGTTGCTGTATTTGATTCTTTAGCTGAATACAAACTAAATTAAATCTGCAGTGACCTATATTGTGCTCTAGCTAATGACCCAGTTAACCTCTGGTTAATTTTCTGTCTCTTGGTGTCCTGGGAACAGGGACATGTTTACTTCAGTTGCCACAAACCTTTAGAATGTGCCACTGGCATTTATTATTCTAGAGCTGTGTGTTTTAATAGAAATTAGCTAATGGGCCATGGGGGTCTGCAGAAGTTGTAGAATGCCAATGAGGAGTTCTCTTTCATTTTTCCTCCACCCTGATTTACATGACTAAGCTTTTAGCTTTTCTTGGTTTTGTTTTTGTTTCTTGAGTATTGATCTGTCTCCTGTGGAGGAAACAAACTATTTGCTTAACTTGCAGGAGGACACTCTTATTGGCAGCTTCCCAGATACTCCTCTCTTCTGCATGCTTTAAATTAAACTAGAACCAATGCAGACATTGGTAGGGAAGTTTCTAACTAATGCATTTTTATTATTTCATGGCTGTGTTATGCAAATCAATCTTAGTATAACCATAAAGTAGTAATCATGAATATTTTCTCTAATGTCCGATATGAATACCACTTTTCTGATGCAAATAGCATTCTTTGGCGACTGGGTGGGCTCGTCTATGAAGTATATGTTCTTTTTCAGGAAATGAAGTTACCCTGGTACAATAACTGTCAGAGCAAGGAGGAATGATTATCCACACCCATTTGTAGTAATGGCCCATACTGTCCGTGTCACGGATCCATTAAGTAGTGCCCAGTCCAAAACAACCTGAACCTTTTCTGACATGTAGAGTTTCTAGTGCCTTCAGGTTGAGGCCTTGAGAAACAGCTGTTCTAGAGCCAGTCCTTTCTGCTCGTCTGTTCCTTTAAGGTTTTTTTTAAACCATGAATTTCCTTTCAAGAGGAAATCCTTCCTTATTTTTTGTTTTGCCCATGGCAGCAACAAAAGCAGGTAGAAGGTGCCTACCGAGCGCCCAGCCTTATGCTGTAGTGTAGCTGCTCTGCAAAGAGCAGATGGAAGCAGTTCTACAGCAATCCCGAGTCCCTTGTTGGTCATGTACACAACTGGGGTTGGGGTGGAGTGGGGAATTTTGTGCTCTTTTGCTGAGCTGTAAGACACTTGTTCAGACACTTGTTAGTTTTAATCTGGGACTTTTTATGACCTAAGAATCACTGCTTGATGATCATACGTTTAAAAATATGTAACACTGAGAGGTAGAGGAGGATTTCCATGACCAGATTTTTGGGAACTTGCTCTGTTCAGCCAGGTGGCCTAGAGCACCACACAAAGCAAGCAGTGTCTGTGCTGTGTGTGTGCCTTCAGTGTATTGTGCAATTTTATTACAAACCAGCAACCTCCACCAGCTGGGGATATTCTCTTTTGATCTGTCCTCATTTCCTTGTTCACTATTAAAAACAAAACAAACACACACACCCCCCCCAGCCCCTGTACTGCTTCCCCCAACCCCCAAAAAACTTCCAAAAAAGCCCAAACAAAAAGTAAACATTAAACATGGAAAAAGCATTTCTGAGACAGGTACCATACAAGGTTTAACACTACCCGTGGAACCGCTGCCATCCAAATAGGTCTTCGCTTATATTCTGCCTGGTGGTTAAACTAATTTGTTCTTGTCTTGCAAGAGCCCATCTGTAAAGGATCCACCACATCACCTTGTGCTGGACATTGCAATTGTTCTTCTCCTTGTTGTAAAGGGACTAAAAACTCATGTGACTCCGTGGGAATAACCTTGAAGTTGTGGGTTATGTTGTTACTGTGTGGCTTTATGTCCGAACTTAAGTGGTGAAAAAGTGTCCTTTTTTTCTCCTGGCCTTATGTTTTTGGTGGTTTGGATTTTTTTTTTTTCCTTTTCTCATGGCAAAGGGAGAAGCAAGTTATCAATCTCTGCGTTCTTTTGTTCTTCCTGAAAAATAAGTCTGAACGAAAGGAATTTTAAGTCATAAAATATTAAATCTCTCCTTTACTGACTCTGGAGCATCTTGAAATGAAAACTTTTTCTGTCAATCATCAGAGTATGGGGAATTGTATGTACAAAGGGAGCTACAGTGCCCCACAGTTTAGTCCCTAGGCTTTTCTGTTTATGAGCTTATTCTGTCAGGGTCTGTTAGTTTTGGTATTGTTAGCGGTTTAACAGGATTTCAGACGTGTTGGTGGTCTCCATGGGTCCTTTCCCTGTTTCACCTCTGAGTATTCCTACTGCTAGAGGAAAAAAGCAACTGTGACTGAGGAGATTGGAATTACACACAGTGTAATTCCCTTATTCATAAGTTTATAAGGGAGTTGCTTCTCTTGTGTAGTGGTTGAGAGGGACCAAATCCCAGTTTTTTGTAAGAGATGAAATATACTTTTCAGATATTTAAAATCCTAAGCTTTATGATATATATTTGTCTTGTGTTTAAAAAGCAGTCGATGAGAGGAGTTATTCATATGTACATGTATGTGATGTTTCTATTCATTTGTACAAATCTGCAATTGGTGCTATTGAGCCAGTATAAGGAGACTGTGCAGATTGAAGGCCTAACCTGAGTTTTTTCAAGACCAGGTAAGAAAAATATACTGTACTTCGGATAAAGTTCTCATGTGGTAAGTGTTCAGATAAGTTTTGCGACTAAAAATAGTTGTGCCCTTTTGTTGAAGGGGCAATCTGATATCCTGTATTCATTTGCTGTAAGTAGTTTCTGAATAGCTTACAGTGCGGGGCAATGAATTGTGCTCAGCTTTCAAACATGAAGGTATGGAATTACAAGAAAGGTGAAGGAAAATGCTAAAATATTTCCTAACTAGAATTTCAGAAAGAAATTTCAGAAATGCTGTTGACTGGCTATGACTTTCATTGCATGTCTGTTTACAAAATGGGAAAAGATTTTATTAATATTTTGAATGATCACAAAAGGTTTCATATAATACTTCCTGAATATCATAATAAATATTATCTCTGAACTGCTTTTGATTATAGAAATTGCCTTCCTAATAGTTTTTTATTTCATATACTTAACTGCAGTTTTCAGAGCTCCTACTCTGGTATTTGATTCCCTTCTTCAATGATTTTTATATTGACACCTACAGGAAACTTAACTGATGCTGCCTACACTTAAGGAGAATTTAGATACTGCCTCTGTTTGTCTCAGAGGACTGAAAATACTTTGCATAAGTATGGTATGAAGAAGCTCATCTCGTATGTACTTGAAAACCAGTCTTTTTGAACTGTAAATACTGTAATGGAAAACCAGTACATGATTTTTGGGACTCAATTTTTATTTAAAAACAAATGTGAAAAAGAAAATAAAATCGTGTTTTCATCTTGCAAACATGACTGTAAGTAGGCTGGTAATGACACTCATGAATCTGCTTGTTTAGCTTGATGGATATAATTCCAAACAACTTCCTGCAAAAAGTTAAAACACAGATTCCTATGTGGATCTAAGGGTAAGGAATACAAGATGTAGGGATGGCTGCTCATGGATACTGATCCTGTTAGAATCCCCAAGTTTTAAATAGATATCTAGTGTATTGAAAACTGTTCTGTTACAATTTTCTTTTCTTTTTGAACAATGCACCTAAAAGCTCTGAAACAAGATACCGAGCTTTTAATTGCTATCTGCCTTTTTTTCCCTCTTTTCTCTTCTTGCTGCTCTCTAATTACTGTGAGCAGGACAACAGTTCATTTGCCAAGTAGTTTTCACCACAGAATACAGAATTCAAGTAACTTCTTTTCAAGGCAGGATTTAAAAAGACATTATGCCCTCTCCAGTTAGTGCAGATGCTCAAGATAACACTGATTAAGGAAACATCTCAAACCACAGTGTTTTCCTAAACCACAGAAGTGCAAAAGCAATACTGTGCTCAGAATGTTTATAGAAAGAATAAAGCATGGCTGTGTCAAATTGTCAAATTAGTTTTCATAGTTTCAGCCCTTGGATATACATATACAGAATAATTCCCTCCCCACCCAACTGACTTGAAGCCTGCAAATGTCCCTGTTCTATTACTCTGACAGTCAGGTGTTCAACTCAGCAAATGAAAAAGAAGATATATGGAAAAATATTCCTAGTTTGGAAGGTGGGAGGGAGAGGTAGCCATTAAGTCCCTGAGTTTAATACCTAATTTAATATTTTATTTATACCATATTCTATTCTTGCTCTGGTATTAATTTGGAGTCAAGTGACTTCAGTGCAGTTGCACTAGGGTAATTAAATATAAAGAGAAAAGGCACTTACCTCTTCAGATCATTTCTCTTTGAAGATGTCCCATTAGCCATTCAGGAAAAACCTTGCCATTGGAGCAGACATACTCTATGGTATTTGTTGGTGATGCTTGTACCACAAGTAAGTCTCTTCCTATGTGCGGGGTCTTAAGGACTTCTATTTATTTCACATTTATTAAAATTCAAGAGGGGTAATGATGGGAACAAAAATTTTATTAATTCAAATGTAGGAGCTACACTGAAAGGCCTCTTCTCTTGAGCTGTGTGACCCTCTAAAGGGACCCCAGTAGATCCAGGAGGTGCACTGCTCCATTGCTGCTGCACAGTCTGGGCCTTCTGTAGTTCTTGGGTGCTGTGTTTCAGATGCAGCTAGGGAGTTTTCTGAGCAGCATAGGAAAGGCAAGACTGATGTGCTATAAATACAAGAGCTGGGAAGCCTTTGCTTTTCACTCTGTAGCCACTGAGTTGGGCTGCTTGGCTGAGCCAGAAGTGAATGCATGTGTGTGTTCTTGCATTTAACTGCAGCACGCTTAGTGGAGGAGAAAACTTGTCAGTCTTCCAGTGTTGATCTAGTTGTGGTCGTTTGTCCAAGGGATCCATGTGTTTCAATGTGGTGATGATATGTGTTACAGAAATTTGAATTAATTATTCTGAATTTGCTGTGAAGCGTTTTTAACTGAGTGCACCAAGCCTATAAACAGCTAAAATGCAAATGCTGATCATTCACTTGCACATTGCATTTCAAGTTTGAACTCTACCTTCTCTATTCTGCATTCTTTTTTACTGATGTTGGCTGCAAACAGAGCTGAGAGAGATTTCCAGAATTTTATTAAAACATGAAATGAAAAACATTTTTAGACTTGTGGCATTAGGAGCTTCCCCAGTGCTTACCCTAAGGATGGCAAGGTCATATCTCAAGGATTAGATACACACCGATAGAGAGAAAAGAGCTCCGTGTTCAATATAAATGTAAAAAAGCTTTAGGTGCTGCAGATTATCTGTTGCTTTGCATGAATAACTACAGCAGCCTACAAATGCATAGGATTTGGCAAAGAGACCAAAACTGCAAATCCTTTGCAGTAACACTGCACTCAGATTAAATTCCTGTGAAATCTTTCCTCTGTTGCTAATTTCACACTCTAGGGATGGAACCATGGACAATTTATACCATATAAATCTTGGTTTAATAACAGGTTCCTTGAGTTTTAAAATGATTTTAAGAATTGTTGCTGTTTGACAAGGAAATACTATAGAATGCTTTTGAAGTCAACATTGTAGGTTGTTAGATGTGTTGTCTTATAATTGTAGCATCCGTGACAATTTGGAGAATATTGGGGGAGTGGGG
Source organism: Todiramphus chloris collaris (assembly GCA_025345505.1). Lineage (NCBI taxonomy): Eukaryota > Metazoa > Chordata > Aves > Coraciiformes > Alcedinidae > Todiramphus > Todiramphus chloris. The sequence goes on from JANVCC010000271.1 coordinate 5,478,746, forward strand.
CCCAAAACCTATTACTCTAACAGTGCAAATGCTATTTACTGTAGCTGTTACGAATGGGAATAACACTTAAAGTAGCTTATTAACATCTGCTTTATCTTTATTTGAAAAACAAAACTTGATTTTGCAACATTTTATATGCAACAGAAATAGAATGTAAAATGAGTTAAGCAGTTTGTGAAAACTTACACCAATTGTTGACTTATAATGAAAATTATATAAAAACATATGAGCCTTTTGCATCCTTTCGTTTGCACAGGAATTTCTCGGTGGTAGAATAAATGTTCCGGAACACAGAAGGCTGGTAAAGGCTATCCTCGTGTAGCCAGCAGCCATACAGGGGGGTGGAGAAAGCAAACCATTTACCTGGTATGGGAGAGAATGTTACAACTGGGATTGAAAGCTTTCTTTCCCATGTTAACTATTTGCCACACTGATTGGGTGTTATGGGGCTATGTTTGACATTGTGCATTCCTTTTTACCCAACAACTCCTGCTCTCCTCCCATTCCTCCCCTGGAACATCTTGGTTTTATTTTGCTATGACTGATTTTTCAAGTCAATGTTACATGAAGTCAGTATGATACAGTATGGTGAGATAGGAAAAATGTTTCCTGGGAAGCCCTGAAAAAATGCTCTGTGAATCCTGATGTACTCTGTTTGGGTTACTACAACTTATGAGAATTATAAGTAAAAATAAGTGATTTCTTGTAAGTAAAAATGTCCAAGTTACTTTGTATATTACATATGGCCAGGCAAATGCCTGGCAGAGAGTGCAGTTGTGTGCAGGGAATTAGGTTATTCATCATGCATGGGACACCATAGATGAGATCTATTGATTTTTATTTATTTTGTGTCATGTCGCTCTTCTGGTTAGAAAACTGTTAGTCTTCAGCCAGTAGCTGTGATGCAGTTTTTTGTGGCCAATATAGATCTCAGCTAAAAAGCAGGAATATTTTGATTTTTTTACTTACCACTTTCAACTACAGATTTGTTTTCACTTCTTTATCTGATCAGTCAGTGACAGTTTTGATTCTGCTTTTTGCTTGTGCTGTACTCTTAATGCCTGTATAGAAATACAGAGTTTCATCTGTTGTAAGAAGCTATGACATGATGGGGTTTATTTTCAATCAGCTTCAGGTTCTTACTCAGGAATAAATGCTGTTGTTCTTAAGAATTTAATTCCATTTGTAAATGTGTGATGCCGCCTTGCAGGAAAAGAAGCTGCAGTGACATGTCTATGCCAGAAGTCTGTTTTTTCACACTAAGTCTTCATGTTTTTCCAGACCTTGCCCAGTGTATGTCATGTATGATGAATTATGAGTCTGAATGAACCATGCATCAAATTTAAGGTGCGTTTAACTACGTAAAAATCTAGAAGGTTGGAGAAGCCTTTTCCTTTGACGCTTATCTCTACAGAATTCCTTCTGACTGTTCTTGTAATGTTACAGAAATTGATTGAAAATCAGTGACAACTAATAGTTTTGTCAGGAAATAAGAGGGACCAGATTCTGCTTCATGTAGCTTTACACTGACACAATACTTAGTTTTTGTGTTGTGCTGTATGTACTAACAACTTTCAGTGATTTTATGGTAAACTGAAATTTTATATGGTACTTTCTAGCTATACTTCTCTATCACAGAATAATTTAAGGCTAGAAGAGGCTTGTGGAGGTCATTTAGTTGAATTCCTTCTAAGCAGGAGATGACTTCAGAATTGAACTGTAATTTATTGCTCCTGTCTCTTGCTTAAATATAGACTGTCTGCTTCCAAGTGAGGTGAAGCTGAAATAATATGATGTCTGACCTATTAATTCCATCTAGTCAGCCTCTGTTAACGAAGGTGGGCATCTCTGATGTCTCTGATGTATCTCTGCTAACACAGAGTGCAACAGAGATACCCGTGTGCAATGGAGAGATGCCTTCGTTCCCATAAACTGGAGAAGTTACTCGGGAAAAACTGGAGTAATTCCTGGCTTCTTGTATAACATCGTTCTTCACATGACAAGTCTAGAATATGCTGTAAGTATCATCTGCTCACCAAAGTGTGTGCCAAAGAGAATGAGGAGACGGTGGCTTATGTGGAGATAGGTGCTGTTACACCTGATTTATTTTTACAAGATGATTGTGTTGCTCCTCCAGCAGAGGTGGCCTGTGTAATAGCCTAACATAGAGCAAAATCAGTGTCTGTATGTTATTACCCCACCTGAAAAGAGAGAAGATTAATTAAATGCATTATAGGATGCAAAATGGGTGTACTGTGACCTTATTGGTTTGTTGTGGCTGGATGGTAGTTATTTACTAGTTGATGGTATAAAACAGAGTCATCCTGTCATCTGTAACTGGCAGGAAGATGCTGAAGGTGGTTTTGGCTGTCTGAGTCAATGGTAATGATTAGACCAGGGCTACCCAAAGGCTGCAGATTATTTTGTCTGCTTTGTCCTTGTTTGAACTTGTGCTGTTTCCCTTACAGCTCCTGTTCTTCTCCCCTAGCATTGCTTCAGCTTTTGCTGGGTTCAGTGAGACGCTGTTCTTCTTGGAACTTGATTTTGTTCTTAGCTAATTTAGCCATCAAACATATTTCATCCTGGTGGCTAAGAAAGGAGTTATATCTGAATATTGTTGGAAAGGATGAGAGATTAAATAAAACCAGAATAATGTCTTCTCTGTTCAGTGATTCATATGGAGGAGATGTGGTGATTGAAATGAATTTGGGGTAGTGGGAAGATTGTACATGGTATTTTGTACATTATCCTTACTGTTTCTGATGTACAGGCCCAGATTATACCTCTGTTCTTTCTTTAAATAAAGTGCCTTTTTTTTGGATGGTAATAATGAAAAACTGCAAAAAATCTGTTCTTCCTGGTATTGGGATCTTTGAAGCTAGAATTCTTTTTTCTGTCACTTTTTATTCTGTGTTACCTATTGCAGTTTCTTGCTACCACCATGAGTTTTGAAAGCAGCTGCCTTTTAGGGACAGCTCATTGCAGAGAACACGGTATTCTAAGTGGCCCACATAATATTTACAAAAATGTGATTGACAACGCAATTTGCTGTCTCTTTCTTCAAAAGTTATTTGTCTAGGCCACAGAATAAAATAACTATGTAAAGAAGCTAGCATCAAGCCTTTGGGAGCTCTACATTGGATCTTATAAGTACACTCCAGTTTAACCTGAAACTTTGCAATAACAAATTAATGGCAAATAACAAACAACATCCCATAGAAAAATACCTCTATGTTGAAAGACAAATGTCTGCTTAAGGTGTAACATCAATAATTGTTGTCTATTGTGTTTTGCACAAGTTGTAACATTTGCTAATGTCCACAGAACAGTGCTGAAATTTTTCTCCAAATGAACCTTTTTTCTTAAAGGATTTTTTACGATAGAAATGTCCTACTCCATAAGAAACACATCAAAATCAATATGCAAAGCACGTGATTAAAATACAAGCTTATTTGGCATCTGAACATCAGTTTTAATTGAGGCTGTTCCTACATTCTGTATACTTCAAGGAAATTACTGGCAGTGTTGTAGTGCTTCAAGAAAAATTAATTATCCCCGCTGATTCCTAGTTCCTGTGCTTCCTTCTTAACCCTGTTTGCTGATAGCCCAGCAGGTTTAGAGAGACACTGTTTATTTATACAGAATATTTCATTGCTTTGAGGGGAGAGTGTGGGCATTAAAAAATTTACCAGCTGTTTCAGGTCACTTACAGCTAGAGCAGCTCTTTCATTTTGAATGATTTATTTAGTTGGCCTCTCATGGAGTTGTCAGCAGCTTGCAGAAACCATAACCATGTGACGAAAAGATCCTTATTTGTCAGTTGGAGAGAAGGGGAGTTGTTTGTAGCCAGAGAGAAAAAAGAATTAGTTAATTTTGTGGGTCTGACATGTTGGCTATCCCCTGATGCAGTACTGGAAGAAAGGTGGCTGTCAGCCATGCGTTTGTGATTAGAGATTGAAAAGAGGAGAAGGGGTGAGTGTGTTAGAGGAAGGTAGCAGAGATTGGAATTGGATATTTCTTCTGAAAGATGTGAGAGAATGTACATGTGTGCCTGTTTTATGCCTCAGAGGGAAAACTAGAGGGATTTGTCAGAACTGTGAGCAGATATGAGCAAGAGGCTGAGATTTCCCCCAGCTTGAGAATAAGATTGTATACGATGTTAAAAAGAAATAACCACAGAACGTTAAATAAGACATGACTGTGAATTATATACCCCCTAACTGACTTATCTGCTATGGCAGTTCATGACAGTAAAAACAAAACTCAAAATGAGTTTGACAAAAATGTTGAAGAAATTTGAGGCAAGCCTCATCTGTGAATGTGGTTTGATAATTTCTAGAAATAAAAAAGAATGATGAATGTCTTCTGCTTGCTTTGGCATGCGTTGCCTAAACATGTATTATCAGGGCTTCACTTTGTCTGAAATGTCACGTCTGGGCCCTTGGCAGGAGTAGGACAAGAGCAGTATTAGGTGATGGTGATCCCATTGACAGAATGCTTTTTTAAATGCCGATCGAGAAGCTGGTTACAATTTGAGTTGGTGGTGCTTGTACCAATGGGTAACAGTAGGTATAGTAGGCATACTTATAGCACTGAATTAAAGAATTCTACTGATATACAAATAGTAACTGCAGACATCTAAAATTATATTTAATAATGTTAATACTCCCTAATTATATTATTGACCCAATCAAAAGTCATCTGACCCATCAAAAGTTCATTTGTGTGAATTAGTGCATTTCCTCTGCTGTCTCTGATGTAATGGAAAAGTGGAGTCCTGTAGACGTGTGTCGAACTACCATTCTGCAAAGAAGAAAATGTGAAAACCTTCAGAAGGCAATCAGTAAATCTGGTATTTAGTAATCGCAGTAGTCTAGATATAGCCAGGCATTGATAATTGCGGTGAGAAGCCTTTCGTTCCAACCATATGGCAACTCATAACACATGATGGTGACGGTAGGAAATAGCATCTATGTATGTACACACTGCTATCAGTTCTTCAGGTGTACCACATGTCTGCTTGTGGAATGAATCAGGAATGCAATAACTGTAACTTCACAATTTTTGTGACTGTGTGCTGATTGTGTTGCTCTAAATATATCCTGGCTTGTGAAGAAAAACGGTCCCATACCTCTTCTCTCTTCCTTGACCTTCTTTTTTTATATGTGTGATATTGCTATGACTTGTTATCGTGTGAGCATTCTGCAATGAAATTCTAGGGTAAAGACACCAACTATATAAAGTAAGAAGTGAAAGCTGCTGAGATTTAGTCTTGGGGTGAATATGTACAGACAATGATGGAGAATTGAAATTCAAATCTGAAAATATTTTGCATTTGTGGTCGTGTGAATGACAAGTATTTGTCACATCTCTATTATCGCCATGCAAACCAATCACAGATGAAGGAAAGTGTGCACTTAAGTGCTTCTTTAGCCAAGATAGTTTATAACCTCAAAATTGTCAGCTAGCTGCTGGGAGGTGTTTGTCTATCTGCCAGAGAATCCCTGAAGACACGAATAAATAGAAGTGATAGGGTTGTGCCAGAATAATAGCTTACTAGGGTTGTGCCAGAAAAACAAAATTTGAGTTCCCTAGTCCTACACACATTACTCGGGTGAGATTTAATTAAACCTTATCCAATTTATAAAGGTTTGTAGCGTATTTCCTCTTGATCATAAATGTGATCAGCATAAACAATGTCTAGTGTGCTGTATAGAATCTATCTTTGGAATTAGTATGCTATACAAAGTAATTCTGGGGCAATCAACTACAGCAGTTGAATTTCTGGATGTTGAATCTTTCATATTTTCTGAAATTTAGCCATAGATAAAAACTATTTCTCAAATCCCATGGATAAGGCATGTAACTGTGGCTATGCAGAATGACACATGGCTTTATGTGAATTAAAGAAAGATGCCTTATAAAAGGAAAAATATCCCACATTTAGACTTGCTAACAAATACAATCACTCTGTTCCCTTGGCAGGGTTGGGGGGGTGGAAAGCAGATACTGGTATCTTACCTGAAAGATTCTCGTCATCTTCCTTGTTTTCAGAATGATGCAGGACTTGGCTGTGAAAATGCTGACCATTCTACAGATTTCATGGTGTTTCAGTAAAGCTTGGGTTTGATCTGTTTGGTTCTCAGTTTCATCAAGTTTTCTCTTTCAGACAAATTGTAAAAAGGTGAAGAACAGTAAGCGATTCTTAGTGCTAGATGAACCTTGACTTTCCAATGTTATATAAGTTTCCAATAAAAATATTATCTGAAAGAAAAAAAAGTGCTCCTTAATAATCTGGGCTACAGTGTTTTTACTAGACAAAGCATCTAAAGGAAGTAGCAGGATTCCTGTCTGGCTGACACTTTTTGGGTGTCGTGGCAAAAAGTGCAATTTATTTTTCTTCCATAAAGAAGGAAGGGATGATCTTCAAGCTAGAAGGCAGAAGTCTTGTGATAAATATTTCAGTTATTTAGCATCTAAAAGCTCTGCTGATTCTGGGTTACAAGGAAACTAAGATGCTTTTCAAGTTGGGCTATTTTGGCACCAGTCTGCTACAGCTGTGACTTTTTGAATGAATGCTGTAATTTTGACAGGAGTGCTACAAACTAAGGATCCTTAATGACAGCGTATTTCATGTCATGAAGCGCCTTTTAAGAAGCAGTTCTTTGGAGCTTCCAGTTAGCAAAGCTCCTTCTTCCTTCTCGGAAGGACTATGGGGATCACAGAGAACCAGCACATGAAGAAATGCTAGCAGATTGTCTAGGAGATGGCTTTTTTTGTGGTTGTTTTTTTGGCGTTTCCTTTTTTGTGTGTGGTGTGTTTAGTATGACTACTTAAGACTTAAGGTATGAAGCAAAATTAGTAAAATCTAATTAAGCTTGTCTGATCTTAGACTCATCTAAATGTTGGTAGGAAGGACAGTGGTTCAGTGATATTAGAGCTACAGAAATGGAGGAGATGTTTATAATTCAAAGCCACATTCTTTTGAGATTCATGTCAGTGTGGGCTGTCAAACTGAGAAAAGACATTGCTGAAAGAATACAGAATCCTAGAAGCATGCTTGACTTTGAATTTCCTGTGATTACTCAAGGGCATGGTACATCTGTTTCACAAAGATTACAATGGTCCTATAGCGTGGTCAGTAAAATATACGAGGATCCTAATCCACAGTAGAAACCAGTTTTCTGAACTCCAGGAAAACAGAAGTACGCAAAGGATGCAGGCTTTGTTTTATTTTTGTGTAAATATATATGTATACACACGTGTCTATATTAACAATGATTAATGTGTGTTTGGGGGTTGTATACTTTTGTATATACACGTATATTTTGAAATATTTACTTCTTCCTTTCCTTCCATGTGTAGTATAAAGAGGTTTCATCTCTTGATACTTCCAGGGACTGTTGTGCACTGTGTCAGCTTGCAGACAGAAGTTAAGATCTGTGTCTCTGCCTGCCTACGTGTCTGCCAAGCCTCCTGGGCAAACTCCCTTTCTGAGTGCTGAGTCAGCAGTACGTTATTTAGCACTGCTGAGGCGTATGAGATGACTACACAGGAGCTGATGGAAAGAAGCCTTGTGAGTGAGAGGGCGTTCCTCACATATTGCCCTTGCACTTCATTTCTTTGGTGTATGAGGAGCACAGAATAAAAATCTTTCTCCTTTAATAGCTGGAGTGTATAAGAATTGAGTTCTATTGCTCTTTTTTTGCCTTCAACTTCCACCACAGAATAGACAGCAAGAATCCAAGAACTTACTGTCTAGCTGAAGAGATGCATTCCTAACTCTTGGTACTTGGTGAACTCAATCTCTGCAGTATGCTGAGATATTTTACTGCTTCTTGTCTGTATTGGTGGTATAATTCTCAACTACCATAGCAATCCAGGAAGGTAATGCTGTGGGGTAGACAAGATTGAAAATTAATATATAACTATTTCAGCACCCTTGTTAATATCTAATCAGCCTCCAGCCTTGGTATGTTTCCTCAGGAACATTTGTTATACTTGTCAGCAGTCTGAAAGTAGGTATGCGATCAGTGTTTTCTAAACTTTGTGGCCCAGTAACCTACAGTTTCTATTTGTTGATGTGCTTGTCATAGACTTCAGACATCATTGAGGCTTGATCTACCTCTCTGGAAAATTATCTGTGGCTTTTGTCATCATTGTTAATAGGAATGTATATGTGGGAGATGGGAGTACAGAGTATGAGGAAAGTGCAGCAGTCAGTGACTTCTGACCAGAAAACTGTTTTCTTCAAGAGGCTCAAAGTGTTTTGTAGGCTTTAATGTACACTTATAGGTTTGTTTAACTAAATTGGTTATGCAATTAATTTTATTGTTTTTCTAGTAATTACTATTGCAAAGGAAGTTTCCTCTTTTTAGGTAACTCTTCTTGTTACATAATTCAACAAACGGTTATGGTGTGACCCCATTAGGCAAAAGACTTGTTGTGGTTTATACTTAATGAAACTATCCATGTGTCTAAACTGTTCATCAGTGTATGTGAAGGGTTCATGGTTCAGTTCACCAGTCATCATTTCAGGTAACTTCTTGCCTGATTTATCTATTCTACCAAAAATTGTGCATACTTGTTTTCTTTAAAGCTTGGCTGAGAAAATAAAGCATACAATGAACTTAAACCTTAACAAATGGCTTCCAGGTTAATTTCAGAAGGGAGTTAGGCACTGTACCATTAACACAAGTGCTGGAAAGTCATTAAAATATTCCTGACAGATATTGATAAATCCATTGGTGACAGAGAATTTTGAAACAATATTCTGCTTTAGTGTTTTAGCAAGCTGTCAGAAATCAACAGCTGCAAATATCAAGACGCTTGCTCTGCCAAAGAACTCTGACTTTAAAGGTGACAACAGCACACACTTCTGAGTAACCTTATGGTTTATCAATGACTATGAGAATAAACAGTTATGGTAAAATAGAAGGGTGCGGAAGTCTTAACACTGAGGAAACAAAAATGACAGAGTAGGAGTTAACAGTAGTGTAGAAGTGATTTTTAAAATATGGAAATCACAGACTGTGTGATTACTTCACAGAGAATATTTCTGTAGTAAAAGTTGCATCAGGTAAATTAGATATCCAGGATATGATTTTTCCTCTATTGAAATTTGGTTCCTAAATTAGCAGTCCTGAGTTAATTTCTGGACAAGCCACCTTTATCCATTTTCTATACACTGAATGCAGTATCAGCTTGGACATCTAAAGAAAGGTTAGGCAAGTTCATTATCTGGAATGGATAATACTAGTAGCAGTAATAGTACTTCTGTGCTCTCACGTGAGCGGGGGAATTTACTTAGTCACTATGTCAATGATTTAAAGTTGTTTATTCTAATCACAGATAATACATAGGCATTCCAGTTCTTTTATTCATCATCTCTTTAAAAACTTAGTCTGTTCTGCATATTATTATCAGGGTGGGTTTTTTCTAGATAGTGTAGTAAAGCAAATGTTGTTCTTTGTTATTTTGAATAGCTTGACTTCCAAGAAAATGTGAAATACTTGTTCTTAATGAAAATAATAGGCTTCAGATTTAATTACTTGATCGTAGTCAATATTACCATCAAATAGTATAATCAGATACTAATGATAGTCTGTGCATTTTGCAGCTGCTACAGCTCTGGTTATTCTAAATAAATTTTGAACTTGTAAATGCTTTAAAGCAAGGTGATATTTGTATACGAATCATAAGAAAATCCTGGTTAGGGGGAACCTCAGGACATCATCTCATCAAGCTCCCTGCTCAAAGCAGGATCATCTATGAGGTCAAACCAGTTTACTCAGGGGTCCTCCAGTCTTGGCTTGAAAATCTCCAAGGATGAAAATGTCTGTGCAAGGGTTTTATTTTTATATATATATATAAAAATATATATATATAAAGTATGCATATGTATACACTTTAATACTTTATATTCCAGTGCTGAAAAAACAGCTACAAGCCATAAACAACTCTACCCTCAATATCCTATGCAGAAGGATGGTCATAAGGAATTCAGTCCTGAAATTTGATCACATACACTGTTCATTATCTTGCTGAGCTAGGACTTGCCTGAGTAACTGAAGTTCCAAATTACTGCCATGTTCGAGCATGCTTTCTAATACGTGATGAACTGTTTAATAATCCTTGAGCTTTCTGTCCCTTAGTAATACAGCTAGCTGGCTTTCTCACGTCTCTTGCTGCAGATGTCAAAGAAATTGGCTGAAACCACCAGAAACTTGAACTTTTTATACTTTTGGCATGCTGTGGGTATGCCATCAAAGTTTTATTTCAGAGTGATCATCTGCGTGTTGTGTGCGTGCATCATACACCTTCAGTGCACCTGTCATGTCTCAGGGGAAATAGAGGAGAAATATTATAAAATCATGATGAACACGAGAAGAAGTTACCCTTAGAAACAAAACAGACAAGAACTTTGGATGAAAAGGGAAAATATTTACACTTGCAGTTACCTTCACTTAATATGGTAGCATACCCTGTTCATGAGTAAGAATGTCTGCAAAACTGATAGCTGAGGTGCAGTACGGTGAAATTCTGAGCAACACCATCTTGAATAGGAGATGGCCTTAGGCTTTGTGCCTCGTGCAGCTATTGATGTTGCTACACAGCTTGCAGAAGAGTTGAAATCTGTCTGGTCTTGGTGATACCACAATCTGAAATTGAAACTCCTTAGCTAAAGGAACAGGAGACTAAACTCTTGAGTTTACTCTACTTGCAGACAATATATTCATGAAGCTTAGTAACCAAATCTAAACACTAATGGACATCCTTCATTTTTGTCATCCTTTTATCTCTGCCTCATTAAGTGAAACGGGGAGTAGCATTTAGAATGAAATCACGAGGAACTGAATGCAAAATAAATATTAGCCAGAAAATAAAAATATGTAGAAAGTGCCAGAGAAATCTTCACATAGTATTTACTTTTGAATATATCAATACAAATTTTCCCTTCTTTTATGCAACAATTCTGCTAAAAACTTACCTGCAGATCCATTATATCAAGCTCTCAACTGTTTAATTTCTGTATCTTAAAGAATACAAGCTAAAACTTTAGTCAATAAAATTTCTGGTTTTATCTAATTCTAAGTTATCATTTACAAAAAGTTCTTCTTGTTTTCTGATGGAATGATTTGGCCTCCTTGGCTTGTATAAAACAGATTGCATGCAATTTTTTCAGCTCTTTTTTTTTTTCCTTTCCCCAAAACAATTATTAATCTGAGAAGAGTATCCTTTTTCTTCTTGTCCCAGAGTAGCTTCAGCTTCTCTAGGTAAGACTAGTAATGCACAGTGCGAGCTATCTTGGCACTCATGGATCATGTGCAACATTTGTTTTTTATCAGATGTCTCAGATACAGGGATGACCAGATAGTCTTACTTGGAAATAAAACATCAAAAAGGAAAAATGTCTATTCTTCTTTGTTTTTTCACTTGTGAATTATTTTCTTCAATATACACTGAGTCAAAGGATGTGTACATGTTACAGTCTATATTCCTTACATTTGGACATGTATTTGATAATTCATAGTAATTTTGAAATTCCTCATAAAGTACTACTTCTTTGTTCCTTAAGTGAGTGTTTCTCCTGATAGGAAGTTTTTCTGACTCTCAGTTATAAGAAATCTAGAATTTCAAGATTTAAGATGAAATATATTTCCTATAAAGTGTCCTAAATATTTTTATGATGTCATGTTCATATCCTTAAGTTTCTGTACTAACAAGTTTGGAAATATCTATTGTAGTAAGAGGACCTACTTGGAAAGCCATACTTACCCCTGAATTGAGACATGAGTTGCATATAAGTTAACAATATGCATTACGGGGGAATAAAGAATACATGCATAGCCACATAGCCATTACCCTGCATTATGGTTCAGTGCTAATGGTGCGACTTCAAAGCTCCATAATAAGAGTAATAGGCGTTTTGACCCCTGAGCTGAATAGTCTACAGATAACAAAACCTGAGAAAACAGAGGCAAAGCTCATGTGCTCTCTTGATGAGTACAAGGTAACACACAAATGAGCTATCTTATATTCCATTCTAAGAGTGATTCAAGGAAGACTTCTGGTGACCTTGGATTTTGCAGTTCTAGCTATCAAATCTGTAAGAAGCAGGACACTGTATTAATCTTGCCAGTTTATGATGCCATCCTTCTCGATTCTGGAATGATACCATAACTGTGTATTAAGACAGCTGCAAATATGGTGTCATTCTAACTGATTCTTTGATGTATCTTAGCTTCTCTTCTGATGCCGAGGGACGGATGATAGTCTTGAGAATGTCCTGTGAGAAAGGAAGATCAAAGATCTGTAATTGCCCCACAAAAATGCAGCACAACAAGTTTGGGAGAATCCATGAGTAACTGCAAACAAATGCATTTGGGTTTACTGTATTTCTGAGAAAGCAGGGCTTTCCCCCTGCCTATCTTCTGTTCTGTCTTTCCAAAATGTCATCTTGTGAAGGATGAGGGCAGACCTCTGATACTAGGTTATTTTCTGCTGGTCAGTTTTGCATGTTAACTTTTAAATTTCTTCTGGGTTTGAAATTTGGAATCAAGAATTAAAACAATATGATTTACTTTGTGCTAACCCTATTTGCAAAGTGTGCAGAAACTCAAACTGCTCTATACAAAAACTACTCTGGTTTCTGAAGGCCTGTAAATTTCAGAAAGGGTGAGTGATAGCCAGGGCTTCCTCACTTCTGATTAAAAAAGAAATTGCTTCTTACATGGCCAGTTCTCTCTTGGGATGTGGAAGAGATCATAATTCACTTAGGATGTTTATTTCATCATCATGCAATAAGTGCTTAGTGTTGGACTTGCATTAATATTAGCATAGAATTTAACTGTGCTTTTATTATTGAATTAATGAACTAGTATTTTCACTGTCAAGGTGTAAAACTTTCATCCCCTTTTGTCTTGGGCACCGTGTACCTCTGTGTAATTACACTAAGCGTGAGCTGCTCCCTGTTCCAAGGTGTTTACAGGTGTAGGCGACACAGGACAAGACAATGGAGCATCAGTTCATGCTTAAAATGCTGTGACCTACGTTGTGCTTCGTAATGTTTTAATTGATTTTATTTTTGAAACTGGTGACCTCTCAATGTTCCAAAAATCAAACATGAGAAAAAAAATGAGCTTCTTTTTTCTTAGGAATTTTGTTACACTCTACCCCAAAGTACTTGAAATTTTATTTTAGTGAGTTTTTGCTACTACCATGTTAGAACGATTCCCTTGCAGTGTTGCAGAATCCAGCACTGAAGAGCTGTGAAGTACTAGAATAGAAAGTACTGCATGCAGTCTGAGCAGGTTACTGAATACAGATTTCTTTGTAGAAATTTTTTATCATTCCCATCAAATAGCACTGCAATACTTCTACAAAAACTAATCATTTTCCCACTGCACCTTTTGAATGGAAAAGATTATAGTTGCACCTTAGATGAATTGAGACAAAGATACAAGTCGTAAGTATTCTTCGTGTATTTTTGTTCCTACTGCTTTGGCAGGTGAAAGGCAGCTTGGTTGGAGTTGGTTTACTCTCATACAGCCTTTTCTACACTGCAAAGACACTGACTTCACACACAGTTCGAAGTTCTTGGCAACTTTTCAGAAGTCCCAGCTCAATCCTTACCTTCCCCTTGTCTCTGAAGAGAAAATTAGGAGCACACAGTTGTCAGCTGTGAGAAGTTTGCAGTTGGATTAATTAGCCCTGCTCAGATTGAAGGCTCATTAATTGTGTTAAGCAATGCGTTAGCATACTCATTGTGCTTGCATTTCTGGAGCTAGCTTATTACTGCACTGCTGTCTAAACACATCAACCCATCATATGTAGCATATTGTACCAACTGAGTAGACATGTCACTTAACAGCAAAAATGTCTTAGGAGGAGCTGGGGAAAAAAAACCCCGAAGCTAGCTGACAGAACTAGTAAGTTGTTGTTCTCTATTAGAGCCAGCACTGTAAGAGAAGGAAACGCATGTAGTGCTAAAGGGTCTGTCCCATGCTTGCTGACAAGGGAACGGTGAGTCTCAGGAAGCACAGGTTTGTTCTCTGCTTTTCTCTTGGGACAATTCAGTATCAGACTATCTGAATCTAATACAGTGTCTCGTGTAGACCTCCGTCAGTACAGTAACAGCTGTGTAAATAGTGAAATGCATTGCTGCTGGACAGAAATTTTAAAATGAATTTATAGGCTAATCAATGTATTATGTATTTTGTAATAGTGCTAGAATATAGTTGGCTACCGTTAACTGTATTGCTCATATAAAGATCTAAGTACACACAATAAAACCAGGAGTACAAGTAGTATGGAAATTGGAATTTGTCTGTAAATAGTTCACGTTTCTTTTGATAGTTGAGGAGAGTTACTTAGCAAGTGACTTACTTATGGGTTTCAGTTATGCAGGTTCAGCTTGTGATCTTAAGATGCAAAAGGTAACAGATTTATCAGTATAATGTGGAGGTCATGCACTAAGAAGAACTGCTTTTGGGAATGAAGGAGTCAGCAGAGTTCTTACTACTTTAGCATCCTCTAGTATTTCTCACTAGGATAGGACAAATTGCAGCAAAACTCAAGAAAACTTTATACAATCCATGGCCCTGCCCTGAAACTTTTGTTAGTCTCTAGTAAAATATTTGATGTTGCTTTCTACAGAAAGGTAGACATAAGTTTCAGTCCTTACTGAAGAAATGCAACTGCAGTGTCTTTCAGTTGTTTTAAGATCCATGTTCATCATAAATTAGTAGGTTTCTGAGGGTTTTTCTTGTTTCTGTGGATGTACTATTATTGACATAATAAAATGTGTTAATCCTGTATTTATTTTATTAGAAAACAGGAGTTGAGTTTATAGATCCAGGCTGAGTAGTTCCCTGTTTGTAGGGTTTATGCTTTGGAACACAGAGCAGCAGAGGCAGTGAGTGATTGTGCAGGTGCAACATGGCTTAATTGGGATGAAAAAAATACAGTTTATACAGGAAGCGTGCTATTTTTGGATATTTACATTGACATGAATCCCTTGTGAATTAAACCATTTAATATATGAAATGGAAAAAGTCCTTCTAATCTTCCTTTTGAATGAGCCGTGAAATAGGATCCATGAACAGCCTGAAGTGTGAAGAGGTTACTATGGCTTGGTTCCAGTATTTTTATAAGATATTGAAAGATTAGCCAGAAGCTTAAAGGAGAACTTATAATCTTCTATAAAATATTGCAACACGTAGCTGAAAATATGGCCATTTTTCATGACAAAAGCTTTCAGTACTCTTTTTGAAAGTGTTTTTGGTGCTCCTTAGCAAATGTATAATGTACTCGGCTAAAAGGAATCACTTCACAGTAGAGAGCAGTTTAATAATTGTCTGTAGCTGCGCTTCTTTCTGAAGGAGGAAACAATGCTCACGCTTCATGTTTTCTGTCATGGACACTAGAGTGACTACAATGAAGAGATTTATATGTAGTCAGCTTTGTGTCAAGCATTATTTATATAAAGTTTATAAACTTTTAACCAAAAGTCGTAACATTATGATACAATTTTCAAGACACCTAAATAGCTGGGATTCGTATCATAGGAAACTATTGTTGTAATCCACTGATTTTGTTAACAGGGTGCCAATTTTGAAGCCTTTTCTTTCAAGCGGTATGTTTTGTCTGACATTAAGCTGTAGCTTCTGGTGTGCAGATTAGTAATATTGTCTGAATGGTAACTTTTTCAGCTTTTCTTAATACTTGTTATTAATAAAATCCAAATCTTCCTTTCCACATAAGTATCCTATTCTTTCGATTACTTGATTTAGACTTAAAAGCTTAAACGACAGCAGGTGAATAATATGAATTACAGTTGCTTCTTTGAACAGGTTTTTAATGATACAGGGTTTTCTGTTGTGCTGACTACTTACAGTTCTACTTCCCGTGTCTGCAGGTTTGAGATTTCAGCACTTCTGAAATTAAGAGTCTCTGAGAATTTGCTGAAATGACAGTGTCTGCATGTGCAGATCATTTGCTCCACTGGCAGTTTTGGTGCTGCTGTGCCCTAGTGGGGCCAGCTCTGCATTCTGCAGGTTTATGCTTGTGACACTATAACTAGTATCATCAGAAACGACTGCCTTATTTTTGTCTACAGCAGTGGAGATTGAAAAGTGTACCTGCATACCAGATCTTGAAGTTACCTCAATATGAAAAAGTCATAAGGAGTACAAAATACAAGCAGGCTTCTTGACTTGCAGAAATTGTGCTGTTGGCATGTGTCAGTTGACAGACTGCAGGCTGTCCTGGCAGAGAATCTTTGTCTGTTTCTCAGCTTGTGTTATCACTAACAAGATCATTAAGACTTGAATTTGTTTTGGAATCCTTAAGTACCATCACTGTTAGATGCAATGTCCATTCAGCATTAGTGATAGAAGAACTTGCAAGTGAGCAGATTAGCATATCAGGCCTTGTTTAATGCTAGTAAAACAATTGTACATGGAAAACGTGGCAGGAAATTAGTACTGTATACTAGGGAAAAAACCCTTTGGTGTTTTGAGGAAGAAAAGAATGCCTGAGAGGCAAAAGTTAGGAGCAGCATTTGCTAAAACTAAATCTATGACAAGGAATCTGAAGACGGCTCATGGATATTTTTGTAAAATGGTGTGGCTTCTTTGGTGGTGTTCTCATCTTTGCCTGACAGTCTGTCCAAGCAAGTGCATCACAGAAGTATTTCCTTCAGTGGTTACATGGAAGTCATTCCCATAGGTTGTGTGGAGTGCTTTTAGTAGCGTAATGGGTACAGCTTTTCATGTCCTGAATAAACCAGTACATTAGAAGGGGGAGCAAGGCAATGCTGCTGTGCTGTCTCTGTGAAGGAAAGCTCAAGTTGAGGTATTTGTCTTGTGTTCCCAAAGTCTCATTTTTATGGTTGGACTGCTTTACTTACAGGTATAAATGAAAACAAAGTTGTGCACACTAGTGAATCACTTAGCAATTTGTTCATTGGAATATTTTACAGCTGCTGATACTGGAAAGTTTGAGTACACGCCTCAGTGTTCCTCTGTAGAAGACCAGTTGCTGACCCTGTGAATGTAAAACCCTCTTGTACTATGTTAATCGTTCTAGTCTCTCTGGCACTTAAAATTCACTCATATAATCCGTGAGATTTATAGACATGTTCAAAATTTATTTACTGCTGAGTCATTTTGCCTGAGGAATAGAGCTCAAAGTTTCCTTTTTGCATGCAAAATAATAATTTTATTTTTAGTTTCCAGGAAATCTCTTCTGGCAAATAATGGAAAGCAAGTATTTTCTTGACAGCTGAAAAATTGTCGAATTTTTGTTATGGTTGATCTTTTCAGAAAGTGCTGCTTTTCTGTGCAAACTTGAAAAAACGAAGCACTATGGTAAATCAGTGTAGTTCTATCAAGCTGTAAGATGGATTGATTTCTGACAGGTGATAATCTGAGGTTGGCAGGAGGGATTTAAAATTTGAATAGAGTTCATTGGTACTGTGGCTTCTCAATTAGTGTTAAAATATACTCTGGAGTCTGTGAAACTATCAGGTTTGTGATTCCAGTGTTCTAAGTTGTTCAGATAATCTGCTAAGACAACTTTTTAACCATGTCATATTTGCCTTTATTGATGAAAATCTGTCCTGTGTCCAGTATTCTACATGAAATACTGGATCCTGTTCATGTACCTTCTATTACCTGACCCTCATCTGTTTGAGACCTGTGGTCCACTTATGAAATGAAGGCTGTAAGAGTCTGGTAGTAGGTACCAGTGCAACGTAATGGACATAGGGACCATCTTTCTCTGCTCTGATTTTTGCTGTTTGCACTAGATGCTCTTGTACTTACACACCTCACTCTGGGAGTTAGTTTTCTTGTTAGGTGCCCAACTCGTGTAAGGGTGTTGCAAGAATGACTACTATGAATAAGATTGTTGCAGCACATTGGTTCTAAATGCTGGTATTTGTAATAAATTCAGATGACAGATTGGTGTAATAAATACTATAGCTGAGCTCTTGGCCAGCTCTTGGAGTCTTTAAAGCATGTCTATTTAAAGATCAGTTCATTTACCTTTTATTGGAGCAGGGAAGCCAACATCTGTGCTGCTTTTTTGCTCATTACCTCTGTTTCTGTTTAGACAAGCTGTTCATATTCTCTCTTCTGTACTGCTCTATTTCTCTGTCTTGCATTTTGAGACTTCTTCCTGTCTTTGCTGCGACTGTCTTACTGCTTTTTGAATACTATAAAATTCAGTTGGGTTTTTCTCTTTCCATCCTTTGCTCTCTTATTTTACAGTTAGTTTTAAGCAAGGACTTACTACTTGACTGCAATGCTAATGTAAAAGAACATGGTGCAGGATAAATGCATGTGAAGGGGAAGGCAGTGGGGAGTAACCACCAGTGGGTGGAAATAACTGGCTTGGTGGGTTGGGCCATTGGAGACTGAAGTTTTGGCCACTCATTTTTTCATGTCTGGAAGTGTTCTTTGATAGCCCTCAGAGAAGGGGGCAAGAAAGGTTTTTTGTTAAGAAATAACTAGATTAATTGCTCGGTATGGTTTTCCATCCCTTCCAATGAATCTGAAGAGATTTTGGTCTGTATTAACAAAGGTATTCTGATTTATTTTATTTTATTTTATTTTTTTATATATAGTTCACTTCCTATATTTATAAGGTAGCATATATCCATAAAGAACAAAATATGCACAAATTGAAATGCAGACAGTCATTAACATTAGGGAATTTGTATTTTCTGGAATGGGAAGTAGAATCATAGAATCATTATGGTTGGAAAGGACCTCCAGGGTCATCAAGTCCAACCTTTGTCCTAGCATTTCTCTAACCACTACACCATAGCCTCAAGCTCTGCATCTAATCATTCTTTAAACACCTCCAGGGATGGTGACTCCACCACCTCCCTGGGCAGCCTGTTCCAGTGCCTAACCACCCTCTCAGTGAAGAATTTCCTCCTAATATCTAAGCTAAACCTCCCCTGATGCAACTTGAGTCCATTCCCCCTTGTCCTATCAGTACTAATTTGAGAGAAGAGACCAACACCAGCCTCGCTACAACCTCCTTTTAGGTAGTTGTAGAGGGCAATAAGGTCTCCTCTCAGCCTCCTCTTCTCCAGACTAAACAAACCCAGTTCCCTCAGCTGCTCTTCACAGGGCATGCTTTCCAGCCCTGTCACCAGCTTTGTTGCTCTCCTCTGCACTCGCTCCAGCACCTCGATGTCCCTCCTGTGCTGTGGTGACCAGAACTGGACACAGTGCTCAAGGTGCGGTCTCACAAGTGCCGAGTACAGGGGAACGATCGCCTCCCTACTCCTACTGGTCACACCGTTTCTGATCCAGGCCAGGATGCCATTGATCTTGGCCACCTGGGCACACTGCTGGCTCACGTTCAGCCGGCTGTTGACCAACACCCCCAGGTCCTTTTCCACCAGGCAGCTCTCCAGCCACTCCTCCCCAAGCCTGGAGCGTTGCTGGGGGTTGTTGTGACCGAAGTGCATGACCCAGCACTTGGCTTTGTTAAACTCCATACAATTGAGCTCAGCCCATCTCTCCAGCCTGTCCGGATCCCACTGCAGAGCCTTCCTACCCTCAAGCAGATCAACTCTTGCGCTTAATGTTGTGTCGTCTGCAAATCTACTGAGGGTACACTCAATTCCCTCGCCCAGGTCATTGATGAATATATTAAACAAGGCAGGTCCCAAAACTGAGCCCTGAGGGACACCGCTTGTGACTGGTCGCCAACTGGATTTTACTCCGTTCACCGCCACGCTCTGGGCTCGGCCATCCAGCCAGTTTCTAACCCAGCGAAGAGTCCTCCTGTCTATGCCATGACCTGCCAGCTTCTCCAGCAGAATGCTGTGGGAAACGGTGTCAAATGCCTTCCTGAAGTCCAGGTAGACAACATCCACCGCCTTGCCCTCATCCACTAGGCGGGTCACCTGGTCATAGAAGGAGATCATGTTGGTTAAACAGGACTTGCCCTTCATGAACCCGTGCTGGCTGGGCCTGATCCCCCCATTGTCCTGCACTTGCTGTGTGATCACCCTCAAAATGAGCTGTTCCAGTAAGTTTTTATTCCTCCATTGTTATCATTATATGTCTCTTTACTCCTTATGTAGAGGTCTTTTGTCATTAAAAGTTTCCTATTATGCTTCTGTTTAGGGCATGACTGAGGAATTACTCAAAATATTGATTAACTTGGATTTAGTGTCAGCTTCAGGATTCTACAGTTTTGCTTCAGCTGAATGGGTGGTGATAGAAATATATCCTAATTAATCTATTAATGTGTCTTTTTATATTATTATATTATCTTTATAAGGAATAAATCTTACCTAGTATTCAGTATAAACAATTGCGGAGTGTTTGGATTTGTGTGTGTGTGTTTTTTGGTTTGGTTAATAGTTTTTTGTACAGCCCCTGTCATGTGGTCATACTAACAGAGCAGCTCTTCCTCTCCTATTTAAACAACAAAAAAAAAGTACAAAAATTCTCCACTGCAAGAAGCAGAATAAAGATTGGCAAATTTTACCTTCCAAAACTTTCCGGTTTCACTAAGTATTCTGCACAGCTTAAGTTATGCTGCAGACCAAGGAAGTAATTGCTCAGTCTTTGAG
This sequence comes from Todiramphus chloris collaris, assembly GCA_025345505.1. Taxonomy (NCBI): domain Eukaryota; kingdom Metazoa; phylum Chordata; class Aves; order Coraciiformes; family Alcedinidae; genus Todiramphus; species Todiramphus chloris. The sequence goes on from JANVCC010000271.1 coordinate 5,499,351, forward strand.
CCTGATTTTATGTAAGTATATGGATAATGAGAAACCCTGCAAAAGCTCTCTAATTAAAATAAAATTATTTACAGCACCAGCAGCTGCTAGTTGTAGTGACTGCAAACTTTATAGCTGTTCCAATTTAGGAATTTGGAGCATGTAGGATTTAGCTTTGCTACAGTTCAGGCTTTTAGCAGTAATCCTTCAGAAGTTAAAGAAAAACAACAAATTAGATTTAAGGGGCTTTTTAGGTTTGGGGGGTTTTGTTGCTGTTTTTGTTGGGGTTTTTTTTGTTTTTTTTAATATAAAATGGTGTTAAGTATTTACTTTGGCTGACATACTTATTACTGTTACTTATTACAGCAAGAGAGAAAGAAAAAATTGCTTAGCAGCTTTCATGTGAGCTACTGGAGAAACCTATTATGAGCTTAATTCTAAATCATCCAGAGACTCCACTCTTCTGACCTTGTTATTGTGTGTGGCTTTCAGTAGAATTACATCTTTATTATGACTATTTCTTCCACTGTCCTAGGAACCTGGCTTTGTCTCCCTTCTGAATGGGGAGTTTTAATGGAAAGCAGTGGTGTATTTGGCTCCCATCCTTCACTTCTCCACAGCCAATAACGTTGCTAGCAAGAGTTACTGATGGAGAAACGTGCTGCCCTTGCGTGCACAGATCCAACTTCATTATACCTGTGTATGCTTCTTGACTGTGTAACAGCACAGCGTATGGGCCTCAAAAGCTGCAACTCTCCTCTCACTGCAAAGTGAAGCTCAGAGGGGTGGGGGAATGAAAACCAATTGTCAGTGAAGAGTGGTTGATGAAAAAGGTGTGAATGTCTTTATGTGAGAGGAGCAATTCTGAATTTGAACTGTTCCTGACTGAGTCGCAGCTGTTTTAACAGCTGAGGTTCTGAGGTAGTTAAATATTTAAAACACACGCACTAGTTCTGTGCTTGTAAAGTTGTTCAGTCAAGTGGTGGTTTGGTCCCATGCACAAGTGCATTATCACATGGGACTGCTTGGCTTTTGCTTGGCCTTGTTCAATATGCAGGACCGGGGGAGCTGATTCCGATACCGCAGCACTTTATACTGCTGTGATTCTTTGATCAGGAACCTGGAGACAGAATTGCTAACTGCTTTGGGTCTTTCACAGTGACTAGCGACATAATATCTAAATATCTTGTGATTATTAGTGTAATGTGGAATCGGGTGTCATTACCGGCACCAGACAAAGGGGAGACGGGTGGGGAGAAAATTTAAGTTAAATTATTGTGATTAGTTTGGGAATATGGCGGATGAATTTATGTAGATGAGTTTTCATTTGCATAGCGATTTGCTGTGCGGCCGTCATACGCACATCTTGGGCTGCACTTGAGTTTAGCGTGCGTGGTGCTGCTGAGATACTCAGCAAATGGTGCCACTGTGAACTGAGCTGCCAGCTGTGGAAAAGCCTTGCTTTAATTCCTCAGACATTCAACAGAAGTCATTAATAGCTAAATGTTAATGTAGTGGTTTACAGTTAACCATGTTTTTTGTGGTGGAGGCTGTTTGGTTACTGCTTGGGATTTTTTAGTTTTGTTGCCTTTTGTGGTCAAGTGGCAGATTACTGCAGGCCAGTCTGTGAGAAGGGTGGTGGGAACCTCCAGGTTTACACAATGTGTACTACCTGAGGAGTGGAGCAAGTGCTGTAGGAACAGCTGCTTGTGCTCTGCAAATGAGGCAGCTGCGTGAAAGTGCTGCGGGGCCATGGCAGCAACTCCAGAGCTTTTGCCCCAACAGAAAGAGGGCTTCCTCAGCTGAGTGCAGTTCACTTTCAACTTACAGAGGGACATATGCAGGTGGAGTTAAAATTCTATTTCAGTAGAATTCTATTCCACCCTATCTGTTTGTTTCTATAACCCTTTAACTTTTCTGGCTATTAGAAGTAATTAACAGCAAATGAGTGCCTCAGCTGTAATAGGAGAGAGGAAAACAGGTTAAAGAACTGTGGTATGTTGGCTCTCTGCCAGTAAATTTATGGAGCATTTTAGATGAGTCCTGAGGATACCATATAAGAATATAGTTCACTAGAGACTGGTTAAAGATGTGTACTATTTAAAAGATTCATTAGTAGGCACTTGGAAGTTGCACGATGATAGATGCCACGATAAGTTTTGCTTTTCATTCTCGCTTTCATTTACGGATCCTATATATCATAAAACAGCACTGTGTTTAAAGAGAAGGGATCAATTAAAGACAACTGGGACAAGTAACACACTAACACCTGTAAGTTTGTTTGTTTAACAGGGTGGGTATTTGTTGTGTAAGAATTATGGTTATTGCAGTGCTTGAGGGCAATCACTTGACTGGTTTTGTACCCTATGAAATATAGTACTTAAGACACCAGTGCAGATAACAAATTATCTCCTGGATCTTTGGTCCCATTCAGTTACAACACTGAACCCACACAAGGGTGAATAATCTGCAAGTATTCTGAAACAGTGTTAAGTTTTGGTGAACTCTGAATATGTGACACCCAGCATATACAGTTTGCTGTTGAGATAGCAGGCAAGGTAGCCATTTGACATTGTTTTCTAAGCTTGTTGAACTTTCCATTTTTGGAAAGTGGAAATATGATTTTGTTGAAAACAGATGTTTTTGTTACATCTTTAATAGGCTTTGACTTGCTGAGAAAATATTCTAGTACAGTGTGAGACTCCAGGTAAATTGAGTGGATTAAACTGTGCCTGGTTAGATGTGTCTAAATACAGGTTGTAGGCTGTCTTAATGTTGCTGTGTCCTTTGGGCAGAGATGACCAGGCTGATGTGCTTGAGGAGGATTATTCAGGAGACTAGGGTGTGATGTGCTGGGCCAGAAAGATGTTTGGCTTTAGAAGAGAATTGGAAGCAACTGGCATGAGGAGCATTATGCTTTTGATGAGGTGGATTGAAGGCAGTAGGAGTTGACAGTAAAAACAGAGGGACTGAACTTAATAGGGCTGTGGCTCTAAGAAAGCTATCCTAAGTGAAGCACTAGAGTATGATTTGTGAAGTATCCCTAATACTGGGAAAGGGTATGAACTGAATAATCATCTAATCTGAGACAAACACAGTTCACAGTTGTACCCATCACTTTGGGCTCTCTGTAGAGCTGAGTAGAGATTAGTTATAAAGATTTAATTCTTTTATGTATGATTTTGATTATACCCGTGAGCTTTGCAAATTTGTTTCAATAAAAATCTCAAGTTCATTTTATGTTTTTTCTCAGGCTTTAGGCAAGGACTTCGAGTGTTTATGCCACGATCTAACTCAAAGGTGACATTCCTGTATTTCTGTGAATATCTGTGTAGTGGTGTAGTCCCCACCCTGTTGAAGTGCAGACACCCTAGTTTAGCTAAGTTAAGTGGATTTTCCTCTTTTGAAGTATCTGAGCATCTCCGTGAAGCACTGTCTGTGAAGCTGTAATTAATTGTCAGAGCCCTGCTGGTGAAGTCCACTCTGCTCCAGAATGTAAAAAAATGATCTGTTTGTTACCTGTAATGCCATGACTTGTTTTCTTGAACAGTAATTGATGTCAATTGTAGATGATGTCTATGAACTTGAAATTGTGTTGTTTATCTGCTAGGGACCTTGAGAGTGTGATCTTCTAACTCAGTCATGGCAGTATAGATTACAGCTGCAGTACAAGAATTGTCTGGGGACATAAATTACAGCAATTAAAATCAGCTAGAGGAGAAAGAATGATGCATTATTAATTGGCATAGTCATTAAAGGGCTGCAAAGAACCTAAAAGAGATACAATGTCAATACTCAAGCACTAAAAGTGACAGCCAGTGTGTAAAGACCAATGATTTTATTCAAAGCTGGAGGTCGCTAAAACACAGGCAATTACATGGAATTTTATGGCTGTGGGGTAAGATCTCTCCAACATACTAACAATATGTTAAAATGCATAACATTCAGATGACTACTCTGAAGCTTGCAGTAGTACAATTGATTTCTACCTAAGGAATGTGTAGCATTTTATTTTAAAGAAGTTGGAAACAACAAAAAATTATAAGGAAACCCCATCAGCAATCTGGTGAATTTAAACAGAAGATGAAGATTTTTTTTTTTTTAGCAGTAAATATAATAATCTGAGCTCATATAAAGATGGATAGATCTTGGTACCCTGAAGAATGGAGTTTTAATTAAGAGTCTTTTTATACTACAGAAACAAAGTCTTGCTTCTGTCATGCTGAGAAATGTGGCAATCTGAATAAGAGGCTCGTGGTAATGCAGCTGTATATCAGCTACTTAATTATTCATAAACCTTCTTGCCAGTGAGTTTCAGTGATTTACCTATCTCAAATAATTTGCCTTATTGGAAATACTGCTTGTTTTATAAAAGACTTCTTTAGTGCTATAAATGAGGAATAAATGCTGGAAAGAAAGTGTCTTTCACGAGAGAGATGATTTAATAATTGATTTGCAAAGCAAAGTAAACTTAAAATACTGGAGGTGTAAGGAGAGCAATGTATTTGTTTTGACAGCCCATGGAAGAATGTATGTCTGCTGGGTGCAGAGGTAAAGCTCCAAAGTCAACATCTCAACTTTTTTTTTAATCTAAAGAATCCTTGGAAGTTTTTGGCTTTTCTTAACTTACTAATGCTTTCCTATTCTACTTGCTAAGAATTCAGATTTCTAATTCATCTCACTGTGTACCCCAACATTTAAGCACTGAATGTGATTAGCTTTGCTCTGCAGATGCCAAATTGAATGGCCTCTGTTGATTCAGAGAAGCTGGGTAGTGTCAGAGTTCAGTTACTGTGCTTTAGGAAGGCCTCCTGTTGCCAAAATGCGCTTGCTTTTTAATTTTTCCAAGCTGCATACTGGAGTCTGCACCAGCATGCACTGGACTCAAGAAAAGCATCTATGTATAGCTGTGAAAATGCAGTACAAACATACAGCTACATCTTCCCCCAGAGCACCTACCCACACATTAGTGCCTCCATTAGTAACTTAGAGGTCTCTCTCCATGGCTGTATTAGATATGTACCTGTGTGCTTCCTGACTGGTCGAAAACACTGGTGCATCCTTCTGGGCAGCAAGAACCAGCTGTGCTGTGAGTCTGTCGGTTTAGTCTTTGAGCTATGGTTAAATATTATCATGTGTGACAGACTTTCTCTGCTCTCTCTGTGTTCAGTGTAGTAGAGTTTATTGTTCTGAGTTTAATGATTTAGCACTGTCACACTGAGGTGTGTCTGCTTTATTATATTCAGCACTTTATTCTTTTGGTTTCAGTTACTTCATTTATGTGTTCCACCCTCAAAACTCTGCACAGGTTGAATTAACTGCTTGGTAGTCAGAGCAGGTATCGTATGATGCAGTGTACTTCATCACTGGGTTTGTTCTCTCTGGGTATTTCTGTAATTCAATGCACGATGCCAACCAGAACTGTGGAATTCAAGGTCTCTAGGGTCTGAGTAACTAACAAGCTTCCATTATTCCATTCCTGGCTTCCATGAATTTTGTTGTTGCTCTTTTCAGACTTTCAGGACATGCGGGGAACTTGTTGCTGGGAGCTATAATCACTTCAATCGTTAGAATTGAACCAGAATGGTTAATATTCATTTTAAGTTGTATAGGCAAACAGGTTTGGCTCTTGTGTTGACACCAAGTTTGTTGTTGAGTGAAAGATGTTAAGGATGTAAGAAACAGGGAATCGGAGAATTAAGGCAGACATTTCTTGAAGAGAGTTCGCCTTGAGTATAGCAGTTCCAGGTGCTCAGCCAAGCACTGTTTGTGTGGTCAGCTGCTGTGCAGAGGTTGGCAGTGTAGGATAGTAGTGTAAAAAAGTGGTGGTGACGGGTTATTTGCCCTAGGATAACAAGCAACATACCATAAACCTAACTGCTTTCGTTTGCTTCAAGCAGTGTGTTGGTGTTCCTATACCCGAGTTTACTACCTTTGCCTCTAGTAGGCAGTGGTGAGCCACTTTGGGAAAATCTCTGGGTTACCTGGGGCTCAAGAAGAGGACTGGTGGTACGCAGAACCAACCGGGCCTTGCCAATATTTTCAGCACTGTGAATGCTGGGCAGTTTCTGTCGTCGGAGCCCAGTCATGGGAGTGTAATCACAAAGCGGCTGTCAGAAGCCTTGGCGGTGCCCAGGAAGCTGTTCGCATAGAGGAGGCTCCTGACGGGCATTTGGTGGCTCACATATGGCTCTCCTGTATGTCACTGCTGGGACAGCAGCACTCTAGTCTTCTGGAAAGAATCAACAGCCACCCGCTCAGAAAGGAAATACATGCCTGCCATCTCAGCTGTGCTCCACCCTGCTCCTTTACTTAGATTTTCTGCAAAGCAACATAAAATTCAATTGCTTCCAGAAAACCCAACCAACCAAAAGGCTTTATTAATTAATGAAATGATTTTATTGATACTCAATTTCACATTTCTTACAAAGGGCCATCTCATTTTGACAGTATCTTTTGCCAGACATAAGAAAATCTGGCCAGGCAAGTTACCCCATGCTGTTTGCACATATGCAGATGCTTATGCATACTGTGTTTAAAGATTCATCATTATTGATTTTTCCTTTCCTGGGCTTCTTGTGACACATCACATTTTAAAAGATCAACTTCACTTTCATAAACAGTTTATCTAAGATCTCCATTCAATTCACATAGCCAGGGAAGAATAGCTCTCCTTCAGAGCACTACTTTTCATACCAGGACTATTTTCACAATTCTTTGAGCCAAATTCAAGTCATACTGTGTATAACGTATCTTGCACGTTCTCATCTGACACAAATTAATTTTGTACTGCCCTTCCAAGCAATGATCTTTTAACAGAAGTCCATTAATTATTAATAAAATTATTCAACTTCCAAAATACTTACTTTTTCTTATTCACGTTATGGTGGTGATGTTGGTGTTATGATTAAAAAGCTTACCACAGCAGGGAAAATATTTAAATATCCAAATGAATTCTTTTGAGCTGAAGTTGTTTGGAAAAGAGGACAGATACTGCTATGTGCAGTGAAGGTTAGCTAAGTTCTGTCCCCAGTAATATGCATGTGCTACAACTCAGAGAAGAGCTATGAATATGGGTAACCTTGTTCAAGAACTTGGTTTAGTCCCATTCAGGTATCTCACTGGAGCCAAGAACTGTACATTAAGTAATGAACTCGGGCCTATTTGTTGTGATGGCTTCTTTGTCACAGCACTTCTGAGTTGTCTGTGATGAAAGTTACAGAATGTGACTGCATTTCCATGGGTGTGGATATCCGAAATGCAGGGTAATCCATTGGAATCTTACCATAACATGTGAAATTAATACAGGTAATAATAATTCCACTTAGGTGGGAATTAGTAGGTGATGGATAATATCTTTCAAGAGAAGCAGTTTGGACAGGTTGCTTTAATGGTAACTGGAGAGGCCAGCATGTCTTGCACTACTGGACTGTTATTATGTACAGACCTGTGCTTATTTATCTTACCATGACCACTGTGTAACAAGCAGAGGTTTCTTTCCATACATTTCCCGAGACAAGTTGTAAAACCCAGAGCATGAGATGGTAAAATGTGTGATATACCAGTTACTTGGATTTTTAAAAATCATTTGCAGTTTTTCTTCTGGACTACACAACAGGTGAGTAAAATGGTAATCAATCTATTAAAAATAAGAATAAGGCAGACTGGTTTGATAAGGCATGGTATTCTGCACTGAGGCTAGTGGAGTCAAGGTGGCATAATTTAGGACAAACCAATGATGATACCAAGAACCACAAAAGAAAAAGATGCTGAGGACACAAGCATAGGACCTTGTACTCTTTCATTTTCAAGTCTACAAGACTGTTCTCAGAGTTCCCTCTCTCTACAGAGAGAGCATACATATAACTGGCTTATATAAGAAGCTGGGCAATTTTAACCACTATTTTATGCACTTTTATTTTTCTCACCTCTTTGGTCTGAAACCAACATTGCCATGCTGTTAATATGGAGTCAAGAACTGTACTTGCATCTATTGTTCATTGCATAATTTGCTAGATATCATAGTAGAAGTTAAGTGTTTATCTGCACTTGCTTTAATGTATGAATGGAGTTCTTTTGACTGTCTTAATCTCATTTTTCTGGTGAGCTGAAAATAAGCCAGCTATGAAAATTTTACAGTGTCTGTGTTTTTGTTTCATCCTTGCTAGTGGGGTGCAGAAGCGACGCTCTGTTTGAGGGGAAAAAGGGTTTATAAGCAACTGAGGATACACTTCAGCCAAATCACATTATCTGACACTCTGTAACAGAACATGGCCTTGAATTTTTTTTGGTGGGAATTTGAAGCTGTAAATCTTCCTGCTTAATCTTAGTCTCCTCTTCCCCTGAAATATGTTTTGTTAGACAGAGGAGTGCTTTGTACTTTGTCGTCTCCTGTGTGTATCCACTTCATTTTTCAGTTTATTATAATTTGCTTTCTTTGTTGACTCTTAATTTTATTTCATCATAACTTGGCATGTTGTTTAGCTGCTATTTCCCAAGGTCTGCAGCTCCCCTGCCCTGATCGTGTCACTTTTGATTAAGCAGTTGCAAAGCCCTTTACCCAGCTTCTAAAGGGTAAAAGTCAAAAATCAATAATGTGCCAGTCCTCCCCAAGTGCAGTAGCAGTCAGAGGTAAATGAATGATTAAACATGATGAATAACAGTGTAATGGAAGACGCAAAGTAGGGAAAAGTGCTCACTTTAGCCTAAACTCAGAGATTTATTGCTGAGTACTACAAATAATGGAATCATCAATCTTTCAAGGACTAAAAAAGGCATCCGCTGCAGCCAGTTTTAAATGCAGTGAAAGAAATCTTACCTCCTCATCATTGCCTGTTGTGGTCCAGTTATTCCGTGGTATCAATACATGCTGCATAAGGAAATCGGTATCTAAACTTTGTAGCTAAAATTGGATGCTTCTTGTAGAATTGAAACTTATTAAGACCATTTGGCAGACAAGAAAAAACAGGCAATACTAATTACTGTGAATGTGTGTACAAGGATGCTGAAAGTCAAACATCTATATGGTATCAAGTGACTGACAGGTTAATTTTGTAAGATGGAACTGAGATGGTAATTGTACTTAGTAAAGTGGGGGGGGGGAAAGGAGTATTACTTAAAGTGAAAAAAGAAACTTTTTAAGGATATAAGGCAAAGAAGATAATTTAGAAGTTAGAGTTTCTACAGTATAATAGGAATAATTAGAGATGCTCAACAATGCCTAGTGTTTCTAAGTTAGTTCTTCAGTTATTGATGGAGAAAACTAGCTAGACACATTTCCCCTTGCCTTGCTCACCGAAGAAAAGGCAAATACACAGAAATGGAGAGAGTGTCAGCATTACACAATTAGAAAAGGGTTGTTGGCAGTTTATAGCTGTAGCCTCTGTTAGAAGTAGTCTGTATTGGAAAAGAAAACCTTTCAGGACTGCCCAGCTCCTTCAGGAAGCAGTACTATGGATTTCAGTTGAAATCCTATATTTTAATAATTTTAAATTTTCATCTTGGCAGAGAGTAATATCAAAGGTATCTTCTAGCCATCCCTACATACCAAAGTACATCTGCATTGCTAAAAGTGTGTAGGTGTGAACAAGCTTTGGGAAGCACAGAAATGTTTCCCTGGAGCAGACATAATAGCAGGAGGTCCCCAAGCACTGTGTGGTGCTGCAGAAAGCAGCACCTCTGTAGCTGTGGGGCTGTAGCCACCTCTTTCTGTGAAGAAATATCTGCTGTCAAACTGGAGGCTTGTGAAGGCTCTTCATTTAGTAGGACATACAGGGCAGTGATTAAGTTTCTGTTTTTAATTTCTACCTCTGAATAAACTAAAACTTGGTGTTAGGACTTGTTCTGTCAGGAGTATGAGAAGTGTTGGGTAACTTCAACTATTTTAAATACTGGAACTCATAATTATCTTAGTTTTCAATACCAACACACAGGTACATTCTAGATCCTTAAATTCATCCTGCAGTTTTTAATGGGCTGCATTCTTGCCGTTCTGGGTTTCACTATCACCATCATGTCTCCTGTATATCCTTCCTTGTTTATTTCCTGTAAAAAAAATCTTTAAACTTTGAGATCTCTTTACTCCTTATGTTTCCTATGACCTATTAGCTCTCCAGAGAATTTCCTACTCTAATCTATTACTTTTGTACTGTTCTTACCCCAAGTACTTGTATAAAATCCTCCTAGACAGATCTCTTCTGGAGGATTCATGTCTTCTCAGTGGAACTTGAAAAATGTACATTTAGATTCATATAATGGTTCTGATATTTAATTCACTTCCACAGTGAGGTTGGGAAGCTGGTGCAAAATGGTCTGCAGCCATCTCACTTCCCCAGATCCCATGCCCAGTGACATTTCTGTGCATCCTGGCAGCAAACTCTTTTCATTTATTACACATACTATTATTTGCCGTGGGGTCTGCTATTGATCTTTCAGTCCCATTAAAATTAGTTATTTTAATTTTAACCCTTTTTCCTTGAAGAACAGGCCTTGTGTCCTAAGGTGTTTCCCAATTACTGTCAGGTAGTTAATCCACCCCTTTTTTTTTAACGTTCTTGACTGACCTATGGTGCAAGAAATAAAAAGAAACTTTCTTGAAGAGCTTTCAAAAGCACTGTCAGAAACTGTATCCTACCAGTAAGGAGAAGGAAGGCAATGCAAACAAAGGTTGTGACTGATTTGCTTCCTTATCCTGCAGAGTGGGGTGTTATCTATGTTCCTGGGCACTCCATTTATGTTTGATATGATCAGTCAGGCTGTGTCATTAGACTTATAGGTCTATTTGAATGGGAACTGCACTGCATTAAATTTTATTACATGCAGTCTGTTTCTTGTTGGTTTTCATTCTGTACCCAATTCTCTTTCACATCTTTTCTGCCTTTTGCTGCCTTTTGGAGCTGTTATAGGCGCAAGGATCTAAACATATGGATTTATTTACTGCCTATATGGACAGTTTAGATTTATTTGATCTGTCTTAATTATTCCTGTCTTTCTGCCAGTTTGGAACATAGCTGGGACAAATATGTTCTGGCAGGCACATTCTTGTGTTGACCATTTCTCAGTCAGTGAACTAACACCAGTGATCTATCTGATGTGATATTATTAGAAAACAAAAATAACAACCAAAAAAACCCCAACCCCCCACCCCCCCCGCCCCCAAAGAAAAACCCAAACAAAACACAAAACCAAACTAACTAAAACCAAATTTTGTTTTCTGAATTCAGAAATCTAAATATGCTGTATTCTGCTGTAGTGTATCCCATCACTCTTCACTCACAGATGTAGAATTCGAAGGTGGACCAACGTTCTTACTGGAGGATCTGGGGCTATGGTCCACATTGTAGCTCAGGCCAACAAATTTTCTATCTTCATCTGTGGAATAAATTGCCAGATGAACTGTCAACTAGTTTGTCTGTTAACCTTTATTCATTTATGAGCTTCCACTGCTTTTCTTCTGAGGTGAGGAGTGATCAGAGCGCTCTTGCTCCCCATGCCTCTTGGTACCTCACCTCTGTGCCTCACTGCAGCAGCAGAGAAGGTGGGAAAGCATGGACATAAATCAAAGGGCTGTGGGCACTGTTATGACACAGACTTTTAAGAGGGGGAAATTCCCCACATCTCCCAAGAGCTGGAGCTCCATTCTGAGTGTGGAGGGTCTCGCAGAAAGACTTCCCTAAAGTTAAGGTTAAGTCTTGTGACATTGAGCTCACAAAGCCAGACCAGTGCTGACAAGCAAGTAACATCAAAATTGGACAGTGCTTTCTGTCCTCCTATTAGATGGGAAGTTTTTGTGGCTTTTCTTCTCATAGCAGCTTTTTCAGTGTCCTACATTGGGCTCTGCCACAAGTCTCACTTTTCACTAATGCTTGGACCTCTTGTGATACCCAGTATTGGTTTGTAACAGAAGATTCTGACTTGCATTCCATAGCCCTTATTTTGAGGGCTTGGAGTCTGACCAGGCAAAAGGAATGTGTCTGTCTTTCCTCTCAATGGGCTTGCTCTGTATCAAAGTATTGAGTGCTTCAGGCAATCTGTGACCAAATGAAAGAGGTCTGAACTCTTATTTCCTATGCAGCCGAATCATCAGGGGGTTACACAGATAGGAAAACATTTCTTATGTTTTTAAGTGACTCTGGTTTCTCAGGACTCAGGTGAGTAGCTTACCTACCTTCTGTCTGAAACTAGCCATGGTGAATGCTGAAAAGTGTTACAAGGGGTACACCCCTGCCCTGCTCCTTCTGGACACTGTCAGTGCCTTGCCAAGGACTCCGTAAGACGTAGAATCTCCTCCCTCAAGCATTATAAAAGTAAAGTTTTCTTGTTCAAACTCCCTTTGAGGATCTCTCAATAGCTAAATGAAAATTTATAGTTAAAAAAAAAAAGTTCTGTAATAGAAATCTCTATTTTACTTTTGGAGTCTGAGAAACAGGAGGAATGCAGGGTTTCTTTTCCTGAGGTTGCACACTGACTGATTCTCTACAAACAGATTTACTCAGAGACACTGAGTAACAATCATTAGTTCACAGAGTTGAGACAGAGGAAGAGAAAAGGTTAGAGTTCTTTTAATCCTCTAACTCTCATTCCTGCTCTGTGGTGCTAGTATTTGTGTTTTTAGTACAGGACCACAGGCAGCCTTTAACTCTTTGACTCTGAACATGAGGTGTGGAGAGAGCCTATGATACTCCACAAAGGATAGTTTGCTTATCTCTGCCAACAGCTCCATATTGTGGGAACCTGTGCCTATTATAAGATGCACTGAGGGGGAAAGAGGTGTTTTTCAGCTGAGTCCCGAGGCTGCTGCTTCCCATTTTTATGCATCTAAATTCAGAAGGGCACAGGGCAACTCAGGGGAAGTATTAGCTAAAAAAGCGCAGTCAGAGCTCACCCTTCCCTGTCAAAGGCAGCAGCATCATGTGTTGCTTATCTGTGCTCACACTGAGGAGCATTGTGATGAAACCACCTTTTTACAGGCAGGTCAGCCTTGGCATCTAGCAGCTATGGTAGCAGCAGTAACAATCGGGTCCTACTGACTTTCTTCGTCATGAAAAATTGCAGACCTACAATTAAATACCTTAGACACATGGACATAGGGTTGGGTTTTTTTCCCTTGTGTTTGGGCAAACACAGTTATGATTAAGTCTCAGGTGCTGGTGAGACAACAATCTTAAACAGATAAACTGTACAAGAATTTGTGATATTACCTGTGAGAGTTGAATTGGATTCTTTTCCCTGTGCACATAAAGGATATCGTATCTTTTGTCTGCAGCAAATGCTGCTTGATAGCAGCTCCTCCTTTCCTGAAGGCATGTTCTTTCTGCACATGCTGGGAAATAGTTTCTACATCACTTTAGAACCTTACTGCTTATTTGGAAGGCTTGGCTTCATGAAATCTTGAACAACATGGTAACTATGCCAATCATATCCTGTTCATCTTCTCTCAAAATGACTCATGGTCTCAAAATTGCTGCAAGCAAGATATTAAAATCACTCAGCAGTTGGCATACAGGACATCCTAGAAATTTTTTACGAAGTACGAAACATTTTCTTCTTCAAAGTACCCTGCTGACATTCCTTGAAAAACCCTGAGATGCATGTTATGATTTGGGAAGCAAGTTAAAATTTGTGCTGGCACTGTTTGTGTAGGAAGTTGCTACTGGATCAGTTCTGGCATCATTGTAAACAGTCTAAAGTTTGATTTAATATGAAAGGTATTGCTATACTTGGGAGAAAATTCTAACAAAATTTATTAGATAAGAAATTTCCTGCTCTTCAAACATTGTTCATCAGCTCACCTGGAATAAAATTTGTGGAACTTCCAATTGACGAGCGTTTGTATTAATGTGCTTTTCTGTAGAGCTGAATGAGCATTTGATCAGTTTATGCTTTTCTGTCCTCCTAGGCAATAACATTTTATTTACTCAATTTAACTCACCTTACTAGAAGAGGCTCATCGTGTGGACTCTTCATGAGCCAACTTCATTTTAGTTTATTTTGCTTTATTGGTTTGCACACACTTTCAAAACCAGGAAAAGAGTTGCAGTTCCAAGCTTGATGTCTTTCTGTTGAGCGTCAACTGCATCTTCACTACTGTTTGTCTCTCAGGAGCTGCCTCAGGAGTTCCTGGTGTTCAGCTGACATTTTTCAGTGCTGACCTCAGCTGCATTGAAAACATGCAGGAACAGACATTGTTTCAGAAATCCTTAATGATCACAGCACCTTCCCACAAATGCAGCATCCATTAATCACACAAGGGACGTTGTTTCAACACCAAAGGCTAGAAGAGGGTGGCCATACATCTTCATCGTTGCTTATCTGTCAGTGTCAGCGCAGCACTATCAATGGGTTTTACTCGGTATGCAACAGTAGGAAACTGTATCAGGAGGGGCAGACTCTTCCTCAGAATCTCAGTTATTCTGACAGTTATTCTCAAAGTTAGCTTGTCTGGTCCCTTATTCATTTTTAAAAAGACTGTAGGGGTTCTTATTCTTTGAGCATTATTTAGTGAGTGATCAATTCATGTTAAGACTTTTTAAAAATCCTCTAAAGCTTTAAATAATTAAGAAAAATCATTTTAACATGTACCTATTGACTTAGTATCTACTACCGAATTACTTGAAAATCATGAAAACAGCCTGATGCTTCACAGACAAAAGTGTGCATTGATGAGGCATGAAGGATTTGATTTGTTTAGGGTAGCAGTGAATGCTGTTGGAAATGAAAGGTATGTGCAAAAAATGCAAGCCTGGCATATCAGACTCCACTCTAACATATACCAGCACATTGCAAAGGGCGTTTGCAACAGATTGCTTTGTTTGCAGGTGCATTACACCTTACAGCTGTGTTAGGCTTTTTTTTGTAGCATTTTATCTTTGAAATTATGAATTTAAATAGCAAAAGAGACAAAAGAAGACTGTATTTTAATCAAGGCTTCAGGATGCTAAGTCCCACGGAAGCACATGCGATGATACAGGCTCTGCTCTCATCTAATTTGATTGAAACAATAAGTGTGAGTCTGAAGAACAGTGTAGGCAGAATTATCTGCTTTGTGTGGCTTTCTGCATAAACCATCCCCATAACAAGGCTTTCACTTTGTGATTTCTTTTCTCTTTTAATGTAACAAGTCTCCTAATTCTATACATGTACCAAGAAAATAAACCAATAGTCAATATATAAAACGAAATTGATATTTAAGAGTATGGACAGAAGCCTGTCTTATAGGGCCTCACAGTTGCCTTGGAAGGCCAGTCTGTGTGCTATGCCTGCTCACAGCAGCATGGTTTGGAGGAGTATAAACAGATTAGTATCTTTTCTCTAAAATATCTGGTATGTATTTGCCATACAAATCCCTAGAGTGCCTGTTAAGTATGCAATATCAGGCTTGTGTCTTTAAAGAAACATTGGCACTTACTCTGTACTACTTTGAATTAAAAAGCTTTCCTCCTTAAGCTGTGTAAGAAAAAGGTGGTCCCCAAAACTTCGAATACCTGTTTCTTAAACACATAAACCTGACTATTTTGTGATTTGTTCCTCTTTTCTTTTTTTTTTTTTCTATTAATTTGGTTTAGAAATGAACAGTTTTGCTAAAGGGTTCATTACTTCTGTGCTGGAATTTTCCGAGCTAGAGCTCACAGAATATGTTGTATATAAACTTTGGCTCATCTGTTGAGCTTGTCAGAGCATATTTCCTTTGAAAGCTCACAACAGTCTTATAGATGCCATATTTTTCCCTCAGTTGGTGCAGTATGTGATAATTCTTGTTCCTGGAGAGAGTCACAGGACATGCTATTATTCTCCTTTTTTTTTTTTTTTTTCCAAGTTCACAAGGGATGTACAGGACTTCAAGAGGATTTTTCAGTTCCCAGTTTTGCTTCAGTTCAGACATGTGCACCCATATATACTTACACTAAGCTGCTTCTAAAGTAGAAAGTGTTTTTGCAACCTGTACTTGTATCTAGCTATGCACCTCAGTAAGGAAATAACCTTGGGCTCTAAAAACACAACACTGTATCTCGTGACCTAAATGAACAGCACTAGTAACTGAAACAGAAAAGCCTGCTACAGACACACAGTGCATGTGCTTTCTAGTGTTACAGCAGAAAACTCGTGTGCCTGGCATGTTACCCCATTGAGAATCCCTAATGAAGGGACTCAGCAGCATACTGCTTACCAAGCATCACCCTGCTGTTTTCCCTACTTTTAAAAATAAAAGTATAGCCTATCTGCTTGGTCATACAGTTCCGTTTGTCCAAGGGGCTTGCCTGGGTAAACTCTACTGTATTTAGTGCATCAGTGGAGAATGTATAAACAGAAATATAACTTCAAAGTTTTCCTTGTTAGAAATGTCAGTAATGGTTATTTGGTATTCCTAAAGTCATGCTAAATGAGTATGTTGCTGTGATCAATTTATGTTGCTGCAGTATGTTAGGATGGCTTTCATTTTAACACCTCTCTCCTGCACATATTGCAGTGAGCGGATTACCACATGCAGTCAAACTTTGTGTGCTAGCTCAGAGTAAAACACTAATTACAGCCTTACTGCTTGAATTCTATTGTGTGTGAAAAGTACCTTCTTCTATTATGTTTTTAATTTTCAGGTGCTTCTTGGTTTGGAAATTAGGTGGTTGTGCTTTCCTTTTCAAGCACTATCAAAGGCTTGAAATTTGCTTAGTTTTGAAGTATAATGCATCTGAGTGATGAGGAAATCTTGTATTCTAGGAATTAGGTGTGTAGTTTATTTTAAAAATGTTTTTCATTCATGCATGAAGAAAAGTATTTTTATAAAGGGCAAAGGTACTTAGGGTGGCACATGTTTTTTTCTTATGGAATGAGTGACAGTCAACTATTCAAACCGTAAGCTAGTGTTTCCTAAAATGGTGTAATTTGAATTAAGATGTGACTGGCAGAATATGAGCTTACACAATGCAGGCTCTGTGTAGAATACTTGCTTTTTTTTTTTTTTCCATAAGGTGAAAGTTCATGGATTCAGCATAGTCTGAGTATTGCAGTGTATCAAATATGCTGGAGAACAATAAAAGGAGAATGGAACTGAAGAATAAGAACAGAGGGGAAAATGTGAAAGTATCTCACTAAATATGGATAAGTGCTTGTCAAGGCGTTCTCATAAGGCCTTCGCTTTGACAGATAAAGATGAGAGAACATCAGGGGAAGTAGAGTTGATATGAGCTTTGTGCTACAAACAGACCGTGCACCAATTTTGGGTGTACTGTAAATTTATGACTTGCCTAGAAATCTGGAGCAAGTCTGTTGGAAAGATGAGCTCGTTTGTCATATCCCAGCATACAGCAAGCTTGGTAGCCATCAGTTTTGTTGACCTTATGTGACTCAGATTTTGGAATTGCTTTTTGAAGTGCTGAAACCATTCTGTTCCTGTTTGCTGCCTGTGCCATTCAGATCAGCATAATGTCTTAGCATCTTGCGATACGCTGTCACATAAGTGACAGTTGTCCTTTGGGTTAATTCTCTTGTTCATCCTCGGTTTAGGTGGAGAAGTGGATGTGCAATGCAATCTTGGTTTATGAGTATGTACGAAAGTATGTGAAAATGCAAGCTTCAGTGTATACATGTTTCAATGGTACACATTCACAATGCTGTGTTTGTCTACTGTAATTTAATCTCTTTAACTTCAGGGCTGCTGCAAAGCTATTCAAGTTACTCAGTGCATTTATTATTAGAGCTGTAGGTCCACAAGAGAACTTCTAATGCTCTGTTACAGTACAGATAGTGGTATTATGCATCATTGTAGCTACCAACATCAATCTCATGTGCAGCTAATATTACGCCCTGAGGAATAGTCATCCTTACACTTTAGGATACTGTGTCAGAATAGGGACAAAATATTTCAGTACTTAAATTACAGAAGGATTCATCATCATATAAACACAGATGTAGAATGACCTGTGAGAGTGTTTTTAAATGCAATGCACTTCAGGTTGTGAAAATTAAAGAGGTTGGTTATTCTAATCTTAAGTGTTGCTAAATATAAACTCCATGTGCTTTGTCTCAGACCAGTGTACTTGGACCATTTAGATGATGTTGTATTTCAGTAAAAGCACTGCCATAATAGATTGTTTATGTCGCAGAGCTGACAGGGAAAGGGGACAATCAAGGACTGACGTGTATCTTAAGCAAAGCAGCCAGACAACATAAGGCTTAAAAATCCAGCTTCAGTTAATAGGTTCTATATTTGTGCTGTAGCTATTTGCCACAAGATTTAATTGTTTCTTTCCATTAAACTGATCAACCTACTCAGAAACTTAAGCTTCTAACTCACCTACGTTCATCACTGTTACAGTCACTGAGGCAGGTCTAATGAACTTTCCTCTGAATTCTTTTTTTTCCTCAGACTCAACAGTCAGAGGATAAGGAGATCAGAACACTGCAAATTGAAGGAGGAGAAATACTTGCTATAAACTTTGAGAAGGCTTGCTATGAGATTGCTGTTGTAAAAGGTCTTAAGGAGCTTCTGCTTAGTAACACAGCCTGCTAAATAGAGAGTTCCAGTCTCTTTGCCTTGTGTTTAGGTCTGATAAGCAAATGTTAACACTCCCACTCCCTAGCCCTGTTTTAAAGTAAGGAGAATAATATTTGCAGATTAGATCTGTGCACTACTGGATTATCTGAACATATAAACTACATTTAGATCTGTCTTTTTTTTTTTTTTGCCAGATTGAGCCAAGCTCATGACTTATTCTGGTGAACTATGGGAGAAGTAATACCTGATCAAGCACAAAGTCTCTTGGGATGAAGTTACCCCAACAGCATTTTTGAACATGTGTGAACTAGCAGAATGGCTGAAAGTGTCAGCCCTCTTGTTACTGGTTTGATTCTTTCAGGCCATCCTAAAATTCAGTACAATTTTTTTTTCTTAAACCATGGTTCCAGCAGCAACATTTTCTATTACTTAACTTGTCATTTGTACCTCTAGATTTGTCAGCCCCATGCTCCCAACTGGGAACATATGTGGATAATTAGAACTTGCAGATTGTTGAGAAGGGAAGGAAAGAAAATGTGTGCTACTTGAAGAAAAAAGTTCTGGTCTAAGAAAGACTTGTTTTCAAAAGTCAAACCAAGCCCTTGAGGTTTCTCTGATGTTCAGTTTTGATCACAGGGTAAAAACTGATGAGCAGTGCTTTCTAACTTCAGATGCTTTAAGCAGCAGTGCAGCGTCTCAATGATTTGAGAGTGAGCATGACACGGATGTGTCAGCGTCCTCAAGGCAGTTTGTAGTTGGGTACAAACTAGCAGTGCTATGCAAATGTTGTGAGTTATCACCTTTGCCTGTTATTGACTCTGTGACAGACAAATCTGCATGATGCTTAAGTTTTAATAAACATTTTAGTCTTAAGATATCTTACAACAGAGGCATCAGTTAAGGACTGATGAAAGGGACTCGAACATGATATTTTCTTCTGGATCTTGAGCACTCAGCTGCAAATGGTTTTTTTCTCTCTGAGGGGGAGAAGCAGGGGGAGTTGTTAGCTGGGAGGAAAAGGTTCCAGTGTTAATACTCTTGTCTTCAAATATTGCAGCTGAATATATCAAATGGAAAAAAAATTATATAATGCATTTCTGTGCTCTTCAGACTGGTTTTGACAAATTGATGACTGAAGTCTAAAAACACTTACAAAATGACACTTTATTTATTTGCACATATTACTTTTAAACAGAAGTATTTCTTATTTTGAAAGATTATTAAAAGGGTACTTTTGCTTTTGACTGGTTTGAATTTTAATAGACTAATACCTATCTCCATTAAATAACTAAAAATAAATTTGTTATGTTTTGAGACAACACTTTATCCCAATTGTTAGTGAAATGTCTTTCACAGTTTCTCTGTAGGAAATAAACAATAAGTTGAAAGATCTGAAAAAGGAGATGAAATATTATTTGTAACTTTCAGTTTTAATATAGTTCAAATGAAAATGGCTTTTAAGAGATACTAAGTGGTGTTTTTTATCTTAAGAGGTATGACTGTCCATAAAAAATTAACATGTTTTCCACTATTAGCATTTGAAATGTTATCATCTTCCTTCTGGCAGATGACACACTGTTTTAAGTTTCAAATATCTACTAATTCATGCAGCATTTAAAAGCAAGCATTCTAAACAGGTGCTACCTGATATAACTCATTTTGATTTTGACTTGATGAGCCTGAGACTGGGATATTATTTGCATATTCTTTTTCCTTTTTCCGTATCTTAGATATTGGAACCACCATGTTTTGCAAGAATTTTATGCCCAAGATAGTTTTTAAACAATTAAAACAGCCCTAGGCATTTTCAAGGTTTTAATCACAGAACTGGGTGTGTTGAAAACATTCTCATTTAGCAAGTGTGTCATGGTGCTTTTGGTGAAATAACTTTTTGTTCACTTAAAATACTTCATGGTAAAATACACTAGGCTATTGCAGTTACTTTGTATTAAACTGATGCAATTCGGAACAAAATTTGGTGTGTGATCTCGTGTGCATTTAGAAATGTGCAAGCCAAAACTCTGCCAATGAGTAGGAAATCTGCCTTGAATTAAATACTGCTATAGTCAGAGCTCTTTCGATAAAACATTGCGCTTCAGAAAAGATTTTGGCCTTTCTAAAATCATTCAGATGGAAATTATTAAGCCTGAAGTTTGTTTTGACCTATTTCTTTGGTAAACAAAATCCAAAACATTTGAATATTGAGCTATAAATATTGGTTGGTGCTTTACCATCCTTCATACTTGAAGGATAGTAGTTAATTTTTTTGTTTGTTTTATCACTGTTATTACTAAATATCACGTAATGCATTGATAGGTACCTCCAGGAGCTCTTTTGCTTATATTACCTGTTTTTATTCAGAAATACCTAAGAACCAAATCTACAAAAATAGATTTTTTTTTAATTAAAATATCATTTTAATTAATTGCTCTTTATCTACAGTTTACATATCAACTTTTCAGTGTACAGTAAGAACTTTTTGCAGCTAAAAGTATCCGATCTTGTCTAAAAAAATAGTCTCTTCAATTCCTGAAGAAATATCCTCAGATATCCTCGTGTCAGACACTCCTATTTGGCAAGTCAGGCAGTTAATCTTTGTTATACTCTGGAACTAGCAAGTTCCTCAGGAATTATTGCTGTAATCGGCCCTGAGGGTGATGAGGCCCACAAATAACATAAAGCTAACTAAAGTACAAATAAAATGTTGCATTGCCAAACGTCAAGAGTGTTCAGCTACAATTTCTGGACCTCAGGAAAGCTACATAATTTTTTAGAACTGTTTCCTGTGGGTGCTAACCACTTCTGAAAAATCAATTCACTGCATTTTAGGTGTGTAATTGAGACTTACTGTATGTAAGATACCTGACTTGTAATTTATTGCCCACTGGTAATGCATTGCAGTAATAGGAAGAGAGACTGTGCTTCTACTGAAATCAAAAATAAAATTCTCTTGGAATCCAGAATCAGACATAATTTTCAAGGAATGATTGAAATCAGATATAAAATGTGTATTCTAAGCCAGAAAGGGCAGCTGTGATGTTCAAAAATAAAAAATAAAAAGATGTTTAGAGGGACCAATCAGGCTCAGTTTATTCTTTGCCAAATATAGCTGTATCCAGAGCAATGCTCCTACAATGATGATGAGTTAGGGTTTTTTTAATGGTGAATAGAGAGGATGCTGCTTGTTAATCTAGAGAAAATTACATAGAGCTAAGTATTTTTCTCAAGTGAAAAGAGAAATTATGATTACAAGTAATAACTCAGTGATGATATTAAATAGCAAAGGATCAGTTGGATCTTGTAATATGCTATATACATGAAGAAAACATAGATATAAATCACCTGAAATGGATACTTATGTGATAGAAGGAAAATAAAAGGTTGAAACTAAGATAATTACGGAGAAGACCAGGGTGCTAGTCAGATTGCAGAACTGAAATCTTTATCTTGTTACATAAAGTATGAAAGAAATATCTAATTGCACAAGACTCTGAACAGAGACAGCAGCTGAAGACTTAATTTTACCACTTTAGGCAACTCTATAATCAGCCTGAAATTTCTGAAAGAACAACAAAAATCAGGTCTATTTATACAAAAGTATTTTTTACAAGTCACACAGAAGAGGAAAAAACATGGTTGATGGCAAGGCACATCTCGGACACCAAGGCAGTGGCTGTTAATAGTGTAGTATTGTAGCCATGATCCGTGTTTTCTTGCATGCAAGGATCTTAATTGTCACTTCCTTATGTAGGCTCTAAAGGTAGGGGAGTGATGCTGAAGCGTGCATGTAGTTTCAACTCTGCTTTTAACTTTTTGCAAGTGAAAATAAAGCATTGTTTAGAAGGGGCAGGAAGTTTTTCTGTTTCGGTAGTTTTCTTGTCTTGAATGAAGTAGAAAGCATTTGGATGTCTTTAGTGTCCCTTAGACATTATACAAATAATCTTCACCCTTGGAAGAAAAAAAAATAAATCTATGATCTGTAGTTGGAAAGCACCTTTTTCAAAATATAATAATTTATATTTTAAGAATGCATAACGTATGCCTTAAATCTTTCAAATGATGGCACATCACCTGTACTGAGAGGAACAAAGCTACCATAATACTAGCAAAACTGTGTATCCTCTTGCTGACGGATCTCCATAGTCCCCAGAGGAATTAACCTGCATAACCAAATGCACCCAATGACCTTACAGAAAGTGAGTCAAGAAACCCCCAAGGTCCTTGCGGATGATCAATAAGAGAGATGCCAGTGACTGGTAGGTGAACACTTCTCATAAAGTCACCACTTTATCTCTGATGAAGCAGTCCTGACCCTCAAGGGACATCTACTAAGCACCTTCAAAAGATAAACCTCAATATTAAAATTCATGACTCTGTTAAAACGTAAAATAGATTTGTTAGTGATACAGGATTTATAGGTATTATAATTTTCTTAACCTTCTCTCTGATTTCTCCTCTATCCCCACCTCAGTAATAAGTCTGTGCTTTTCAGGAGATTGGTTGGGGTTTTTTGTTTTTTTAGGTTTTTTTAACAGATCAAGTGGTATCTCCTTTCTTTGTTAGCAAGACTTACTGTATAAAAGATATGAGCTACTTCTCTTTCAGATGGCTTAACACATTAGTTAAAACTCAGAGCAGTTTAGCTTTGACGACTGCGGCTTCTATTTCAGAACTGAAGTTCTTGATATGCCTGAGGGTGTGTCTGTTCCTTCCTACGTGTAGTAGTAGATCTAATAACAGGTATTGCATCCCATCATAAGCTTTGCCTCCCTTGTGCTACTGAGACAAGAAAACAAGAAAGATTTAGCCTTCTTTGTGTGTGCCAAATGCTGGCAGTTGTGTCATTTGCTCTAATATTTCTTAAAATTGTGCATTTCAAGTCCAGCTCAGAATATATAAATACTGTCAGATCCAGATATTTATATCATTATTAAAAGTATTTGAAGTAGAGAGGGAGAACTTCTAAAGAGTAATAATTAGAAGACATAATGAAAAGCTGAGTAACTAGGTGGTAAGCTGTAGCTTTCCTAATGGAGGTGTTTATTCTCTTTGGACTTTGTGGCTATAGAATAGGGATTTGTAAGTGAAGCACTTCTGCTGCAGGTGCAGCAAATTCACCTAAACCTAAAAAAAGCAGCCCACATCATTATATGGTGAAGAATACCTAACATACACTGGATACCTGCTCCAGTTTGGGAGCTGTTTAAAGGCAGGACGTGAGGGTGACCATTCAGGGTGCCAGGAATGCTCTACTGGAGGTGGGTGGAGATGGTGTAGTCAGGCAGATAGATCCTCAACTAACTTTAAGTGTGCAGTGTGATGCAGAAAAGATGTGGTGGTGTTCTGTGAAGGTGAGGCCTACAGCTCTATCTGGTATTGTTCGTTTACACTTTTTTTTTTCTGCTCTCATACTTTCAAATCAGAGCACAGGTGTTTTTAGATATGCACAGAGGATTTCATCCTTATATACATTACTGTTTTCTTAGGAAATGTTATTTAAGGGCAATGACTGTTGACTTCTAAGTTTTAGTAAAAGCTAATATGGTAGTCTTTCACATTTTTGCATATAAACAAAAATATACATCCCAGGATCAAACCCAACCCACCCTGATGGCAACTGCATCACCATCACCACTAATGCTGTGGAGCAGGTGCTGGGAAAGTCCCAGAGTGGGCCCAGCAGCAGATGGGAAACACATCATGGGCTAGATTCATTCTGGTACTGGATTCAGGAACACACAGATCAGGTCAGAAGGCAGAAAGGACAGAGTCCTCCTCAGATGTTGGCCATTGAAGAAGCGAGGAAGGAGCTGGAAGAAGTTGATTATACTGAATATGACACACATGGGATGAATCCCTCCTTGGTCAGTTAGGGGCACCTGTCCTGTCCCCTCCTCCCTGCAGGTGCAGCCTTTTACTTCCTGCACTCCCCAATGTGGTACCCAAGATCTAACAGTGGCCTTGGCCTGCATGCCAATCCTCCCTACTAACTGTAAACACTGCATGTTATTACTGATAGAAACAGACACTGCCTATGGAAACATGCTGCTCACTTCAGAAAATACAGTTAGTTAGAGGAGCTGAGCTGAAAAGTAAAATCACTGAACAGAATTAGTTCTGTTCTCACTTAAACCACGACAGAGATCAAGGAGTGGAGCACGCTGTGCTGTTTATGCCTCCCTAATAGCATTCTGCTTTGTTTTTTACGTGACTGAAATGCAATTATATAAAGAAATAAAAAATCGAACCCTGTGCTGCCATAAGGGCTCTGACCAGTGTAGCTAGTATAGCTCTGGCCTGGTTACTGTAATAGATTACACTAAGCAAAAACGGGGAGATCAAACTCATGTTCTGTTGCTTGCTTTATTTCTAGGTCTTTAAAGATGGCTCAGAGCATGTGTGTATACATTAAAAATATGAAAGCAGAGAGAAGTCAAAATGATTACTGGTTTGAGAGGTTTACATATGATGAGTTGCTATAAAGATTAGCAAGTCTGAAGAAGAGTGGAAGTGATTGACCAAAGCATGTAGAAGGGTGAAAGCCACAGCCCTTTTTTCAATTCCATGTCATGTAACGCGAGAGCAGTGAGCTCTGAAAGCACAATACGTTTGGCAACACTGAAAAAGGCATGCCTCGCACAGCATGTTGCTGCTCTTCTATTTTTGGGGTTTTTTTCATGACTTTGGACTCCCTGATTGTCATCTTGTTTCCCAGCCGCTGCTTCCCTGTATCGGTGACACGGTGCTCTCCCTGTTGTGCTCCATTATGGGGCTACGGTTCCCGATGAATGCTTGTTACATCCTTGAGTTTCAGCTGTTGTCTCAGGACTGATTAAAAGATAAACCACTGTCAACTGGATCAAAGCAGCTCCCTTTACGTGCAAATACACAGTTTAGTGAACAGTCCAACATGCATTGTTCAGGATGTTTTTCTGTACCCCACTACCTGAATGTAAGGTGGACAGAGGAACTCTAGATTAAATTTTTGGAGGGGTTTATGTGCCTAACAATGCAGATGGATGTGTGATGATATTTAAAGAAATGCCTGCGTGGCTGTTTTCTCTTAATTTTAATAGGTATATCCGAAAATATTTTTTGGACAAATTATTTAAATAGCCAACATTTGTTATTTGACGTAAAGTAACTCCAAGCTGTTCAGTGGCATACTGTGGGAGAGATCTGAAATTTAGTTGGTGATGCACAGTGAAAAAGTTCTGGTGTGGGAGTGAAAGGGAATGATCTTGCTTCTTCATTTTGTCTTTTGAACTCCTGATCAGTTGTGATGGCCCTTATACACCAGGAGAATGTTTTTCCAGGTAGTTGAATGAAAAGAGTTTGTTTTATTTAAGAGGCAGGTATCTAAAAAGTTCCTTCCCCATTGCATCAGTAGGCTTTCAGACCTTCCACCAGTAACTTCCCATGAATTTGTTGTCCTAGACTTCAAATAAACCACGCTGTTTTAAATACATCTGTATCCCTGGGATTTTTGGCAATAGGAAAACGATCTGAAATCTCTAAACTGCTTTAACTTTGGCAACTATTCACCAAGTATGCAGAGTAGTTGTTATCCATCCTGTTTTGTAACAATGCCAGAACAAGTTCTTTTGAAATGCATGAGATGGAAACCCCATTCTCTTCAAGAGGAAGCACCTTTCACTTTGCAGGGTTGTCTCAGACCGGGGGGTATATTATCCTCTTAATGCACTTGCATAACTCCCATTAACACTGATGGAAATTACATGCACTCACTGTGAGGTGAATATACCCTTTTGTTGAAATGAGCGATCTGCTGCAACAGATTTTCCAGTGATGTTAAATCAAATTTACATTGCTGTATTAATGTCACTAATACTAGCTGTACCATCTTTGTTGCCTGTAATGAAAATTCACATTGTAGCATTATATTAGGTTGTGAGTTTCTTATAATGAAAAATTCCATTTACAGTGCACAAGAAAAAAATGTCTTAAGTTCGTAGCTTGTCCATTTTCTTCTCCAGTGTAAAACATGGGCCGCTGTCTAGCAAACTGTATCTTCTTTTGCTTTGGTGGTTACTGTTTGCAGTCCCTTTAGAGGCAGTTTGTAGAGGTTGTTGAATTGTTTACTGTTTTCAGTCCTTTTAGACAAAGTTTGTAGAAGTTGTCTTGTGGGTGGCAAATTCTTGGCCTGTGGTTCAGACTGAGGAATGCTGGGCTCCTGGTTCTGTTCCTGGCCTTGTTGCTGAAAGTCTGTGCAGCCTTATCTGCCACTGCTTCATGTCCAAAACGTGCAGAGTCAATGCCCTAGCTCACAGGTGCATTGGGAAAATGGTTTGTAAATTGTTGTCTTGTGAGATGAGAGCTGGTAGCAAAAGGTCAGATGTTACCTCGGAAAGTAATATAACAATTGTATCAAAATGTTACTAAGATGTAGCTCCTGTTTTTCATGCAGCTTTTGTATTGCTGTGCCTCCCTGCCAGGGAGCAGTTTGTTTATACCGATTCACTTGGACTGTTGCAGCCCCTAGTGTGGATGCAGTTGTACTGACACAATGTGCTTCGCTTGTATCGTTTATTCCTCCTCTGTACAGGAGCACATTTGGTACCTTAGCAGTGACGTAGCTGTCCTTGGAGGAACTGTCATTTCATTTTTGCTGATTTAGAGGGAGTCTCTGTGTAGCCAACAATGAAAAAAGGTTCAAGGCCATTAGCCTTCCTCCAGCAAAGTCCAAATGAAGTTATTGGAGGCAATGCTTGCTTTAAACCAAAAATCCAAACAAATCATAGATGGAACAGAAGTATTTATGTATATATCTTAAATTGCTTCTCAAAATATTTACATATAAAACTCTGTAGTTCTTTCTATGAGTCTCTTCTGCTCTGGCTTTTTTATCTTAAAAACTACAGGTAATGATTTTCTTATAGCACTTTCAGAAGCCATCACATTTCTTTGCTGGCTCTGCAGCTCAGTGTGTGTTTTGACTTGATCAGGGAAATGACAGAATCTTCTTTTTCTAATCTGTTTCTTACTCTTCCTCCATCGATTACTGTTCTTGCACAGGAACACTCTATCCTGTGCACTTTCAACAACACACACCATTTTCACCATAGCGTCACTTTATGATAAAAATAGTGGCTTTAAGTTCCTTCCTTTTTCAGGTGTATCTTTTCTAATGCATATTTTAAAGATACAAATTCAAAATAAAACCTTATCAATACACTGGAATTTGTGATCTGGGGCTTCCTGCATGGGCAATTCAGTATTAGGTGTAATAAGTGTTAGGAAGTTCTGGGGTAACCTGTGTTGCATGGGTGACACTACTCAGCATTGAAAGGCAGAAGGAAATTTTATACTCTTCTTTTTTTAATGTATTAATGCACCAGCATTTTTGAAATACATGCATTTAAGAATCCACTAAAGATATTACATATTTACATCTTTATCCAAACACGACTCAGTTCCAGCATTGGAATATAACTGGTTCTGACAGCACCTGCTGGGAACCCAGTCCGTACCTCAAAGAGCTTGGTTAAGCTTTGCGTAATTGCTAATGAGTAGTGGGTCGTTTAGTGGCGAGTGCACAGGTGCAATGGGGTGTGTGTTAGCAGCCCGCTCAGAAGCCATCAGGCTTTCCTTCCACAGGTGTTCTGGTGCAGGGCCCCAGGCAGACCCCTCCTGCTTTCTCAGCACAGCAGTGTTCAGCGCAGATCAGCCCCGGGGGCTCCTGCTTGAGCTGGGCAAACGCTAGCGCTAGGAGACAACAGGGGCGTAAAATATGAGGGGCATTTATTTCACTCTCTCACCACGCACTGGGCTTTTGCTTATGGAGGCTTTGTGCACCCGGCGGCAGCTCAACGTCGTCCCCTTGCCCGGGCAGGGGCTCTGCCTCTAGGGCCTGCCCGGCTGCGCTGGGGCGAGGAGAGCCGGAGCCCGCGGTGCTGCCGCTGGACTTTGAACGAGCCGGGGGCTGGTGGAACAGGTTTCCTCCCCGCGCGCCGCCGGGCATTGCGTCAATGCTGGGAGGAGGATCCTCGAGGTAAATGAACTTTTTAAACGGGAAAAGCAGAAGACGGGAGAGGAGGAAGAAGAGGCGGGGGGCAGCACCCGCCCGAGCGCTTCCTCTCAAGGCTCGTTCGGGAAACGGGCTTCGGCCGCTGCCCAGCGCCAGGGCCGGGGATGCGCTTCCCCGCCCCGCCAGGCTCCGCAGGCGGGCGGTGCGAGCACCGGCCCTGGCACGGCTCGGCTCGGCTCAACGCCGGCTTCGCGGGTAAGTCTGCGGCGGCTGCGCTGCCCGCCCCGGGAGCGCTGGAAGGGGTGTCCGGAGCCCTCCCTGCCCACCCCGCTATGGACGGCGCGGAGCCCGGGGGCGGCGGTGCCCGGCAGCGGGGGCTCTCGGAGGCCGAGCCAGGCTGCCATAGCGGCGAGCCTGGGTGGAGGGTCTAATGCAGCAGGCGGCGAGCAGCTCTGGCCGCGCTCCTGCTGCATAGGTAACGGGCGGGGCTGGAAGTTGAGTGAGGTGTTAGGAGAACGGGGGTTGGGAGGGCGGGCGGGGGAGGTGCCGGCCCGGCGGAGGCTGGAGGACAGGCGATGCAATGCGGTCCTGCCCCAGGCCAGCCCGGTCTGGTGCGGTGGGAGCTCTCCCCGAGCGCCACCGCCCTTCGGCCCTCCCGGCCTTGAGGCTGCTGCCCGCCCTGGCACCGCGGGGTGGGCGCTCGGTGCCCGCCCGGGCGCTGTGAACTCGGTGGGAGGAGCGGGTTTGGTGCTGGCGGGGCCGCGGCTGCCACCCTCCCGCGGGAGGGGTCCCCGAGCTCGGGGAGAGGCGGCCGCGCCGGGCTGGGGCTGTGCGGAGAAGAGTTTCTGAAGACGACTGATGCCATAGCGCTTAGCTTCTCATTTAGCAAATCACCGTGCGTATCTGGGTAACGTGGGGGGTTTAGTGTCTGGATCTGGCTGCATATGTAGATACACAGTATGATTTTTTTCCTATATGCGGCTACAAAATACTCTGTTCGCTTGGTAGAATGGAGTTTTGTGATGGTAACTGCTCTTGGCTACTTTTTCTGCCTTAAAGCGCTTGCATCGTTCTCTTGGTATTTCCAGAAGTGAAAGTCTGTGGTTATTACTGTACGTAATGCAAGGTAATATAATTATCTTTAAAGCCAAAGACTGTGCATCTTCATTTTTTTTATAAACGTGTGAAGATGATAAGTATAATAGGGAAATAATTCTTAATCTCTTTCAAGTTGTTATTGGGTTATTGTTGCATGTGGTGTAGAGAAGTGTTGTTATTATTGTGGATCTGGGGAATCCAAATAGCAATTTAACCTATCCAAGGAGTAACTGATTTTGCGTGTAATGCTCGGAGGCTCAAATACAAACATGCAAGCAGTCAACAGTAAGAGTAGTATGGATTTGTGGAAAGTATATTGTGCTGTTTAAAACGCTTTAAAAAATATTAGGGAAATTTATAATTGAATTTCATTCAAAATAAAGTTACAGAATAGGGAAGAGACTGTGTAATACAGTAAGCTTTCTTGTGATAAATATTTAGCTTTGGTATAGAGTTCATCAGCATAAGGCAAGTGAGTCAGAAGAACATGTCTGAATAGTAATTCAGTGCTCTGTTAACGTTTGGAAGCTCTGTTCCTGGCTTCTTCTGAGGAAACTGTAGACACTTGCAAATAAAAATACTTCAGCAACAATTACTGTATGTAAATCATCACAACTGTAATATTCAACAGTCAAATTTATCACTGAGGTTTTGATTTTGTACTTTCTGTTCAATTTTTGACTGCCTGGGGAAAAAAAAAACAGGAAGTATAAAACTGTAAGAAAGCACAGCATATTGTTAGATTACAGCAGTAATGTTGATGCCAGCCTTCCCCTGAGAGCCTTGTTTGATTGCAAACAAGAGTCTTTCCAATCCACATATAAAAATATGTTTATCTCTTCCAAACAAAACATAATGATTTCAAAGGATGGTCGACAGCTTCAGTGACAAAGGACTTGTCATAACCAAACCTGCATGGATAGGAGTGATTCAAGAGTTAAAAGACCAGAAGCACCATTGAATCCATTTAAATGGCAAAGTGGTTTTAACTGGGTTGGTTGCTAGGGAATGGCTCCAGCACCATGTATTTCAGTGAATTTAAACATTGGACAAATGGTACACCTAAGTCTGCTCAGATAATCCACCTGGTATTGGCTTCAGTATTTGGAGCAGGTGTGCATTGCTTCTTGCTAACCAGTTACGTGCTGCGCTGCCCTGATCTGTGGTGGCTGCTGGGCCAGTTGAACTTGTTGTGCCAATTCTGTATGTAGTGTTTTGCAGTATGCTTATTTAAAAAAAAAAAGTCAGGTAATATATCTAGAAACAGCTCTCTAGAAGTAGGCTCTTGTATCAAATATGTAAGTTATTTGGTACAGATGTTTGTACCTTTTCTGTTACAGAAAGAGTCAGAACTCTTGTTTATATTGGAGTAACTTAATGACTTCAGTGAAGTTGCACTGGGTTTCTGCACAGGACGGTTGTGCAAGGACTTGAGTTAGCAAGGCTAGGAGCACCAGTGTGTACAAGCTGCTGTTGGCTATAGGTTTTTTATGCAGTGCCTGTTACATCTGTGCCAAGCAATAGTAATCAATAGCATGTTAAAAATACCATCTGGGGGTAGAACTAACACAGGTCATCCCCATGTATCCTGCCTGTGCTGCTTTAGAAGTGATATTAATTACCGAGGATGATATTAAAAAGAAATCTTTCCTTGGTGTAAAGGCTACTTAGGAACAAAACTCAGCTCCATCTTTTTATAAATGGGATAAATGTACTGAAGTATGGTGTTATCTTTTCAGCATTTTTCATGTGACTTAGTGTAATGTTCTGTGTTGCCACACAGGAGAGTTAAGTTTGTCTCTATTCTCATTCCCCATAATAGCAGCAGTTAAGAACAAAAAGAGGCAGCTGTATCTAATTCAGCCTATGAAGGGAGTCAGGGACTTGTTAAACTCAACCGTAAACCATAGAAAATAAGAGGACCAGACTTTCTCTAAATCGCCCTTCTAGGAGGTTTCATAGGCTTAGTAAAGCTCAGCTAGATGCCCTAGCTGAAGAACATTTCATGAATTTGATAGCACTAACTATAAAACAGGAGTGACCAGGCTTGTCAAGTTCACATGTGTAATCTGGGAGAAAAAAAGAGGCATACCTAATTCTCACGAGAGCCACGACAGATTAAGCATCTTTAATATTGAAGCATGGCCTGCAGAGGCACAGAAAGCAGTGGACCATCTGTACCATTCAGATCCAAATGCATCACTGGAGAGGGTGCTATATTAAAAGTGAAGGCAGGTTGGGGCACTGCTGTGGAACTCTTTTGGCTTTATGTATGAGTTGCAGATTAAATTTATTGACAGAAATGGTAAAAGAACTGTTAATAGCGACTTTATGTCAGAATTCTTAGCTGAAGTTTACTGAAGACTAGGGCTTAAAAAAAAAATCAATCTATGTTTGACCACTGGCAATCTGTGCAAGAGACTTTCTGTTGCTATTCTGAGATGTATTTAAAGCTGGCTTTTAGATTTTACTGCGTATATGCTGTTAGTTGTGGCATGCCTGTCTTTTATGAATACATACTTCAAGAAATAGGTTATTTTCTAAAATTGCTTTAATTTTCTTACCTAGTTATTGGTATGAGTTTTGCACATAATTATATACTTTGAGTTGGCTCCAAGTAGTACTTACCCTGGTAATAATAGGAACAAAACACATCAGAATATTTGAAAAATAGTTGTCAAGGAGCGGGTTGAGAAAGAGCTAACAGGTTTGGTAGAAGATGCCTTTGTATTTGACATACAATTCTCTCCTCCACCTGCAGTATCCTCTCACAGAGAACTAATTCCTTAACCATAAATATACAAGTGTGGATAAAATAGCAGTGGAATAGCAGTTTGTGTATAACCCCAAGTGTGTTAAGTATTTTATAGACAGATAAGCAGCCCTCTGAGCTGGGGACAACTTCTATTTTTAGATACAATAGAGTGAGGGGCAATAAGCTGTGAGGAAAAGACAGGCTGAGGGGAGAGAGGTAATGAGGTCATGAGGTTACTTCCATGCATTTGTTTAAAAGAAGTAATAAAAATGCAAGGAAGACTGTTGAATGCACAATGCAGCGAATGTGGTTATGAGCAGATGTAACAAGAATGGACAGCCTTCTAAACACTGCAAGAAAAGTCAGCGAGTGCTATTATTGTGAGAAGCTACTGGCTAATATGGAGCAGAAAAAAAATCAGAAACTTTTAGACCCTCAGCAAAATGTTTTTGTGTAATAAGAACATCTTTGTTGTCAGTTCATTTTATTTGTTTGTAAGCAGAAGTACATAGGGAGTAATTTCTGAAGCTCAGAAGCCATTTCTCTGTGCCCTCCCCCAAAAAGCTGGTGTACAGGAATACACGCCTGCTAAACTAAATCTTTTTTTTTTTTGTCTTCCTCCCCTTTTGAAACAGATCCAGGTTTGCCTCTCAAGCTGCTTTTGACTGCTCTGGACAGTAGCAACACATTGAATCTGACATGATTCTTCCCAGTTGTACTGCTGCAAATGGAATTCTGAGTCCAAGGAATGAAAATTGATAGGACTTGTTGGTGTTCCTTCTGCTATAGCCTGGCAAAATTCTGAGAAGCAGCAGCAGAGGTACTAAAGCTGTATCTGTAAACAGTGGAAGTTGGACCTTTTTTTCTTACCCATTGGAACAAGTGTTTGGCTATTTTAAATCAATTTTTAGTTTCTATGAAAAAAAAAGTTAATTTCACCTGCCTGTGAAACCCACTGGAGAGACTAGCAAGGAAGCAGGATTTTTCTTTTCCTTAAAACCCTGTTAGTGTACATTTTTGGAAAGCAGCCTTACTAAATATTGCATCATACTATAGCTATGTATCTGTTGACTTGCATGAAAATTCAGTATGTATTTCTTAAATAAGCATAGCAGCTTCAGTATAATTTTTCAGACCTCTGGTTTTGCTATTGTATGGGAACTTTCTTAATCAAAGTTTATCTCCAAGAACAGATGCTGACAGAGATGAAGTAATAACATCCCTATGAAATAATCTGTTGGAGGAAAAACTGTTTTCCTGAGTGGCTTTAGGGACAGAATAGCTTTGGATGAAAAACACTGTGCTAGGTTCTCTCTATTCGAGCATTTCTGGTCTTTACAAAAAGCAGATAGTCTCCCTTGTGTCATTTTTAATTGATTTTTCACTGCATTACAAGAGATCATTGGCACCGGTCCAGGAAAAGGCAGGCAGCAAGTAGGGAATTCATAAAAAAACCCACTCATTGATCACTGGATCTGACAAAATAATTAGTTCTTGGTATTTTCAGTAGTTTTGTATTGTTATTTTAACTTCTGAAAGTGAGACAAAAATCCCTTTATAATAGAAGATCACTAAGCAAAACTATGCTTGCAAAAACTCCAGCACACTTATTCATGTTTTGGAATCTCCTTGTAGGAATTGCTAAGAATTTTTTATTGGCTCATTAACAGGAGCAGCAGCAGTGAGATGTGCTCTGTTTTGCAAACAAGTCAGTTTGCAGTAATGGATCTTCAAATGTGTTCAATAGTAATAATATTTAAAAAAAAAATAAATTCTTGAAAGCTAACAGAAATGCTGAAGGGATATCACGCTAACATCAAAGGTGTAGTAGACTTCAAACAGTATTGTACCATAGCTCCAAGATGTGGGCAGCTCTGTTCTCTAATAAAATATGTAAGATACACAACTTATTATACAGTGATTTATCTGAGGCTCCTCTAACGAACATGCGAGTGTGGTCTTAACACGGTAAATTTTACAACAGTCCTGTTTAAAATTATGGGTAGGCATGGAGCTCTTGTCTTCAACATCTGTATTTTTGATGTAGTAAACAAGTCATCCCAGAACTTTAAGAATATTGCTTTTTATATGTATCAAAGCAAAAGTAAGAGTTATGTACCCTGTTAAATCCTTGAACTTGCAGTCAAATTTGAGTACAGAGTGAAGAAACTTCATTGTCTGTGTTGGTAACGGCTTATGAACTGTGAATTTTTCAAGTTTCTGCTTCCTAAATAAAAGTGTTCGTTTGGTTTGGTGGTGTTGGTGTTTTAGGAGTTAGATTATTTCAAGCATATTACATTTTACTTCTTTGGCCAGGACCTTGCTGTTCCTTGTTGGGGGCAGAGGAGTCAAAGTATAAATAAATACTTGTTTCCCTCTGCCTTATAGGAGACCTGCAAACAAAAAAGAAATAGAAGCCATTAACCTACCTTGTTCAGAGAGAACACTAAATCAGCAGAATATGGCACAGCATAGTATTGTCCTTGGATTATTCATGATGACTGTTTTATCACTGTTGGATGGAAGTTCAGCTTTCCTGTTAAATCAGCGTCTGAAGGGAAGATTTCAAAGAGACCGTAGAAACATCCGCCCAAACATCATCCTTGTTCTTACTGATGATCAGGATGTAGAACTTGGTAAGAGCCCAACGTAAAGAGAATTGTAGCTAATGAGTATACCACTGCTTTTTTTTTTCTTGAAGCTAGATTCTTGCTTTCTAAATAATAATATTTTTTTCCAATGTGAAAAATTATAGGAAGATCAAATAGCACAAGTTTAAACCTACTTTTATGTAGAAAATGCTCTTTGGCTGCATGTAATTGAAGGACAGCAAAAGTTAGTCTGGACTTAAAATGTCAGACTGTTGGTTTCTGGGGAAATATGAGATTCCTGCCTATCTGTGTTCATCTAGACACCTAAATTATGCTTCTGGCAATTGCAAGTATAACCTGGGAAGCTACATGCCAAAGCAATGGGCTTAAATTCATAGCCTATTATTGCATTGTGTAATTACCCACATTTTTTTATGTAATTGCAGACATTCATTACATATATACAATTTTAATTTTAATTACTTAAATCTTACCTAACATAGTCCTAATATTGTTAACATTGTCCATTTAGATGTGTAGTTAATTACTGACCAAAATCACTTGGTATGAAAAGGTTCTACTGTGTTATTCCACTCTATGTTAATTGCTGAAGAAAGGACATGAAGATTAAACACACGCTTTGCCTAATGGCTTGGAATAATGAATTAACTGACAGTTTAGATTTTGTTCTGTTACCTGAGCAAGCTTATGTTTACCAAATGTTGTCTATAGTTAGGAGAAGTGATTAACACAAATCAGTTTACATTAATAATTTTGCATTAGAAACATGCTTTTAAGTGAGTATAAAGCCTGGATCATCTGCAAGGCGAGAGCTTATACGTGCGTGGTCTGGTGGGGTTTTTTGAACGTTAACTGCACCAGGTTTCTAGTTTGGATGGGAAAAATTGGAAAGCAGACCTCTCGGAAGAAACAGAACACAAGAGTGAAGTTAATCAACTTATATTACTTATACACTTACTCATCGAGTTGAGAAGTTAATCGCAGCAACATGGCACTGTTCTTAAAGATGTTTCCTTTTTGTCAGTATTCCTGCATGTCTGCAGTAGCATAGGTGTCCCGTGCTTCTCAAAGGTGGTGAGAAGGCCTGCTATGGCAGTAACCCCACCCCGTGCAAATGTAATTCAAATTAGTAGGAGCAGAAGATTGGTCACTTTTGTTGTCACTTTTTTTTCTTTAATGGTTATTTGGATCCCAAATAAAGCAGTTTCAATAATGTATATCCCAAAGAACTCAAGTACATTATCTTGCAGACTCAGAAGGTGGTTCTGAAAAATTTATCATCTTCTGTATTATGCTAGCCTGCTTGTTTCTGATGCAATTGTCTATGTCCTTTGGGCAGTATATTTCTCTTCCCTGATAATGTGATGCTTTCCAATTTCAAGCATAATGGTCAGGTGTCCACACAAATTAGGATCTAACTAAGGAAAATCCATTTGATGAAGCTGAGATTTGATATTCATCATTTGCCTCTAATGGCTTTGTGAGACCCTGTATTTGTTTGAATTAATTTTTATTCTTGTCTATTGTCTGGTGAGCTGTCCAAGTTAATCAAAATTGCCATTTGTGGGGATTGTGGTTAATGCATTTAAGAAACATGAAAACAAGATGTGAGTTGCAAATAAAAGCAAAAGAAAACTTGGAAGCTATGAAAGTGTAGTAGAGAAAGCTGTGCATAACAAAGATTGCATCTGTTTCTAAAAATATTTTGTGACTGATGGATGTTGTAGCTTTGATTGGGTTTTTTTGTGGCTACTTTTGAGGCAAAAGGGAGACAACACAATCTGAAGTGCTCTTAATAGCATTTCCTTTACTGAATTTGAGAGATTTAACAATGTACGAGTAGCAGGTGGAATTTAGCAGGAAAACCACTGCTGCTAATCATGACTGTTACTTGGAAAACCAAACCTCAGCCTTGTATTGGGAAGAAAAAAAAAGGGGGGGGAGGGGGAAAGACTGATAAGAGGCTGATGAAAAGGATGCAGAATCCAGAATCTCCAGGCCAAAGGAGAATGAGTGCGAACTGCAATGGATACAAATGGGAGAAGACAAATGAGAACACCAAGAACTACTGAAACATACACACTCAGTGGACTGCCTAATCAAGAGCTGGACTGACAAGCAGAATATAAAGAAGAGAAATAATACTTAGAAGGAGAGAGAATTAATTAGAAACAGAGACTTCCCCCTGTTAGAGCCGTTTAAGTCCAAGTTAGTATAATGCTTATGTCCCTTGTGTGGTGGACTTAGCATCTCCAGTTTAACTAGGTTTGCCTACCATATTGTGGCGGTTTAAGAAACAATTTTATTTTGTTATCTTACAGTTGCAGAAAGATATGGTTATTTATAAGATATTTCAGCCACAGTAGAGAAATCTGAGTGAGAGGTGATTTGTCTGTCCCACATCTTGCTCTAAAAAATTACCAGAGTGGCATAGGAGATAGGTTTTTGTAGTTATCACACGTGATTAGGGCCTTAGAGATCTGCTAAAATCTCTAAGTAGGGGGGGATGGGTGGGAAGGAAATGTGAACCTGTAGTGAGGTTCAAATAGGATAAAAACAGAAGGCTTTAAGGACAGTTAATTAACATTCTGCAGTTCTGTTAACTTCTCTGTGTGTGGATACCATTTCTTAAAATGTGCTTAAGTAACTTGGGACTTCTGTTCTATAACAGCTGGATCCCCCTGAAACTCATGGGAATGATGGCCTCTGACAACAGAACACAACTAATGAGAAAGTCATATATTATTTCATAAAGAACTGCTATGGTTTTTTTCCATTAACACTAGTCAAAATATCAGTCTTAAACCCTAAAGTGAACTGTGAAAAGTTTCCTAAGAAAAGTTATGGATACCACACAAATTTCAAGTGGAATCTCAGCCTAAGTTTTCCTTTACATTGTTCAGTGTGCAGCTTGAATGTATCAAATTGATTAAACTTTCATATTTTCACAGTAGCTCAATTGATATTTTTAAAAAATAGTTTAGACATTTCACATTTAACTGCTAAGTAATTTTTATTTCTTATGAGTGGTTCTAGACAGGTAACAGAACATTTTCTGAATTAAATATTGATACTTCAAAGGATGACTTCCCTTGGTACATCCATTAATGAAACCCCAGAAGGTTTTCCAACTCAAAAGGTTATTCCATGAGGTTCCAGTTTCTGATTAACACATAACTGATCTTCTGCCACAGAAAGATCAATTTCTACTTTTTCTCAATTCCATGTTTGTATCGGAGGCAAGCTGAAGAAAATAACTTTTGGTTAGCTGGTTTAATGCTGTTTAAAATATTTAAAGCTGGCCTATTTAAGATTGCACAGAGTATGCTGGATTTTTACCTTCCACTGATCTGTCACTCTGTATTAGTTCTCAAGCTAGGGAAGCAGATTAGATCATATGTTTTTCTATTAAAGCTGTTGATATATAGGGACTTGTCATTACAGCAGTTTTATTAAAGGAGGTTACTGTCCCCAAGGGGAGTCTTAACATGTACTGTTACTTATGCACAGATGCCTCTGTCATTTAAAGGGAATGTTAAATTGTATTTTAATATTGGGATGACAAAACATTATCTCAGTCTGCCTCTTTATGCTTGGGCTACCTCATCAGACAACACTAAGGAAACATCCGTAGTTTTTGGGCTCGTATAATGTATAATTGACTGTTATAATTGTTAATTGTGTTTTTAGTGCCTTTGAGCATTAACACTTATCCCACATGGAAACAAAAAGAATCTTGTATTCTTCAGAAACTTCTTTTTGATAAATTAAGTTTAGCAAGTTTTAAAGGTACGGTGCAGTAACTTGCCTTGGTTTTTGTTACAGTGATGGGACAGAGATGTGCTCTGGCCTGAGAAATGCACAGATTATTTTTTTATATGTGTTTATATTCATTCCAAAAGAATGATCTCAAGAAAACTAATACCATGGTGGCCTTTAGGTAAAATGACCTACGGTAGCAACTAACTTTCCTTCATGGTGCCAGAGTCAGATTTTGTATGTGGCTTATGATCACTTTCCCCTCTAGGTTTTGACTCCTGATTATATCAATGTGCCCTGTATCAAACCGATTTACTGTTGCAATTTCATAGTGAAATCCTTGCCTGAAGAGCTTAGAAGAAACCTAAACCCATTATTGTCAGAAACAGCATACAGTTTGTGCCAGACGGTTGCAGGATGCATTGATTAATGCTGAACTATTAATCAAAGTCAACCTTGGGTAGGTTAGCCCAAACCTTACCCCAGCATGAACCCCAACAACATGCAGATCAAGGTACATTGGCTTTCCTTGCTCATAACAAGAAGAGAGGGTTGGTGAGGGAAAGGTTTGCTCGCCTTTGCAAGGTCATACTGATGGCAGACACCACTACAAGTTCTTTGGAAAATGAAAATTCTTCCTCGATCAAGTATAACGCACTCTGATGTGGTTTTAACTATCAGGCCCCAGTAGATGTCTTCCTATCCTTGGTGTTTCTGTGTGTATGAAGAACTCCAATATGGATCCAGATTTAGCTAGGTGGATGGATGTCTGTGGTGAAGATCCAGCCTTTTTCCAAAGCCTTGTCTTAGAAACAGAGGAGCCATTTGGCAGCAGTGTGACTTTTAGGAATTGTTGGCAAAAGAGACTTCTATGCTTTGAATATGCTTTGCCTGACATCATCCAAGTCCCTGCCGATTAAACTTGTTTGTTATTAGATGAGGGTTATAAACTGCGTGGTGTCATTTGTCCCAAGTAATCATCTAAAAATGTGATTCTGCAGAACCAAGCCTAAGAAAATTGAGAGTTTTAGGTAACACCATTATCAGAATGGATCAAGTGGATAGATAGAACTCGGTGGTTATGGAAATTCTTGTGAGGGTTTTACTTTGTCTTTGATTTGGTGAACGTTACAGAAATCAACACCTGCTGATACCTCACATTAGGGGAAAGAACATTCTATCTAGAGAACAACTCTGGCAGTCTGCTTGAGCATGGCTGAGTTGGACTTGAGTTGGACTAAATAGTTTCCAAGCATCCTTTCGAACCTCAATGGTTCTGTGGTTCTGCATCAGGTATCTTCTGAAACCAAGAATAAAATAATGCTTAAAGAGTATGGGAACTTTGGTCAAGGTTGCTGCACAAAGTGAATTTCACATTCAGGCCACATTGTTTCTACCTAAATCATGCGGGTTCTTGCCTTCAGCTACTGGAACAGTGCTAGTGGCTCCAGAAAGGCTGCACAGATGGTGCAGATAGTTGCAGTGGTAAATCTTGAGGTTAGAGAGAGCCAAATTAGAAAACCAGTATGATCTATGTCATCAGGTTAGAGTCAAATCTTAACCTAGGACTTCAGTTTTTGCTCCTTCTGAAAACAATGGGAGAACTTCACTAGAAGGTGAATAATCTCTGCGGGTTTGGGTTCACTATGAGAATACAGTGCCCTTACTGCCTGTGTTTTATTTGGATCTCTGATGTAATGTGAGCTCTTGTGACTGAAACAAGTAAATAATTCTGAGTTGGTTTTCTTCTTCCAGGTTCTATGCAAGTGATGAATAAAACAAGGCGGATCATGGAACACGGAGGTGCTCACTTCATCAATGCCTTTGTGACAACACCCATGTGCTGCCCATCTCGCTCCTCAATTCTTACGGGGAAGTATGTCCACAACCACAACACTTACACTAACAATGAGAACTGTTCTTCTCCCTCCTGGCAGGCTCAGCATGAAATACGTACGTTTGCAGTGTACCTCAACAACACAGGATACAGGACAGGTAAGGTCAAGGCTGGCTCCATCTGAGAGCTTCCTTAGACTTACTGGTACAGAGGCTAATGTACATAATGTTCCAATTTATTCTTGTCATGGACTGCAGCAGTGCAGAATGCCAGAGCTTCAGTCTTGTGTGTATGTTTATCTTCCTTGTACTTTTGCTTTTACAAAACAAACACAGAACAAAACCTAAAACAAAAAAAATCCCACTTCTTGCTGAAGCTGGGAAGGGTCAAACAGCATTCGTGCTTGACCCAAAGGCATAGCATGTGTAGAATATGCCCTGCTATTTCCTGAGGTGCATAGAACAGACACGGAAGATTCTATGGAAAGGAATTAGTGATTTGAATTTTTCATAAAACAGATATATTAATCAAACTAAGAACCCAAGAGAAAGTACTGCTCCTGTGTTTTGGGGCAGAGCTGTCAGCTAGATTGGTTTCTCTAGACAATCCATTCCCAGAAAAGTATTTAGGATAAATAATGACTGAGGAATAATCACCAAGATCAGATGTACTCCTGAGAAACAAATGCTCCTCTGTGCCTGCAATGCTCCTTAGGAACAAATATCCTGTAGAAAGGATTTCAGAAAATATGTAGCACATTTCACACCTAT
Organism: Todiramphus chloris collaris; assembly: GCA_025345505.1. Classification (NCBI taxonomy): domain Eukaryota; kingdom Metazoa; phylum Chordata; class Aves; order Coraciiformes; family Alcedinidae; genus Todiramphus; species Todiramphus chloris. The sequence goes on from JANVCC010000271.1 coordinate 5,540,639, forward strand.
TTCTATCTTGCTTTCTCCGGACGTGAGATTTAGGTCTTTGCCCATTACAGCAGTTTTGTCACTTTTCCTGCTGATGTCTTTTGTCATGATGAGAAACAGACATAAACTGGTTCATTTGTGTTGTTTATAATATATATACTATAGTATCGTAGTCTAGTTGTTATTGATAGTATGCTCTTTTCTTTGAATTTATAGTATCCGAGGCTTCCAGAAACTAGTATCAATCTGGAATAATAAATGTAACAAGATCATTATTTTCTTTCTAGCTGTTTACTTGAGTTGTACATGTTATTATTACTTAAATAGGTAATTTCCTTGTTTTGTTTTTCTAAAATAAAGACCTGAGTTAATCTGGAAAGAAATTAATTAGGGGAAGTGCACATACCTTATTAATTGGTTGCTGCTTCCCTCCATTTGTGATTCCTGGCATTAATACCAATGATTGTATGAATACCACACCAAGGTTAATGTTTTATTCCTTGTAGTTTATTTGTTTTGTGCTTACTGGTGGTTGCCTATTGCAGTAATCTTTATATTTAGTGACTATATTCCAAGCACTTGCAATTTCTACTGACTTGTATAGCTATTGCAAATGTCCAAGTATTCAGATATCTTACATTTTTACATTAACTTCGTGTCTAAATTTAGACTGAAGGTCTTAGTAAATCTATTTTACATTTTCAGTCTGGCTCTCTTTGCAAAATAAATTTATTGGAACTCACAGGAATAGTACTTTTACAAATACAAAGCAATCTTCAGGTGTAAATGAGATCCTCATTCATGTAGTTAAATGTGATATGTTACACAAAATCAAATAGAAATTGCCCTTGCTGGAGGCTGGTGTTCATTTCTGATCTCTGGTTAAAGTCTTGAGTTATCCAAGTTATCCACTATGAAGGCTATCAGCATTAAGAAGCTGTGGGGTTTTCCTCTTCCTCCCCCCCACAAAGATCTGGTCAGATTTACCTGCTTCAGAAACAGCAGGAAATTGTACTTCAGAACCTTGTTCACTCAGGTTTTCAAAGTTGAGTTTCAAAAGTAACCTGCTAAAAAGAGTGTTTTGGAGATTATGAATACAGTTTCTCTGAAATGAGCAGTCTTCCTTGAACAGGACTGCAGTGAACAAAGGAAGATCTGGAAAGCACAGGAGTTCATTTGTAAGGTTCTTAAAATTATTTTTTTTTAAGGCCCATGGTAATACTGGTTTGCTTGGAAAACATTCAGTTCAGTTTAGCCTCTTGATTACACCTTTTTTTTTTTAATTGAATTTTTTTTGGGGGGGAGGGAGTTGGTTTGATTGTTTTGGGTTCTTTTGTTTAGTTTTTCAGAAGGAGAAGAAAAAGAGTCCATGATGAATGAAGCCTTTTGAGGCTTGTTTTTATATTTAAGTTCACAACCTTGGAGTAAAAAAGCTATTATTTTGGAAGGGAGTTTGGTTTTTTTCTTCATCCATAGGCCAAGCCTTCTCCCTTTGTTTTTTGTCTTCTCTTTTCTCTCTTGTTGAAATTTGAAGAAAGAAATTGTACTCTCCAACTCCACCTTACCTTCCCTCTGTTTTTCTACCACTGTTTCACATCACCTTGCCCTCTTCTCTATTCATGGTGAACTCCTTGTGTTTTGTTCCATTGCAAAAGATGATTCTGCTGGGGACCGTTCTTTCTGCATTGTAGCATTTTCCCTGTGGAAAACGAGGCATTTGTGCTTTGGATCTGTACAAACCTGTGCTGCTGCTGACACCTTTGGGAAATGTGCTGGTGGTGAAATGGGCAGGAGGGAGCAGTGTGGTGGAGGTTTCTCTTGCACAAGTTGCAAGTAAAAAGTAAGAAAGGAGATGGAAAAGGTGTGACTTTCCTACAATGGTTTCTCAGTTTCAACCTTTGTTATCAGTTTTCTGGTTTTCAGCTCTGGCACTTGAAAGTTTGATCAGCTTTGTTAGACACTGGACTTTGCAGAATAGAGATGAGCAGAAGAGCCTGAGCTCAAAGGAAGTTCTGTCTTTGGCTTTAACAGAGATTTGACCATCATACATAGGGCTTGCTGTCTCTTTATGTGGATCAGTTAAAATAAATATCATACCAATGCAAAGGATGGGGTTTCCTTCTGCACTGGAAGCCATTGAGGTGGTAGGTGTTCCAGGTGTGTCTCCCTCTGCATTAACTTGTCTCTCAATCTGAAAAATGCCAGTGCCCTGACTAGGGAGTGAAAGGCTGTGTTCTCATTCCATAGCCAGCACATAGACAACAAGGTCCCACTCTTAGTATATTAAGCGATCAGTCCAATTTTGAAGAGCTTCTCACATCATTGTCCTATTGCATTTTGAGGGGAAAGTAGGCAAGAAGGACAATTTATATAAACAAACCAAGTCAAGTGATGAATTAATCTTCAGAGAAGTCAGTGTGAGAAACATCTGAATCATTACTAACTTAGAATAGTGGATGCTAGTACTTCAACTTGAAGCAGCAGATGATGAGAATGGAAAAGAAACAAAGAGATCCTGTGACAAACATTTCTGAGTGTCAGGGAATTTCACTGCCAAAGCTTCCTGTGTAAACATTTACAGAAAAAAAGTTCTGTTTTGTGTGAACATACTCATCCCTTTCTGTGAGACAGCATTTAAAATGCACAATGCATTGTTGCGTGCTTGGGTCCTGCAGCAACAAATACCAAGATGTCTTATTGGAATACAGATTGAAACTTTCCCTTAGACATTACTTAATGAGAAAAGCTTCTCTTTTCCGTGCTCCTGGCTGGCTGAATGATTAGGTCTTAGAATTGGTGACTGATTCCAGAATTTTTGTCAGCCTTATCTGCAGTCAGGAAATGAAAAGACATGTTTATCTTATTAAATTCAACAGAATTTGGGATGGTGGGCCAAATTCAGCCTGGCAGAAGACACTTTTTCTTCAGTGAATGTTCTGAGAGAGTTCTGTTAATTTATGTTAGGGCTTAATGTGGCTCAGTGTGCAGCAAATGCAGTACACATTTTGGCTAAGTTACCACTCTTGTTCCTGTAGAGCAGTACCCTATAATACAGCTCACCCTATTTGGTTAAATAAACCTAGTAACAAAAGAAAAAAAGCTACTTTTATGGTAATATGTCAGCGTCTCACTCTGAGGGTAAGTCTGTACTTGAATTATACAAAGAATTAATAAATGTGATTCTGCACCAGTTGTGTATTTTGAACCTAGAGAAAAGCCATTGTGGGAAGCCCATCTCTGCCATTATAAAAAATTTCCTGGTAATAGAAGTAATAATAATTCTTAGCACTTTCACAGGGCTTTACAATAATTAGCTAATGAATTCATTAAAATTCAGTGCCAATCTTCCATTTCCTCCCATTAATATTAGAATAAGAAGATACAGTGGCTGACTGTATTCAAATTATTATTTTTCTACTTCACTGTCTAAGCCTTTGACATTCTAAAGTGACTTTAACATTAAATCATAAAGAAGAGGAGAAAGGCTACTGGTAAATGTTTATTAAAGGAGGAATGAACCTGAAAAATATGTGACTAGATTTTAATACCTGGATACATGCCAGGAGAAAAATTCTCTTATTTCTTCCCCTAAATCTGTCTGTTTTCAACATAAAACGTTGTAGATTGTAAGAAACATCTCATCTCTTTCTTTTCCCCTGCTATCATGTACTCCTCTGATAGCGATAGCATTTCTGGCATTTAAAGTGCAATGGCTTTGTCATACTGATTTATCCTTTCAAGCAAGTAGTAATTCTTAGCTTAATATTTCTTCAGAAATAGAATTATCATTTCACAGCATTCAAGACAGCTAAAAGCTAAACAGAGAATACTTGCACATTATGGAAGTATGTTTAAAATCTGTGTTTGTTTAGAGCTTTTAGGATGGCAGTACTTACTAAGTAAAAGAACTTCATTGCTTATTACATTTTTTGTAGTCCAGTGCCATTTCTCTTCAATATTAGGTAGATTATGAGCCAAAAATGAGAAGAGATTCCCTTCTTATCACTCCAACTTAAGATCTTTTTGTTTTATCCAGTTAGCAGTTTAGATCCTGCTGGTATATTCTTGCATTCTTTTCTCTTTGTTGTTCTAGAATGCTGGGTTTTTTTGCAGGAGTCTTTCAGAATCATCAAATTTAATATAGTAATGTAATTTACTGAATACAGTTTTCCTAAGTTGTCTTTCCTGTATCCCCAAAGGTGTCAGTGTTCTTTGTGGCCCACATGGTTATATGCTTGCCCTGTATGGCAACAATAATGGTTTACTGGACACTGGGCAAGCTTAGCAATATGGAAATTCAAAGACAGAACACTAAACTGTATGCTGTCTTTTAATAAAGTGCATAGAATAGTGATGAGTTCAAAGGTTCTTCAGTGCCTACAGTAAAAACTTTGCAGGTAGATTCTAATTCTAGTTTCTGGAACTTGAATTCCAATTTCTTTGAGTTGGAACATCCTCATGTCTTTTGGTATGTTTTAGTAGAATGAGTACTGCCCTGACATGTTTGTCTCATCTTCCAGGCTAAAGACTCTCATCCTCATGTATATGCTGTGCATGGGAGGACTATATATGTTTTTCAGATGAGTGCAGATGGTTCAGGACTGTAAGGAGGTGACTGGTTATTAGGGGGAAAAAAAAATGTTAGTGTTTTTTTTTTTTTGTTCAAAATAAAAGGTAAAAGTACAGACAATAGAGTACTGTAGAACCGAGATTTCATCTCTTTAGACGAATATCTTGTTAAAATGAATTCATGGTTCTATTGAACCAAGGCTGGACTTTTCTTCCAATTGGATTCAGTATGACTTTTTTTAACTAACTAATGCTTTTAGTAGTGTTCTTCCAAGTTTATTGCTATGAAGAAAAAACCCAACTTTTTTAAAAATACAGCACACCATATATCAGTAGCTCCCTGAAACTTGGCAATTGGCTTTTCTTCAAATCCTATAGACAAAATGGCTCTAAATTACATTCTTTTGGAGTTCGCCCAAACAAGATGGTGCAGATCTTGGCATTTTAGTCAAGATTTAGCATTAAGCTAGGTAAGCTTTTGCTTAGACTGTTTATTATTGCCAGCGGTCTAATAATCCACTGTTGGTGAGGTTTCTGGGTTTTTTATGTGGAGGAGGAAATGTTGCATGTGATGAGAGGAGGGTAAATCTAAAGATTAAGAATCTTCTGCAACCGTGCTGCGTAAAAGGGGTGAGTGATACCCATGATACATTTTTCATAAAACGTCTCATCGTGGTGGTTTAACATTGGAAAAAAAATTGTGGAAAATCTGAATGGTCAGAATTGGCCCCTAAGGAGTGTGAGCAGATAGTGATAGTGAGCTGTGCTGTAGGGTAGTGCTCTAAACTACACTCCTGCTTTCTCATCTGCTGCAAGCAGGAAATGGTGCTGTTGTGATGCACTACATCATCTTGTCCTGAACTGCAGTAGAGACTGATGATACAAAGATTGCCATTGCTCGGTTTTTTCCTTTAACTTTCAGAGGGTGTGTGTGAGAGGGATGTTCAGAAAATGATCTATGCCTTACAATTGTGTTTAAATTTCTGTAAGCTGTGACACTGACATGAGTGAAAAGTGGCTTTGGCCCCAGTTCCATTGGGAACTTGCTCACCTGAGAAGGACAAGCAAGACTTGGCTCAGCATCAACATTCTTCAGTTTGATTCCTTGTTGACCATTTCAAAATATTTGGTTTGAGCCCTTTTGTTTTATTTGGCTTGATCTGCTGCCCTTCAGCCAATTCCCCTGATTCATTAAATAGATCTTGGCACTGATCCTTGGCTACAACTGAGGAATGTGCAATGCAAATTCAGGAAGAGGAACAAAGGTGTCATAAAGATTACTGTGCATTGCCTTTGTCCTGCTAGATATCAGACTAGTCCCCTGGCATAACAAGAAAGCCTGTAAGCTATTCCAACTGTGGTGGTTACCAGCCCCTGTACAACATGGTTTTTACAACTATTATGTTTCGTGAATTGTAGTGATAATTTTTATTCCAGTTACAGAGATGAGCCGTGCACGTAAAGGCTCTTCCAATTAGTACTGCTCTTTTTATGACCCTGTGGTGATGGATGGAGCATGTTATCTTAAAAAAAAATTTGTGCTGTCAGTGTGCTATAGATTAGAGGAAAAACTGTGCCATTGTGTGCAATAGACTAAAATAAAATGTGTATACACACCTGTGCTTCTCTCCTTAGTCTAACTGGTTAAGTACTTAAATGAATTCATCATTTCAAGCACTGTTGGAGACACACAAAAGAAAAATTTCTTTTCTTCCTGGCAAAAAAAGGACTTGGAGCCCAGCCTTCCTTAGCATTCTGAAACTGGTGGCACTTAATGGATCTGAGAAAAAGAATATGGTCTTAAGCTCCTCTTTTCCTCCTTAACAGTAATCGTAACGTATAGGAACTCACTGTATGTTTTATGCAACCCATTAGATTTACTACAGGTACTGAGGTATTAATACTAACACTGTATCTTTTAATGTTTGCAGTAGTCTCATATTTTCTGTTGTTACTAAAGTGAACTTGGACCGTTTTGTTCAGGTGACTTCAACTCTTAGGAGTTACTGTTTTTTGGAAAATCTGGTCAGCTATTTTGATACCTAATGAGAACTAATGAATCGTGAAAAACCTTTCCAGTGGAACCAACTTTACCACTAAATTACATAATTTTATCTCATAACCTCCATACTTCTGCTGGAAATCCACTCATTTCACCTGGTTTTTTTCATTGTACATGGTCAGTTTAAGAGTGCATTTGGTCATCATGTGAATGAAAAGCTGACTTGACCTTTGGGCTCACTGCTTGTTACATGCATCCTTAGCCATGCTGAGACTGTTCTCATCTGCTTTCCTCTGATTGTCTTGTAGAGGACAAAACGTACTGAAAGTAATTTTTGCTAGATATGCAGCAGGCATAAGATCAGAAATGTGCACACACACACACCTTCCCCCAGTCTAAAACTAAGGCATTGCTCAAATGTAGGTAATTGCTCAACTTTTTGCTGAGGAAATCTGGTATCAGAGAAGCATAAGATTTTTATGGAGGTAAACAAATCCCTGCGAGTAACTAAGAGTGCACCTCAAAACTTAATACCTGAAAAGCTGACGGTTGAAACATGTCAGAAAAACACCGTTAATAGCTTAAAAGCTGAGTTTTAATTTTGCAGTCATGGTAGTAAGTGCAGTTTAATGGGGTGCTAATAGTTGGATACAGCTCAGTAGCATGAAGGATGTGAAAAGAATACTCCAGGAGGAGGAATCTGTGATATAAATACTGCACTTACTGTCCAGGAGTAACAAAAAGGTGAATTTTACTTTTTTTCAGCTTCAGGATTTATTATGAGAGCATGAACATTTACAAATATATTCCTAAATTGTAAAACCCTGGAATCACATGTATTCAACTGAAGATAGGGCTCATAAGTTATCTAGTCCATCATAGGATCACAGGCTAATTCAAGTTGGAAGGGACCTCAGGAGAGGTCTCTTTTCCACCACCTGCTTAGAGCCTGCCCCAGGTCGTGTTGCTGAGGACTTTATCCCATCTAGTCTTGAAAAATGACAAGGATTGGAATTGCACAGTGTTTCTGAGCAACCTGTTTCACTCTTTGTGAAGAAGCTTTTCTTCACATCCAGGCTGAACCTGTTGTTTCAGTCTGTGATGGTTCTTTCTTGTCCTCCCACCATGCACCACCATGAAGAGTCTGGCTTTGTCTTCTCCATTATCTCCTCACAGGTGAAAAAGTTATTAGGTTCCCCTAAAGCCAGGCTACAGTTACTTCGTGGAGTGTATTTTACTAGTGCATAGCCTGACTTGACTTTATGTATAACAAAAGCTTTATCTTTTGCTGCTTCCTGACAGAAGGTAACATATCACTCAGGAAGTTATTACTCCTCTCAGACATTCCTTTCTTGATTTCCTTCTTATTTTATTTAAAATTGACATACATGCCATGATCATTCTCTAAAATTAAAAAAAAAAGAGGGAGGGAAAAGCCCTAACATACTTCTAAAGTTTGATAGATGATGTAGATAGATGATAGAGCTAACTTGAACATTTCCAGTGGTGGTAAATGATGCCTCCATGTCCATTCTTTTGATGGTATTTTTCCACTACATTCATCTGCTTTTTAAGCAGTGAGCTGTGGCCTTGATAGATCTGTGGTTGTGTTGCATTCAGAGCACATCTTTGTATTAATGGAATGCACAGGGCAAATTCTTTTGTCTGCATTTTTTTTTTCCTTCTTAGAGGAAGAGCTTAAAAAACAAAACCCCTTGTAAAAAAAATTTCCAGGTGGTTGTCATCGAAGGGTGAGACTCTCAGTAAAGAACTTTACAAGGTTATGAACTCCTGCAGAAGTGGTAACAGTGTACAAAGGACTCAATTCTTGCATATCCTGTTTTATGGTCTTAGGTGAAACTACATTGTATAGTATTTAAAGCAAAGGAAGATCACATTCTTAATGTGTTTATTAAAAGCAACCACTTGGATGTTTTTAACGATCACTTCCTAGGCTGAATATAGGAGCATGGATGAGCAGATCCACCAGCAGTCTCCGTGAATGTTTATTAATGGAATCTTGGAGTGGTTCGAAATTGGATGTACCACAGGCATGTGTACTCCAGTGAGCAGCTGTCTCTGGTGGTGAACTAATCTGATGAGAGGAAAAATCGTGCTAGAGAGTGTCTTTACAATCCAAAATCACAATCTTTCATCAGTGATGAGAGCTTTAGTGTAACCCAGTATTTTGTACTGCAGAGGAGTGAGGCTTAAAATTTTTTGAATAACAAGCCTCTAAATGGCTGAGGAGGAGGAGGAAAAGAAAAAGATGTGAAGTGGAAGACTGGAAACAGCAGAGAAAATTATTTAAAGCCCTGTGACATCCATGCAAGATTATAAAGACATCCTGAATATACAATGGGGGATACGCAAAAGGTGCGGGAAGGAACTTCCGCCAGACTTTACTGCCTCTGCAGAATAACAATGAAGTAATTCTCTACAGAATGCCTCTTTCCTGAGCTCTTCAGCTGGCTCAGCCAAACTTTTTAGGAGCATATCGGTTCCTGTGAGCAGAAATGCCAAATATATCTCTGTTTAGGTCCAATATGTTGAATGGCAGACAAATGGCTTAGGGCTGCCTTGTGCATGGCTGCTACCTAGACAGTGGTCAGTGGTTCAGTCCTGTGTTCTTTGTTACTAGGACAAGAAAACAATGTGCATCTGTGTTATTACTGATACCTGCTGTGACTTGCCTTTCATTCTTTAAAAATTAGAAGCTGTTCATGAAGGAAAATTGTTTGAAAAAGTGTATATACTGTGTAAATGCAGTCCCTGAATAATGGGATAGTTCTCATCCATGTTGGAGTAAGTTCTGCTTTGTTCATGGCTGCTAGTTTACTTTGCTTGGTTAAAGATGATGCCATGAGGTAGTTTAAGGCAGCAAAACAAATTATTTATTCAGCGTGTTACATTTGCTTCACCCTCTTGTAAGCGGCTTATCTGTAAAAGAGCAGAACACCTTCACCTGCTTTTGCAAAGTATTTTTAAAGCACAGCATAATTTTAAGGAATTTATTAGTTGTATTCCAACAGAAGTGCCCTCCTCATCTTCTGTGCTGTAGGTCTTAATTTTGTCAACACTTTGATCTCTTTCAAACGCTTTCAAAGCCTCAAATATTCACTTTCTCTTGGCTCACCTTACATGTTAATTGAATACATTGAAAGTTGTTGAGGAGGATTATTCAAAATATGTTTTTGCATTCCAGCTAAGCACTTCTGAGTTGGATCTTGTGGACATGCACTGCACAGTGTACTCCCTAAACATGTATTTAATTCCATTCCACTGTAATCGTGTTTCTAGTATCATGATTCCCACTTTTTCAGACAGGCAAAACAATATTGGGTAATGATACAGAGCTCTCTCACATCCTGCTTTGCATCACTGTTTCTCACTGTGCCTGTCTTTTGGACATATATTCAGCCCCCTACAAACAGATGTAAATCCATTGACTTCAGTGAGGCTGGCCCTTTTTACACTGCCTGAAAACCTGCTCTACTCTATCCACAGAGCTGCTGCTTGCACTTATATAAGTGCAAGATTGGTGCAATATCAGACAAGGCTGCAAGCTTAAAAAAAAATCTTTAAGAGCTTGGAAACTGTGAATTGCATGCTCAAATCCTGTAGATTGAAGTGAGGTTTAATCTAAGTCTGAGAGCAGAATATTAGATATTCTGTTGTCCTTATAGGAGCACAGATGTTCACTGATAGATGGCCAGTGTGAGATGCTGTAGACGCTATGTGCCTCTGGATTGAAAATGTTTGTAATGACAAGTGGAACAAGAGTAGAGGTCTTCGTGCTAGTCACTATGGTAATACTAGCTCAGATAGCCATACTGCTCAAAAATTGAGATCTGAGCTCTGATCCTGAAAAGCCAGATGCTGACTTGCGGTGCAATCTGCAGACCCAAGAGGAGAATTTTGCCTTTAAGCTTTAAAAAAAATAAGGTAGACCAAGGGAGCCTACCGGTACAATTTATGCTGTAATTGCATGGTGATGATACAGCATTTAAAGGAAAATATTTTTCAGTATTAATTTATATTATTTACTTTTTTTTTTTTTTTACGGGAGTAGTGTGAAAGCATCATTGGGTACATCATGTACCTTAGAGAATTTGTGTTGTTCTCAGAGAAATCTAATGCTTTTCATTTTCTGGCAAATAATTTCTGTCTGTACACTTGTGGCTTACAGAGCAAGGCCAGCATATTATACACAGCTCTTCTGGGAGGATGGCTCTACTGCCTGCCCTGTGTTCTGTAAGAATCCTTGTACTCATTCTGCACTTGCTCTGCCAAACAGGCTGCTGCTTCATTTCTTCTGTGCAGCAAGTTTAAAATCTCATCATATTTATGTTCCTCATTTGTCATCATTTCTCCTAAGCCAGCCTCCTATTAGTGACTGCACTGCTTCTGCCAATTCCTTAGGTGGAGATGGCTTAAGTGGGTGTAACCAAAATGAAAAATGTAGCTAAATGGGGTGATTCAGAGTAGGATGAGATAATGTGGCAACTGGCGCTATTTTAAGCCTTCTCTGCATAGTTCATCTGACTCCCAATATATCAGGTAGTAAATAAAATATAATGGTAATTGTGGTCCAGTTACTCTCACACGTAGTTGTAAATGAAGAGATCTGGATTCTGGATCTCTGAAATAAAAACACACAAGCAAATCTGTAACTCAGAACTTACCTCTTCTCTTAAATGTATTGAAATGAGGAAAATAAAGCGCCTCTCGGAAGAGACAGGAAGGAAGGAATACAGTTAAATGTGGTGGCCTTGAGGGATTTCTGTTATGCGTTCTCATGATGCTTTTGCTTTCTCTACCCTTAGCTTTCTTTGGAAAGTACCTTAACGAATACAATGGCTCCTATGTGCCTCCTGGTTGGAAAGAATGGGTTGGATTGCTTAAAAACTCACGATTTTACAACTACACGCTCTGTAGAAATGGAGTGAAGGAGAAGCATGGATATGACTACTCCAGGGTAGGTCCTATTGATACATTTCTAGTTTTTTAACATTTGGACATGACTGTAACAAAGCTGCACTTTATGGTTTCAGCCTAACTGAAGAGTTCTTTTCGTACTTGAAAGCTGCTGTGTGTAACTTTAGCCTCAGCCCAACAGGCATTGTTTGGGCTTCTCGTTATCTGCTGTTCCAGGAGGGTCATGTTCCTGAAAACCTTGTTAGAGGCAATGCAAACAAACAAAATGTCCTGAGATGTTTTATGAGCTGAAGATGTGAAAATGGGTTTAAGTGCTACATAATAACTGTTTTTGTATTTTGTACTTAATTACTGTGTGTTGGGTCTGATTGTCATCTCTTCCTCTGGTATCGTGGACTCCAGTGGAGTTACACAAGCACAAATGAGATAAGAATCCAGTTCCTTCCAGCTATACACATCTTTCTGTGTTAGTTTAAGGAGCTTATTTCACAGCCATATATGATCTATCTTACGGTAATTCCAAATGAGTGGAGAATTTAACTATGACACTTATATCTCTGTGCATTGTTACAGGAGCATGTGTTTACTAATATTCTTGCAAGGATGTTATACCCTGGCCAAGCTTACTAAAATGCTTGGTAATCATTGTCAAATGCAGTATCCTTTTCTTTTCCTCATCTAACATGTGTTAGGAGCTCAAAAAGTTACCTTTTTGCAGTCAAGAGTTCTATTTCAGCCAAAAGCGTTAACTTTCCAAAGGATCCAGCTTTAGTGAATTCCTAAAATGTCCTGAATTGTCTCTGCAGTATGATGATAAATCAACTTATCCATAAACTGCTACAGCTTAAAGTACTGTGTAACTTATGAATGTGACTCTGGAGTCATGCTGATGTGTAAGGTGTGTTTGTTTGGGTTTCAGTTGGCTTTCTCTTGTTGAGTACAAGTCCTGCCTCCATATTTGTGTTTCATTAGCAATATGTTCACAGTCAGTTTTTCCTTTAAAAGGTCTATGTCTGTGTGAGTTCCCCCTGCCCATATTTGCCATTTTTAATTGAATGTACTTTGTGTTGAAAGATAAAATGTAACAGGCTTCTAGGGTTGCCTTTTCTATCACCTGCTGCTAAGGGGAAGGAGTAACTGATGTACAGAATTTTTTGTCTTTTACTTCTCTTCTGATCTATGATGAATTCTTCATGATAACTCTGTAATTAGAGAGCTGATCCTTACATCCATGTACCAAAAATGTTAAGATGAGAATATATCTTACATGGAACAATGGCAAGAACGTGATTTCATAGGGCACCATTCCCCATTGTACCAAGGAGCAGACAAGGAACTTCATGTTCCAGTGTCCTCAGCTCTGTTTTGAGTGTGTAATATATGAAAATGTTGACATTTCCATTTGGTTTAGTTTTTCTTACTGAGTTTGGTAATAAATAAAGTCTGATGAAAATATAAATGTTATTATAATCTTCATATGCTTGCATAATACACATCTATGGTAATAAACAGATGATGTGGAGCAACAGCACTGTTGATGTTAAAACTGGAGTTTAAATGAGCAAACAGAAGCTGAATTTCAAAACTGCTTCTCTTTCTTTCCTGCATTTTTTGTTATTGGAAACTTAATTTTGCAGCACTGAACAATATAGTCAGATTATGGTGTAGCCTGTCTATTGCACAAGTTTGACATTAATTATGTACCAATGGAGAACTAGGAAAAAGCATTGCTGATTCTGTCCCCTAAAGTGACTGCTAAGTGCTGATCCTCTGGAAATCAAGTCTTTGCAAATTCTTTCAGATTTTCTAACAGGATATATTCTCTTTTGATATTTCTTTTTCAAGTTCTGTCAACTTTTTTAGATGAATTTTTAGTTTTGTACGCATTCACATAGTCTTCTACAACCTCTACAACCTGGAGATTTTGAAAAAAACGTCATGAAATGTGAGCTCTGTCTCTACTAGATTGGCACTCTGTAATATTGAATTAATTTTTTGGTTCAATTAGCTCAGCATCTACTAGCTTTAGTGAGTTCTGGTTCAGAGGGAGGCTAAGAAAAATGCACATCAAGCCATTTGGATTTTCAAAGCACAGTTATATTGTAAGGTCAGACTATATACCTTGAAGATACTGATGGCAAAAAGCAAATAAATTGACCTCAAATTTTCTGATTTTTTTATTAATACTTTATTAGTATACTTTATTTAGTTTTGTGATCTTCATAATGTAATTACACACTCAGGGAAGAAAGAGTCCTGTTTGATCTTCTTTAATGTCATTCATTTCTGAGAAGAAGCTGTTGCTTTTCATATTTCTAGGCAGCAAAGAAAGAATGATCTGGTTATAGTTTTTGAAGTTTTAACATCTATAACTTACTCCCTCCTCCTCCCATTCTGAGTCAAGTAGCTTCTTTTTTCCTGTTTCTTACACTAGCTCAGAACTTCCTATCTCACCCCCCAACTTGAAATTATTATTCCAGTATCTCATTATACTTTCACTTCTACTTGCAGGATTATCTAACTGATCTGATTACCAATGACAGTATTACCTTCTTCAGAATCTCAAAGAAGATGTATCCTCACAGGCCTGTACTGATGGTTATAAGCCATGCTGCTCCTCATGGCCCTGAAGATTCAGCCCCTCAGTACTCACATCTCTTTCCAAATGCATCACAACACATGTAAGGAAAATTATAACCCTTTCATTTCCAGGTTGAGGAATATAGAAGTCCTGGGTACCTCTGAGGGGACAGTATTTGCTTTATAATACTCTTGGCATAAGTTTGTAACAAGTATATCCGAAGAGTTTTGATGAATATTTTATTTGTTTGCTGGGTTTTTTGACCTCCTTAGTCTAGTACAACTATCTTGAGAATGGCTGCTGCATCTAGAACTCAGAATTGTATTTCACTGAGATAAATGGAAAGGTTCATGTTGAATTCATTGCATGCTGTTACAACCTATTTGGGAAGTAAAGCACTGTTTTATTCTGAGCAGGGGCATCAAAATCTGGTTCTTGGTCTGTAATCTCTTCGGGGAAGAAACTCTGTCTCTCTGTCCTTATGGATAAACTATATTATTTTATGGGTATTGCCAAAAATCACAGCGTGTGCAGGAATTATTACTTCTGTTTCGTATATGCAAAGACAGGAAATAAAACCCTGCAGCACCAAATTAGACAAGCTATTTCTGAATGATCTGATATGTCTGTACATGACCCAGCAAAATGTCTTGAATGGGTCCCAAAAGCTGTATCACCCAGTTCCTGAGTTAACATGTTCATAAGCTCCATGATGAGATGGTTCTTTTTTATGACACAGAGGCATTTACAGGTACAGCTCTGTAATGCTCCATTACAGGCATCTCCTTGCATGCTGGTAAAATGAATGGTCCTCCCAAATCACCTTTTGGCACAACTGAAAACATTCCATTATTTTTCTAGTTACTGGCTCCATGCCTTCACTGATCTTCAACATTAACTTTCTTTGTGCGCTTTTTAAAATGTATTTTACTTTTAGGGGAATGCTGGTTTATTTTGGATTTGTGAAGAAGCTGGGTACTGATGGAAATAATAATAAATAGGTACCTGAAGCTGCTCAGGACTAGTCCAAGCTACAGTGAAATCCATTTAAGCTTTTTCACTTTATTTAAAATAAGAGTCTGTGAGAAAAAGCTTCCTTTGTTCTATTGTCTACATATTGCATAACTTAGAATTCTATATTTTGTTACTGTGTGCTGTGCTACCAAAGAGAATCTGTGTCCTAGATCTATAGCAGCTCAGTACTTTGTGTTTGTTCGCTGTCTTACGCGCATTTATTTTCTTTGAAATGAAAATTACAGAAATGCCAAATGAGCAACTTCTCGTAGCTTGTGCCCATTCTTGACCTTGGTCTTATTAGAAGTTCCTTTGAAAGGCATTCATATCTCCAAGATTATAATAATTTATTAACATTCTGTAGCAATTTAATTATGCTAGTTGAATGAAAAAAAAAGAGTAGAAGGATTTGAGGCAGGCCAGCAATGAAAAATATAAACTACGGTTAATTTTATTTTCTCATAGTTAATTTTTTTTTACCTAGCAGATGGGTTTATCACCCTGATTATGGAGTAGTTACACAAAACTAGTTTTAGTTGTAGGTGATTTTTCTTACAATGATAACAATTATATGGAAAGTGGCACTTTGGAAACAAGTTTTGTTTGTAAAGAAACAAATTATCTTAGTAGATTAAGGAACTGTGCTTTTCTTTTGGATGTGACTGTAAAATAGGATTTTATGTACATCTTGTGCAAAGAAACTGCCAATCTTATTCTAAAAAACTTTCCCAGCACTACATCATAATAATAATAATCTATAAGGGTTATTATTTGCCTGGTTTTAAGACAAAATGTAAAAGTGGAGAAGGTGTATCATTCCCTCATTGTACAAATTCTTTCACTACCTTCCATTTTTTCCCCTATTCTCATATTCTGAGGAATCCTTCAGTGCCAGATAAACGTGTCAGTGATAAAGGGATGTGGGCAGTTCTCACTGTTTTGATGTCATGTGGATATGGCAGGGAAGGATCAGAGCACAGGTAGAACACTTGTTAGGAATTGCCCTGAAGCAGTGAGCGATACCCTGACCGAAGCCTTCGCCCAGTCCCAGAATCAGGAGTCTCTACAGCACATGGCCTGTCCCTCTACCTGTCTCGTGCCCACACCGACAAGGTCTGCAGGCAGATTCTTGAGCTATGTCCACAGAGCAAAGTGCAGGTGTGACTGTGATGCTTACCCTGGTTGACATATGTACTGCCTCGTGTAGCATTGCTAGTTTGAGCTAAAAGATAGTGGTGTGGATTTTAGCAGAGACTCTGGCAGAGTATCACTTTGCTTGGCTACTCTGGAATGTACTTCATGTACTTTATGCTGCTGTTGTCTTGCTTCTATGCTGGTATGACCATTCCACCCTGTACTGCAGTCTCTCTCCCTCTCACTCTGTAGAGTTCCTTAAGGCTCATGTATATCTGCAGTGTTTTCTTATTTGAAAATGTTCCACCTGAAGCAGCATTCACATAGCAAATCCCTTGGCTGCGGGGCTGGTTTCCCTGTTCTACTGCCTACGTGGACAGCTGCAGAGAATGCAACATCTGGGCAGTTCAACAGGATCAGAAATGCTATTTCTATAGAGGGTACATTTAACCACCCATCTTTCCCAAGGCTGAATGCAATCAGAGTTGAACTGATAGGTTTTACCTTCTGAGTATGTCTGAAGGGGTTATCTTAACCAGCTTCTAGGAATCCTGTATTTGTGCTTTTTTCCCATAAGACAGACAAGTCTGTGAAGTGTTAGAAGGTTACATTTGTAGTAATCAAAGAAAATCACAGGCTTTGGTTGGATTAGACAGCGGGAGGTTTCAAATCAGCCAGGAAATCACAAAGTAAGCTGAAAAGGAGTTTGCCAAGCATTTTTGATTCATTCTGGGCATCACATAGCAACAGTTTCCATAACTGTCAGCATTTTCAAAGGAGCAATGTCATTATTTCAGCCACAATAACATTCTGAAATTCAAGAGGCTATTAACAATACAGGGAGAATAAACACCAGCCCTTTCCTCCCTACATGAAGAAGTCTCCATTTGCCACCTACGCACATTTTTCAGATAGCATCTAACAGAGGCTTTCAACATAAAACATTTCACTGTCAGATTATTAATTTCATATTTATATTAAAACTCTTAGGACTACCTGTCATATTCAAAGACATTAGATACATAGTATTTTGAGAAGAAGCTTCAACTTACATTACTATTGTTTATATTAGTAACTTGCCCTGCTGCTCTGTTGCATACAAAAGAACAACAATAGATGTTTGCCAAATAGGAGCTGGATTTACCAGGGAAGAAGAAAATAACTGAATATCTGCTATTTTTTTCTGTGTTACCCTCTTGGCTTGTGTATTTTCATAGACAGAATTTATTGCTTCAAATGAAAAAAGGAAGCCTCAACAAATCACTTAGCAGAAGCAATTTTTACTCTTTTAGAATTGCAGGTGATGTATCTGAGCCAGGGTGTGAAGAAATTGGTAAAGGAGGTTCTCAATCTTAAGTAATAGCAAACTTTTTAGTCATAGATATAGTAGTTAAAACAATACTTCTTGCAAATGTAAGCTGTGATAAAGCTTCCTAGTGAGCAGGTGATGCAGATACTCAACATCATGGTGATGATATATCAAAGTAAATCTTTTGTTTAGATCCAGCTAACCTAGAAAAATACAATTATGCACAGAAAAGCAATCTCTGGAACTGCCAACAGAATGAAGTTAGAATCAGTGGCATTTCTCCTCGTCACTTTAATGGTGTCCCAGGATCATGAGAACTTGGAGGGGCAGCGAGATTCCAGGACATAGAATCCAGCTCTTGAGATCTTGGATGGACTCTAATATAAGTTTCTATTGATCACAAAGGAGTTGGTGGCTGGAAAGTATCTGCAAAATACAGCCCTATTTCCCCTCACTCCTGCTTTCTTAGCAGGTCTTTAAAATCTGGCTATATATCCACTTCTGCTTGCCGTGAGCTCACAAGCAGTTTGATACCACCACATAGAGCACCTGTGCTCCCCTGGGTATCTAAGTGTGGAGGTGTTCAAGTGGACACTCATGTTGAATTTAAAAAAAAAAAAAAACAAAAAACAAAAAAAAAAAAACCCCTTTAAGTACATAGTGGAACCTATAATGTTGATCAAATAGAAATTACTGGTAGAAATTGCTATGGCTTCTTTCTGTACTGCTAAAACATTGTGGTTTTCTCTCTGTCCTGTAGCACTCCCAGTTATAACTATGCTCCAAACCCAGACAAGCACTGGATAATGAGATACACAGGTCCCATGAAACCTATACACATGGAGTTCACTAACATGCTACAGAGGAAGCGCCTGCAAACGCTCATGTCTGTGGATGACTCTATGGAGATGGTAAGATTAGTGGCTACTTTTTTTATGGCTAAATAATTGCTTCTTTCTTGAGTTAAGCACCAAGCTGTGCTGTATGTGAAGATAAAAGGAGGAGGAAGGAGGAGGAGGAGGACTGCATCAGTTTTTTAATAGTGTGTAATTCTCTCACCTCTGGGGATTTTCTCTGTCTATTCAATGTGTAAGGAACCTCATCTCCTAAAGACAGGTACAGTGAGTTTGGTAGTGTAAGCTGATTTGTTGTCATGGAGCCACTACTGATTAAGAGGAAGAGGGAAGGATCATCTGGAAAAAATATACATCGTAAATACTAAAAATGTGTCTTCTGATAGTGGAAAGTCATCCTACAACCTATTGGAAATAACTGCCTAACTGTGGGCCCATTTTAATCCTGTAACACTGAATTTGAGACAGCAGCAGCAAAAAGTGATGCTACAGGAGTCTTAACTGGAATAATCCCAGGTCAAACCAGGCCCAGGACACTAAATCTTATAAATATGTAGGTAGATTTTATATATATATATAAAAAATATATATATAAAGTCTGCTTATGTAACTATGAAATCTCTCAGTGCAAGATGGGTGTCTTGAGCAGAAATGTCTGAATTAGCTAAAAGATACTCTGAAAAAGAAGGGACTTCCAGTTGCAAGAATGCAGATTTAGAGGTGTTGCCATTTACTGCTTATCTCTCAGCATTCTTATTCAAAAAAGAACATAAAATAAGAGGAGTCCTGTAAGGCAAAGATGAGATTATCTGGATGGCATTGCATCAACTTGTTAGTAATGTCTTACAATTACTGATTCAGGCAAGTATGATCTCTACTTCATATTAATGAACTTGTTTAGATGGATCAGATAAAAGCCTTAGGGGGAGATTGACTATTTTAATACACTATTTTGATTTACTATTTAGTAAAATGATTTCATTTTGGGTGATTCACTTCAGGCAAAAGTTGGGTTGGTTTTTCATTGTAATCACTGAGCTAGTGATCTTTTCTACTGAATAATATGCATCCAATAGACTTTCAAAATCTCAAAATGAAACCTTAAAACCAAACACAAACAAAACAATCCAAAAAAAGAAACACCACCCCCACAAACAAAACAGCAACAGAGTTTGTTTTCTTCTTTTGACGTGTTCTCAGTTTGTGTGAGGCATTGCTTTTGGTGGTGCCTCACCACCTTTGAAAGTGAAAATATTACAAAAAAATTGATCTGTAGTGCCCAAGTTGATACATTTTACATGACTATTCTCTTGTAAGTCCATAGAAGGCACCACAGAGTCAAAGCTCCTCTTAATTCTTCCTGTTAGTTCTCCAGCTAGTGAGAGAGTATGAGTGATATTTACCTAGAAGAGATTTTGCAAACATTCCACATAATGGGGACTTATTTGTCTGAAGGCAATATCACTGAGTGTTGCTTAACTAAGTGTGAGATTCAAAATGCTGTCCCTGTCATTTTATTAGAATTTTTTGCTGCAGGAAAAAAAAGATAAAGGTGGAGAGAAAATTTCAAAAACATATATCTTCTAGAAACGTTATCTTGGCCTTATGTATTTAGTAAGGTCTTGACAGCTCTCATGCAAAATACTGAACCCAAATACTTTGAAAACAGTGCATGCTAATGTGTTTAAAACAGGAAACAGAAGGTTGCCTTGTAATAGCCACAGTATTAATGAAATTATTAAGTGATTATTCAGAATCATTCACTGTAATAACTCATCTTGAACTGTTGTCATTTATTTGTATATTGCACATAGGCAGAAAATTATATCCAGTATTCCACATGTAGTACTACTCAGTGGAATTAATTTCATACTTTGGTTTGCTTTTTTTCAGATTTACAACACGTTGGTTGAAACAGGTGAATTGGACAACACGTATATAATATACACAGCAGACCATGGCTATCATATTGGGCAGTTTGGGCTGGTGAAAGGGAAGTCCATGCCATACGAGTTTGATATCAGAGTTCCTTTCTATGTCCGAGGTCCAAATGTGGAAGCTGGGTCCTTGTAAGTTCTCGGCTATTGTGTGTGTGTGTGTGTGTGTTCATAGTAGCCAGAAAAGTCCTACGTGTTCACATCTTTAGTCGTATCGACCTGGCACCCAAGTGGAGGCACAAAGTTCTGCCCATCCTGACTGACTTTCTGCTCATCTTTGGCAGAAAAATACCTACTCAGAAACAGAACTGCGCATGTGCTGGTATCACACAGTTGAGGGTTTATACCATTGCCTTTTTTCTTAAGTAGATACGCAACAGACACCCCTGCACATTTGTGGATGGAGTTGGAAAAGCCACTTGGAAACCTGTCCAATCTAGGAAACACTTATTTGGCTCCTTTAGAGGGGTGCAGTTAACACGCATAACTATGACATTTTCAAGGTAAAAAACCCCAAAACATCGTATAATGGACACTGCCACAGAAGGTAACAGTTGCCAAACATGGAAGTGGAGTCACTTATTTCAGTTTATGAAGAACAACCTATGTAATAGTTCATATATTATCATCTACAAAAGATTCTTTTTGGTTCATCCTATGATCCAAACATGGTTAGGGCTGTTTATCGGATGCACGCAGAATGCGGCTGTTAATTAAAATGGTAGCTTTGATCAGCTAAGAAATTATGTAAATACACTTTCTAAGCAATTATTTCAATAGCAAATATTTGCACTTAGGTAATGATTTTGGACAGAGTGCCATAATTTGCTGCCTTTTATTTATATCAGTGTGCATGTTTTAGCATAATTAACAGACACAAAGTCTTCCACGCACTACTTTTTTTTTCCTTTACCTCAGAGGAACAGATAACCCTGTGCAATACAGTAGCAAATAGCTACATAAAAATCTCATTCCATTTGTTGGCTGAATTCACTGATTCACATTATCACAATGTTAGATTCTGTAGGTACAGCACTGTGTGTCTAATTTACTTAGAGCAGTTATGCATGTGAAATAAATAATATTACTTCTCTAGAGAGCAGGGGAGGGATTTCTTGGGTGGAATTAAATGTATTACCTCTGCACTGAAAGAAATTTATCTGCAGCAGCACAGAATTTCAAGTGAGCTGGTATAACCTTCTGAGAACAGGCTCTCTTCCCCTTGGGCTGCAGCTTTTGGTTTTACTGGAGAGGCAAAGCTAAGGTGGCTTAAGTGGACTGAGCTAGCTTTTTCTGCAATGAGCAATGCTAGAGACACCAGACATCTCATGTCTGCTCTAGTTCAAGGATCTTTACATCCAGACATATGTAAAAGCTGTGAAACTTGCCCGCTGATTTTTCTTTTTCTTTGGCTTCTGAAGATGAAAAAACATTTCTGTTAGTCAGCCTGACAGAGTCTAACAGAACAGAGTCCATCACAGTACAACAAACAGAAGGAACAGGGCAAAATACCTTGGAGGGGGAGCATATCAGATAATAAATTGATCCTCCCTTTCAGCCTGATTTTCTTTAAATGGTAGAACTTCATCCACATTTTGTGTGAACCTCTTGTTTTTCTTGCAGAGTAGTTGTCATGACTCCCTTTTGATACCAACAAAGATTTAATAGCAGTCACTGTAGCAAGTCATTACTAAGCTCTCATTTCTGTTACCAAATATGCTATACCACAATTATTAGTAATTAAAATCAAATTAGGTACATCAATTTAATTCATCATCCATGCTCTTGTCAGTGCCTGTTTGCTCACTCGCTCAAAAATGTAGTAATTTTTAAATGGTGTCTCATTAATTAGTGTGAATTTAGCAGCTTTTTTTTCTGTCCTGTATTTTGAGCTAGAGTTCTGCACTGACATGTACAACAGCCCATCTGGTCCCATCCTTCCTTTGTGCCTGCAAATCATAGCACAGTGATTCTTTATGTTCAGTGCTGGAGAAGACTGTCTGGATAGCAGTATGCTTACTTTTTTTTTTCTTTCCCCACTTGTAAGAAATTGAATGCCTTTATTTATTTTTTTTTAAGAAATAAGGAGAAGAAATAGTACGCAGCTGATAAACTCTATATATGTAATATTGTGAGTAATTACACAACACTGCCATAGATATATTTGACATAAGTTTGTAAGGTTCAATATAAACTGAAAACACTTCTGGAAAAACAGACTCACAGACAGACGAAGCCAGATGATGAGAAATTTGGGCATTTGTTTATCTGTTGAGTGCCAGGCTGCAACTAGATTCTCTGATCTGTGAACTCCCTTGTATTTAGCTGTGGCAGTTCCAGGGATTTAGGAATAGGAGCTGTCTCTTCTTCTCAGGAGTTGATGCTAATGTTTTAACCAGACTTGAAGTCAGTTTTAGTTTGAATATTGTCCTCTTAACCGTGGTGGCTGAGGGGCATTTGCCATATTATGCTAAGTAACAGGGCATGGCTGTTTCTAAGTGTTTGCAGAACGGACAATGGTGGACTTGGGAAGACTGATACTATTTCAGTTAAAGCTGTTGTTTTATTTTATTTGTTTTATTTTTCTTCCCCTTAACTGCTTCCTGTCTGGTTTTTCTTTCCTGATCCCTTTCCTTTTTCTGTCTCACACTCAATGTTAACAGTAGCTTTTAGTTATCTACTATAGTATCTAGCAATATATTTATACTCATGTTCTCTTCAGAACATGCTTGCTGTGATTTGAGCTGAGGTACTTATTTCTATACCATATTTTGAAACAGATAAAGCATGTGCTACCTGCCAAATCTACTTTTAATAAAGTCATCAGCATATTTGGCAGACACTTTGAATTCTGTAAGACACCCAAGGAGTTTTTCCAATGCTTTTGCATGTTTTGAAAGACTTTTGAACCCTCTTTTGCAATAATTAACTAACTGCCTTGTGAACTACTTTGCGTTCTCAAAAATGCTTGGTGCTAAAGTTTTAAATCTTTGTATTAGTCCCTTTGGACACTATGCAGGTTACCTATATATTCCATTTTAATTCCCTTCATGGGAAGGAAATGCATTGTGTCCTGTTTACTGTGCAGATATCACAAAGTAAGCCTTTTCAGATCCTTGGTCTCTGTGGAAGAGCTGGAGTTGCTTGATGTTGTTGCATAGACTTTAAACCAAGTTCTCATACGTTGTTTGGTTTTGGTTTGTTTTCAGGAATCCTCACATTGTTCTGAATATTGATCTCGCACCTACAATCCTAGATATCGCTGGGTTGGATATTCCAGCTGATATGGATGGTAAATCCATTTTAAAGCTTCTGGATTCTGAGAGACCAGTAAATCGGTAAGAAATGGAAACGTGTGCATGTTGGTACAGTAGACTGAGCAAGTATTCAGCAACATACAGCAAATTTAAAAGAAAATTGCCATCTATATGAGTACATCATTCACTGGGAAATCTGAAGGCCTGTTTGACAATATGTGACCGACTTCAGTTACTTATTTTCATTTTTTCAGATTCATATACTAGCTATATGGCTTATAGAGCATCTGGATAAATGTAATCTGTGTAGCAGTGAGAGGTTTACACGTGGAGGTCTTTTAGCTATATGAGTTACAGATTTTAAATGCTTCTGTGGCATCATTTGCAGCAAAGTATTTCATACTGAATGAATTGTAGAATAATTGAGTTGAAAGTGTTGGCTGTGTATCAGACAATAATGTAAAGGTAGGCTAGCACTCACAATTACAGTTATTACTTGGGACCTTCCATCAATACTTCCCTTGGAAAAAGACTGAGGAAGAGAATTAGACTGGACACTTGCTAGAGAAAAACAACAGTAAAAAAGGAAGAAGGAGATTTGCTTTACAAGTAGTTGGGTGGAGGGAGAGGGGGAAAGGAACGGCTGCTTTAGAATAGGCTACTTTGGGTGTAGCGTGCAGGTTAAAAGCCCAAACTGGAGTCAGGAAATCCTGATTTAATTTGCAGTCCTTTGTGATCAAGGACAATTAAATTAATTCTCTGTGCCTTAAACATGCTTATGTTGAAATAGTTGTACAGTGTGAATCTGTTGTGGATTTTGTCCCTGTGAGAGTAAATCTGTGCTATGTTTGTTAATGATGTGCACTGAAGAGGCAGATGTGCGTGCCCCATGAAGCTGGATGTCCCCTTGTGTAGTTATATGTAGTGTTTCTCATCTGAATTGGGGGTGGGAGAGAAAACTGGAGCCTGACTTGATTACCAGTTTTGTGGGAATTGCTTCTTCCTCTCCTCATTTCCTCCTAGGTTCCATTTAAAGAAAAAAATGAAGGTGTGGAGAGACTCATTCCTGGTGGAAAGAGGGTAAGGAAAGTGTTAATTACAAAGCCCACTCTTTTTAAATAGAAGGGTACTGAATAGCTTAGGCCAAAACAGCACTCTACCACAGACCTAAAGCCATTTAGCTGTGCCAGCAGGGACACAGCTCGGTATGCCTAATGGCAGTGATTGTGTGATAGGAGGGGATGCATGGCCTCTGCCTACAGCCTGCAGAAATCTGCTGCTGGAGTGGGGGAAGGGGAGTTTTACTTGGATTCAGAGATGGAAAGGCATCCTGTTTTTCTTTCAGCTGCTGCTTGTATCAGGGGAGCATGAGCAACCTTTCCTCTGCGTGTTCATCTGCTGGCCATTCTCTCTCTGCCTTAACAAACACAGGGCATGGAGGGTTTGCAGAGTGCAGCCCTGTGGAATGAGGAGGATATGGTCTCTTTGTATCCCCTGTTGTTACAGCCTGCCAATCAGGCGTGAAACACAGTGTCTTGATTTTGCGTGGTTTCATATGCTTCTTGAGAGCACAATAGGAATAATTTGTGTGTTTTCAGAGATGATAATAAGTGCTAGTTTCTACTGAATTGTTAAGTTTTGGCCACCAGTGACACTATGGACTTGGCAGATAACCTACTACTCTGAGCCTTTTCAGCAAACCGTGTGTGTATCTTGGAAATAACAGTAATGAAGACAGAAACCTGGTGTGGTTTTTTTTTTCTTTTACAGTAAACTGCTGCATAAGAGGGAGAATGAGAAGGTAGATGCCCAAGAAGAGAACTTTCTACCCAAATATCAGCGTGTGAAAGACCTCTGTCAGCGAGCTGAGTATCAAACAGCTTGTGAACAGCTTGGCCAGGTAGGACATTGTACCTCTGACTGAAAGTAAGGAGTTGTAGCTGGGTTAAGCCTAACACCTTAACTGTGACAATGTCCTTCACCTTGTCATCAGTGCCAGCTTATAAATCAAATGGCTCATTCGCTGGCCTTTGCTCCAAACCATATTACAGCATTTATGAGATTGACTGCCAGTTAGGAAATTGCTGAATCAACTGCCTTTATATTGATTCCTGACTACTGTTAAGATGACTGCCTGGCCATTTTAGCATTTTATTCCCCAAATAGAATGTGGTTTGGGATTCATTAGTGATTAACAGACTGGCCTCCTCCAGATATATACAGCTTGCTTGGCTTTGAATTGTTGGTGTAACTATTTGTTTTGTTATTATTTGGAATTATATATAGTAATGGGAAACTAACTTTTTGTGAACTCAATCTGTCTCTTAACAACAATACACTGTGAAAACACCCATGCAATTACAGTTGCAGGCAGTTTGTGTGTGTGTGCACAAAGCTCATTGATTGTGTTTCTTTCTGTTGTCGCATGACTGTTCTGGGCAGATATGAAAATATGTTCCCTTTAGATGCAAGTTATGTAGAAGAAATTTAGGAAAATAAAAATTAAGAGTAGTGTCAGTAGGTGGTCTCGGTGCAGGAGAAGGTTTTGCAAATTCCCCAGAGCAGTGCGAAGGCACAGCAGAGCTATTTGAGGAGATTTCTCTGCTCTTGGAGCAGTTCTCATCCTCTGGAACATGGCACAATTGACTCTGTGCCGTTGCTTTCTCATCCAGGTACCGGCAGAGTACCCCCATCAAGGGCTGTAGCACATTCTGTTTGTGGACACACGGACAAAGGGGTGAAGGTGGATGTGTCCACATGCTAATGTGTCTGTTATTAGACTGGCACTACGTCATGTCCTGGCAGCTCAGAGGGCTGTCAGAAGAAGTCAGTCTGTGGAATATAACTGCTTTTGCAGACGTGATCAGAATGGCTTACCAAGGCTATGGGCAGTAATGGGCTGCTTAGGCTGCTACAGTTCATTGTCTGTTGTGAGAGGCCAGACTCCCTCCTTCTGGCTCTACTGCTCAGGTAGTTCAGTGCACCTGTGAAATGAGTCCATTGGCCCTTAGGTGTCTGGATCTGATTTATAAGTATAAGCATTTTCCAGATGCTTTTTTCCTCCTTTGGCTTCTTTGTCAGATTTAGTATACAGAGAGGTTATGATGTCCCATTCTTCCTAAAAACACTGAACTTAAGGAAATACTTTGTTCAGTAGTTTATCGTCATCAGATGTCTTGAGCTGAAATTTTAGAAGGGTGGGAGCAAGCCATTGTTTCTTGAATTTACAGTGTTCTTTGAGAAACTGGGGGAAAATTCATTTTTTCTGCTACAACATCATCCAGTAACTAGTTTGGGGATATAGTGCTTTTCTTTGTCCATCAGTATTCTCCCTTGGAGAGACGTTTCAAGTTCTGCCTTTTGTCTTCATCTTCCCAATTATTTTGAACATTATTGTAAGAACAGAGGGGAAGAGAGAATTTCCAAGTCCATGTTGTCACTGAAGCTGTCTCTTTACATAAGGTAACTTAGCTACATTCAGGCTTTCTTACTCTAATTACCACATGTCTCGGTTATGGAAGAAAGGGGGAAGGACCTGTATTGTCTACACACGTTCACAGGCTTATGTTTTCTTCCATAGATAATAAAGTATCTTTGACATCTGTAAGAAGTGAGCATAAAATGTCAGCTCCATACTCAGAATTGCCAATAAATTCTGAAGTGAAGGTGTGCTAATAAGAGGTGCGTGTGCTGCATCCTCATTGTCAGGAGACAGAGAGGAGAAGAATTGTTTTGAGCAGCTCAGTCAGATGTAATTGGAAGTGATAGGATGAAATTGAGCAAAAAAGAAATTTAAGTTGGACATCAGGAAAAATTGCCTAACAATCAAGTCAATTAGAGTCTAGGAAGGGCTCTCGAGGGAATCTCAATCCATCTAACCCCTGCTCTAGAGAATATGTCCTAGCAGTCCGTCTAGACAGCAGGTATGATGCGAGATGAATGTGTTGATTTGAGGATAAATTGTGTCTAAATATGGGTGCACTCAAAAGTCTTTTCACAATGAAGCAAAACTAACTTCTCAAGTGACAAATAGGTGTTGTCTGTTTGGTGCTGTTCACAGCTCTGCATAGTAAGTAGAATGGGCCCAAGTGAATAACATACTGGTGCCGTGGGGGAGTTTGCGGTGCACAGATGCAGTGGTTATTTAGCAAATGTCTCCTGATTCTGCAGGACACTTTATTATTGTGCATGTAATAGTATCTGGAGTATTCAGTGCAAAAGGTGAATTTTCACATCCTGATGCAAAGATGAAGGGAAGTCTGGGTCAGGACTGGGTGAAAGCTTGCTGAAGTCTTTGGGACTCTTGACTTTAAGTTTTGGGGACCTGCTGTTCCATGCACAGAGAAGTCTGAGCAGTGCCAGGAAATCTCAAGTGTGAGCAGGAGACGAGAAGCACAGATGGAAGACAAAGACTCAGAAGGGGAGTGAATGAGAAGAGACAAGGGTAGAGCTTAGAGTAAAGGAGAGGTAAAGAAAGCTTTGTGAATGTGAGATGGAGAATTTGAAATTCTGCTTTGCGAGCGTGCAAGTTTGTGAATACAGTTCTATCAGCACAAAATGCTCTTCCTTTGCAAATCTCTGTCACCCTTCTTGACCTATAATCGTTTTGATAAGAGAGCACCAGGATCATGGAGATGAGGCTATTCACACTGCTTAAAGCCTTGTTTCAGAGTCTATTATGTGGGATTTTTTTGGCAACACTAATATATGTAAATTCTTCTGGGTGCAATGGGAATCTGTGTGTTGCCATGTTTTCTTTTTCAGTTAGTAAGGTTTGGTCTGTGTTAGTTATTTGCATCCAACAAAGGATGACTGTAGGCTCAGATGAAAGCAGCTCAGCATTTATATTCAAGGATTTAAAAGAGATGAGCTCTTTCTTCCCGCATGAAATAAAAAATATTTATCCTAGTACCTAATGGTTTCCACACAAATTCAGGCTCTTCAGTGTGGCTCGGCCTTTCATTCTAAACTGGCTGGTAAGTGGAAGCTGACCCACTTTTATCGGGCGGCCTGCATTAATGTGCTTTGTGGAAGCCAATTATGATATCAGCATTACTCTGTGGAGTATTCCCAGCAACTCCACGGTATCATAACAACAGCTGCACAAAAATCTCCCTCTAAGTCATCTGCCAACTTTGTACACATATGTTAAACATGCAATACCTGCAGCACTGCTGATTGTTACAGAGAATCGATGCTGAACATGTTTTAAAAAAAATCAACAAATTAATTTTGTCTTTAGCAGGACTTTGCACAGTACCATAACATTGCTAACTCATGATGAAAAACAGTTGTCTGAATATTGTTTCCTTTTCAAATACTTTTTATTTTTAAAGCTCTGTTTATGTGCAAACCTGACACAAGTAGAATTTGCCTTTAGCATTGAAAATGTCATTTTGTATGACAGTTTTCACAGAAGAATATTGAAAATTAAAAAATGTGCACTTTGTTTCTTTCTGATGTTCTGTAAATGCTGGGTTGGATACATACTCCTCCCCCTGATTGCTTTGTGCTGTACCAGGATTATGAAGGGTTAATCTCTTTTGCAATCTGCGTGAAGATACCAAAAGCAAAAGTATGTCACTTACATGATTGGTCCCCCCAGTTCTCTTACACAGCATGGCTTATGGCTTAGCAGTAGTGCACACTGTTCTGATCAGTGTGTGCTTTCCTCCAGCAATTGTAAGTGGTTCCTCTAGATCATACTCCTGCCACCATAATCATCATTAGCCATTGTGTAGTGCCAAGGGTGGAGCAGTAGAAAAAATAGCTTACATTTTGTCCTTTCCCTGAGGGCACTGTAGTTTGAACTTAGGTTAACCAGACCTGGGAAACTAAATCAGGTTTTATAAGGAATTTCTTTAATAACAGAGAAAAAAGTTTTTAATCTGTCTATCTGTTGTGGTTGTCCAGTTCTTTTGTGCCTAGCAGAGATATCCTGAGGTTACTAAAGAATTTAAGTTCTGTTGATAAGTGAAGCCTCTCAAGCCAGTTACAGTCCAGATAATTTTAATAGCTCTTTAGGCGGATCACCAGAGTTCCTGGATTCCAGTGTGGGTTGCACGTGCTCAGCAGTTTTCAGAATCCGGTTCTTAATCACTGAGAGCAACAAGAAATGACTTGTTGATAACTTCATACATTAAAAATTTTATCAGCCTTCAAACTGATAAAATGAAGAGGCAACAAACCCCGAAAATTAAAATCATGATGATTTATTAAGGCTGTTATTCAAGGATTGTATTTCTTATCAGGAATTATAATTAACAAAACTGTTTTCCTTCTTTAGCCAGAAATAGCCTATAATGATTTCCAGAGGCTATTTTACTTACAGGTTTTTTTTTTAGCTTAGTATTGCTTCACAAAACCAAGAAATTTGCATCTCTCCTTAACTGAGATTTTTAAACTCCTTGTCATTATGGTAGT
The DNA here is from genome assembly GCA_025345505.1 of Todiramphus chloris collaris. NCBI lineage: Eukaryota > Metazoa > Chordata > Aves > Coraciiformes > Alcedinidae > Todiramphus > Todiramphus chloris. Next base: position 5,570,636 of record JANVCC010000271.1, read on the forward strand.
GGTTGTTGCAAGCAGCTTGCCAAAATCAATACCAACAGTTAATAAAACACCCCCATTTTTCAAATCCTCTGATATGAATAGCAGTGTAGTTCAGTTGAAAAGACCATGAGCTGGAGGTGAGGAGATTGGCTTCAGTCTCAGACGGTTACGGACTCGGTGCGGGGACGCGGGCGAATCAATTCTCCTCTGGGCACTGCTGGTTTTTGCCGCCGCCACTAATGTGATTTCTGCAGACTGCACTCGCTCCTCAGCTTCTGCAGTACCTGACAACAGCAGCTGGGACCATTTGATACCACAATCCAATTATTATATTAATAATAAATGAATTACATAATTGTAATCTTAAATTTAGCTGAATATTTGATTTTTCATTTGCATGCTAGTTGATTGTCCCACCTGCCTCACTTCAGCTACAGTTTGTGGCATTAAAAAGCTCTCCACAATTTTTATCAATAAATTGTTTATCCATTTTAAGGTTTGAGTGGTGTGTAGTATGTGACAACTGAAATTGAGCTGAGAGCCCAGAGGTCTGAATCTCCAAAAAGCATGAGTCAGTGTAATGAAATAATGCCCAACTGGAGTGAAGACCAGGGAGTGCTATTTAAATACTGATGACATGTAATAGAGGAAACCAGGCGTGCCCTTTGCCAGTGGACAAATTGGAAGAAGGCAATGGGGTGAGGATAGGGGAAACACAAAAGCAACAACAACAAAAAAAAAAAAGTGTTAAAAGATTAAGAAAGTAATACCTGTTGGGAAAAGCTAAGGAACTGGGCATATTCAGAAAAAAAAAAAAAATTGATGAGAGAGGAATCTGTCCTCAAGAATCTGAAACATGTTATACGTGAGGCATGAGCCAGTTACTCTCAGTCAACAAGAACAGAGAAGTAGTAACACATATGAGACTAACAATCAGAAATTCAAGTTGACTACTTCATGAAACCTGTAAGATCTGAGCAGCAGGACAAGCTGCCAGCAAAAACAGTAGAACTACCTCTTGTCTCTCCCTGGATTTTGCTGGTTTGTCCTCGTTAGCCCAGTAAACAATAACACAAGGAGCAAACCACTGCAAAGAAGAAGAGCTAGCTAAATTGTAACCTGGACTGTTTTGTGATAACTAGTCTGTAACTGTGCTGGTTCGTGGAAGAAAAGATGTATCCTGACTACTCATAAATCAATGTAGAATGGAAGTTAGAATATTTCTAGCTATTGAAGGAGCCTGGCTATAGCTCACAATCCAATGTGGCAGCCAGGATGTGGTTCAGAAAGCATCCACATAAACTAAAGACAATGAATACCACTGAAGTGGCTTTATCAGGTTCCTGGAAGGGACAGAAGACTTTATTATTCTGGAGAGACTTTGATTCCTACAGCCTATATTCCTAAAACTGTTAGGGAGGGAGCCTTGCTGGCAGCTAACTGATCAGACAGTTTCACTTTTCACTTCTGTGTAAAAGGGAATGGAATCTCTTTCACTTAACAAAAAAGAGGAGCTGATGAGACACAGCATGATGATTTAGGGCTCAGTGCTGAAAGCTGGAATCTTACAAGGCTTGTGTGATCAGCCCTTTTCCCCCAAAGAAAACAATGTCTGTTGAGAGAGATTCACTGAAGGAAATGAGTAAATTGTAGGAAAAGATCCTACGGGGAAGGTCATGGCTATTTCTGATTGGGGCCTCAAGTAATGACTTTGAAGTAATGTCTGTGATTGCTGCAGTGGTAAGAAGACATTGATGCGCAGTGATGCAAAAACCACTTCATGTTGTTGGGGCTGTGAAGAAAATAATGGGCTTTTGACACACAGAAAAATGCACCACGTCTTTTCCTGCGAAGGGGTCATTTGCATGTTGAAGTTGAACAGCAGTGCTGGAGGAAAACAGGGCATCTGTTTGGTCCACAACTGCTGCTGTTAAGCTTCATGTTTCACAAGTCTGAATTTACTCTTGTACATATAGCAGGTAGTTTTGGCTGGAGGGGAGAATATACATTACAAATTTTTTTGCCTTTGCGGTGTACCTTTGAACAAGATTTCTGTTCAGTAGCACTAATTTCTCCACTAAATTAAAGTCCAGACTGTTCTGCTTTGCACACAAAGAACTGAGTAGTATGTGTTGTGCAGTGGGAGGTAGGGTAGAGGATGGAGTAGAAGTGTTAGAACAAGCCCAGCACAGTAGGTGGCAGAAAGCACAGACACAGCAGCTAACTTGGCCTGCCTGGAGAAGGTGGGAAAGCTCCAGCTGGAACAGCTTTAATGATTAAATGAGGTGTCTGGAAAGTTTTGCACAATGTGAGCTTGATGGACTTCAGGACATATTGCAAAAGCCATTTATTTGATGGCTTGAGCTGCTTCTCCACAAGGCTTTCAAGGAGGAAAGAAAGGCTTTTCCTTTGGATTTTTGATGTGGGCCAAGATGAAGATTGTGGGGAAGTCTGGGTTTTCCACTGACTTTCAGTTTGTGTTGAACTGCCCTCCCTTTTGGGACTTACCTCTTGTGAGATGTTATGAGCTATAGAACTTGAAATAGGAACATGTCTTTGAGCCAAATGAAGACAAGACCTGAAAAGTTGGGAGCAAGTGGTGAATTAAAGACACCTTGTTTTCTTGTCTGGTTAAGTTAATCTACTATTTTTATGTAATGATGTTTTGATGCTGGATGGTTATCATTTGTACCTGTGAGCCAAAGTATCTCTGGGGCGCTCTAGAGTTCTTCATATAGGGATTTAATCAAGTGATTACCTCTTAGAAAAATACTTCAGTTGCTTCCAGGGCTTGACACAGGTTTCTGCACAGTGGTGTGTTGTGCCTGACAAACCAATTCAAAATGCCAGAATTCACAGTGTTTAATGCTTCTTGACTGACAGGCAGAGCTTTTCAGAGTTTCCTTGCAATTACTGTCCTTCATTCATGAAGTCAGAAGGCATCCTTTGGCAGTGCCCGTAACTGATACAGCCGTGATACTGACCTAGAGAACTTGCGGGTTTTTACGTACAAGCAGACCAAGGGTATGTCGTTGAATCTCAGACACATTCTCACACATGCCTATATCTGTTTTGGGGAAAAAAGTAAAAGGTGTTGAGACTTTCCACTTTCCTTCCCCACCCTGCCCCATATTTGCTTCTGAAGACATTTATGTAGCTCGGCAGCCGTTCAGCAGTGGGCTGTTAATGCGTACAACGTGCCCTTCCAGCAAAGCCTTTCAGATGTTTTCACTGTAGCATACAGCTGCTTTGGAAAGATTTAAACTGCACCAAAAATTAAAGGATTTTTTCCAGTTCACCTGGAGGGGAAAAATGAGCATCACTTTCTTGACAGGAGATGAAAGAAGTAGAGAAAAAATACTTCTGGGCCACACATCAGAGCACTTATTTACAGTGGTTCTCATCACGGCATTTAACTTGCCCTCCGCTGAATCTTCATGTTTCATGCATCAGGCACCTCCAGCATAGAGCTCTATGGAACAGAAAGTGCAGTTTGTTCATGTCTTTCAAAAATAAGGTTCAGATCAATTGAAATGGGAAACAGCAACAAACATTTTCACATCTTTTTTTTCATTGTAAAAGAAACCATTACTTTAGTAGAACAACTTTTACTTCAAACCTCAGTCTGTGTATCGGTGTTAGACATTTATAAAAGAAAATAAATGAAGACTCAACAATTTATTCTTCAAAAGTTACTTTTGTTCTATTCCTCATCTAGGTAAACGTGTCCTGCTTTACAGGTGAAGACAGTCATGCACAGATATCTAATTCATATGCCTTATTGTCAGTATCTGTCATTGATTTCCTATGATTCCTTGTGCTGAAAGTTAAGCTGAATTTATCTGCACCAGTGCAAGTCTTGGACTGTACAGGAGGCTGGACACAATATCTGCACTGAAGAAGTAATTATAGCTCAGGAGCCTTGGCATCCGATTGTCTGAGGAAATAAGTAGACACACCACAAAACGGATAGTTTTAAATGAGAGGATCTCCTGTGGACACAGATGAATCCACTGTAACTTGCCAGTTCACTGACTTCTGTTAAATTCTGTACTATAAAAGCACGGTGACACTGTTTTCTCCCTTTGCTGTCATGCAAACAATGGAATTTCAGTGGAATATGTAGGCTTTGTTGTCCTAGCCTGGGCTCACCTCTCCACAGGAACTGAAGTGCTTGAATCTCCCTTGTAGAGCTGCAGGCTGCTGTAAAATGTCATCTCACTTGGGAGCTGTTGCTGTTTTTCCTTCTATTCTTTTATTTGGAAAATTCTCAATATTCCAGTGAGTCCTGGAGGCACAGTCTTAGGATTTTGTAATAGGGAAAAAGAGGAACGCCTCTCAAGACTCAGCAAAAAGCTGAAGTGTTTCTGAGAGTCTCTATTTAAAGCAGTAGCAACTGCTACTGTGAGGATTTTTTACGTATCTCAAAGCCTAGCTCTGTAGCTACTAGCATGTTGGTAAATAAAGGAGTAGGTGAAATTATTTTGTGATGTATCTGGGAAGTGGGTAAAAACTTCTCTGCCAGACTGAAGGTTACTGAACTCCCTTGCACTTGGTACAGCTCTGACATCAGCACCAAGGGAGCTGTGGGCAAGTCACTTCAGGTTTTGACTAACAGAAGCAACTGGAGATTAGAGGGGAGGTTTTCTCTAGTTTGAGTGGGGGAGAGAAGAGATTCTCACCTCATAGGCATCCAGGGCAGCTCACCATTGCTAGTCAAGCCCAAGGGTGTTGAATGGGAAAAGCTATTAAGAGAAACACTCAAGATGGAGATAAGCTCATCTAACTACAGACTGCCATAGCTGACCCAGTCATCCCAACAAACACAGTTGCTGATAGGCAAGGATTCTTTTCAAACCTTTGGATAAGGCTTGAACATCCTTGTTTTGTGCCACAATTATGCTTCTGAAAGCTGTCTCTTCTCAGCTGCATGTTTTCAGTCATAGCATTGATTTTAAGAAATTCTCATTGTTCTGCCTCCAAGAAACAAAATCAGAAACAAATGCAAGTGTGTTCCAAAGAGTTGCTGTTTTGTCTGAAAATGGAAGATTACAAAAAGTATGCTTTGATAGTAGGCAATAGATGACCCCGAGCTTACAACAGGGAGGAATCTCTGATAGATCACTGGAGCTGGCCATTAGACAAAGCACAGCTGGGACAGAGCTTTAATGACCAAATTTTTCTTCCAGAAATGGCAGTGTGTGGAAGATGCCACTGGAAAACTCAAGCTACACAAGTGCAAGGGAATGGCAAACTTGGCAGCTGCGGGCAACAGCAAAGGCACCTCCAATATTTTGCCCAAGTATTACAGCAGGAATAGTGATGACTGCAATTGTGAAGAGAACGAATACAAGCTGAGCCACGTCGGACGGAGAAAGAAACTCTTCTCCAAAAAGAGTAAGTGAACTCACTGTCTCTGCCTTAGAAAATTCTCTTGAGTTTGTTTGCTAACACACATAATTGTGATTTTCATGGGGATTGAATTCTGTCAGGATATTACTGTGTGTCTAACTATGAAAGTGTGCCGCAGGTTGGACAAACAGATTTTAAACTGTGTCTGTAGGAAGAGGAGCGTTTTGTTCCAAAACAGCATCCTAGATATATGGCATTCAAAACTGAGAACTGCAGTGCACACATTGAAGTGGCAAGTGGCACATCATTGCATAGGCCATGAAACAAGAAAAGTGTTTTACAACAAACACTTTAGCTTTTGGTAGGTACTGCTTGGAGCCATTACTGCAGTAATTTATTTTTAATAAGGATGAGCGTGCTTTGTTACAGATGCTGCTTGCTTCTAACATCCTTCCTTCGTGCTCAGTTAGCAGACACAAGGCTGACTTCTAACCAGAGCTCACATCCAAAGGGATGATTCGGTTTCTAGTTTCCTTGGCACAGATCAGGTGCTTTGTCAGAAAGCCTTTTCCACTGGCTTTGCGTTAAACTTTAGTCAGACTAACATCTATATTTGAAGTACATAGTCTAATTATAGATTAAAGAGGCAAATGGCAGCACAGAATTATTATTCACTTGTAATGTTTCTTTCGTCTCACTCCACAAATACAGAGCCTTAATTATTTAGCAGATTAGTCTTTCTGTATAATGACCTGGCACAAGCTTCAAACAGAGAGTTTAAATTGATTTTCTCCCATTATATTTGCCTTGCAAGCTGATTAGTACCTACTAAGCTAATTTTTAGTTGAAAAAAAATTATTGGTTCTAGGATGAAATTACTCAACTATACTTGCTGTTTAAATATGTTGCACAGCAGATAATCTTTAAATAACACTAGAAGTTACAGTTCCTTTATTTATTTATATAATTCTTTTTCCTAAGTCACACAGAAGAAAGTTCAGTCCTGGGGCGTCAAATAACAGGAGTAGATCGAAGGCACTTAAATGAGAAGAGGAAAACAATTTAAGTGAGAGCAACATAATGCTATCTGATAATACTTAACACTTAAGTACTTTTCATCAGTGTTGTGCTTCCTAAACATTAACTGATTTTCACAACATCCAGAGGAGATAGTTAAGTGTATAATTGCCTTCAGTTTATGTACGAAGGAGGTTGAGGTAAAAAAAGTGCAGGTTGCTCCCTCTAGCAGAGGAATCAGAACTGTGATATTTTTTTCCCCCTCAGAAGAGGCTGGGTTTATACTATACCCTTCTCTCCCTTGCCTCATTGAGCCATAAGGTATAAACTTCAGCAGTGGAAGATAAGATCTTGACAATCTTGTTCCCATTGCTTGCGTCTTCAGTGAAATAATTGACTTCACAGATGCTTTGTTTTTATTCTCTGCCCACATCCAGGGTGTGCCAGACAGTGGAAGAGGTTAACTTGGACCTGTTGACATAGACTGTTTGATTTGGTGTTGGCTATTCTTTAAATGCACTTATCTAATAAAACACAGGCTGAATGCAATTGAGCACAAACCAGTACAAGCCAAGGTAACATACCCAGGTGTTCCCAGACAGCTTGCCTAGAAAGCTGGCTCGCTGGATGGTGAATGCTAAGAGGGTGACCTGGGTACTCAATGATGTGTATTTGGATTTTTATGATCTGTTTTGTGAGACTTGGGATAAAGTGCAGCCTGTGCTGGGCTGCATAGTTCTGAGGGCATCTCTCGGGTCTGCTACTCAGAATTTGATGAGTGTATGGGATCATACTGCAGCCCTACTTGGATAACAGTAAATGCTCTTCATAGTATTGAACAATAGCTAAATAGAAAACAAGATTTCCAACTGAACTACAGTTACCTCTACATTAATGCTTTAGTTCACAGCAATAGTGTAGTTTTGAAGGAAACACCCTGATCACTCCCTTCTGTCACGCGCAGCAGCGATGAGTTTGCAGAAACCAATTTTGTCAGATTCTAATCTACAGTCATTTGCAGAAAATTAAATTGGATGTCCTGCTTCTAGGGTGTATCAAGTGTGTTGCAAACCCTGATGATGGTATGAGGATTGGGCTTTCAGAAAGATTAAAACCAGTCATGTGTAGTAAGAATATGTGGTCTAAAAGACCAGACTAAATTGCTGATAGAGAGGCTGCAGCACCAAATGTTTTGATAAAATAATTACTTTCTAATGTAGGCATAGACTACACCCATTGTCAGGTGCACCAGTGCATTTAGCAGGCAACAATGCTCTCTAAATTGAGTAAATTCAGTTGCAAACCAGGGTCACAAGCTTTTACATGCTGGAAACACAAAGCGTTAACGTTCGCTGTATTGGGTTTGGGTCTTGGGAATATTTGAGTTTCTGTGTCCTTTTTTATTCTTATAAGAAAGATGAAACAGAGCTTTGCAGTAGGAAGAAAGTTTAAAGTAATAGTGAGCTCTTAAAATCTTTGGCTGTGTTGTGGTCTATTATGTTTTTCTTGCTGTGGATTTGATCTCCTCCTCCTGTGATAAACAAGTGCATGTGATTAAAGGAGTTATTAAGCTGCATGGAGGGAAAGGATGATAGGCCACGGAGGCTTGTAAAGAACAAACAGAAGTGTGTACAAAGGGGCTAGTGCGTTTTCATTCCAATTTTCATGTCATTCATTCTTCTTTTGAGGTAGTCTCAATGCTGGAGCAAAATGACCTTCTTTGTTATTAAAAAAAAACCCCACCCCAAACCTCAACATCAGTTACTTGAAAGATGATGTATTTGAAGTATAAGTTTTAATGGCAGTTGTGAGAAGCTGGATGTAAGAAAGTTTTTTGGGTTGTTTTTGTTTTGCTTTGAGATATCTAAGGACACAGATTTAAAAGAAGATTTCTAGAAATCCCTAGAGGAAAAAACACCTCTAAACCTTTATCTGTATTTTCAGACACTTGAGATATTTTCTAGTATTTGACTTCAAAGTGACTAATTTTACTTTAATGTTATAGAAAAAAAAATGTTTCTTCCGGACAAAATTCTGGAAAATACATAGACATTGTTGGGAAATGGCATGGAGGAATTAATGAGGCTGGTGGTGGACGTTTTCCTCATGGCACATGTTAGCAGCAGCATCCTTGCAGACATGATCAGTGTTAAACCATTAATTTGGTGACTGCAGAATAAGTAATAAGGCTCGAATGGAGAGGATGTTCGGAGAGTTAAATATAAACCTGAAGGGTGGGCGGATTCATGTCAGATATGAAGTTTATGGCTCTGTAATTACAACAATGCCTTGCTTTATTCGGTTGAGTCATGATTTTGGACACTGCAGTTCGTGCTTTCACTAGACAGTGCTGAAACCTGAGATGGTACTGGAAAAGAGCTGTAAAAAATCAGGTGTCTTTGAGTCTCTAGACTGTCTGGGGAAATCTGGGCCAGAACAAGGTACTTCCCTTCAGGCTCCAGCGAAGATAAGTATGCTTGTCACGTGCTCCAGGAAGACACAGTGGGATGCATGGGGCACTGAAATGGAGTTAGCTTTCTTAATTTAAATTTCTCTGGAATCCATTTCTAGGCTCAGTTTCTGATGATGCAACTTTTTAGCGGTACCGTCTATGAGGCAGCTGGATTCTGTAAGACCAGAAGAACTGAGGCATCAGGACTCAGAGAGTGGACCAAAGCCAAAGCTGTAATAACTCAAAAAAGGGAGTATAGGTGTTTTGGGCCAAATATTTAACAGTCCTGGATCTGTTTTGCTTGTGGGTTGCGTGCACGGGTAAATGAGTTGGAGATGGAAACCTAAACCTGGGGGAGGATCGACTAATAAGTAATTAAACACTGATATTTTTGCCTGCGGTGCACTTTGCAGGTGGCAGAGCACAGCAAAAATGAATATTGATCTTATTGAATATCTTAACCACTTCCTCTGGAAATAGCGGAGTTTGGTGTAATCACAGCCCCGAGTCAGCGCTGCGGGAGCATCCCGGGATGCAGCCGTACGGGTCCGTTAGGAGCCCTCTCGCCCCAGACCGGTTTGTTCGTTGTAGGCTTGGGTTAGTTTGGCTGCAAAGGAGGAGTAACTCCTGGCTTCCAGTTCTTCAGGGACGTGTGTAAACGATGCTCCCCTGCAGCTGTCTGCTGAGGTCCAACACGCTGGATTGGCATATTAGACATGGAAGGAAGGTAAATTGTTAGTTGGCTGAAGTTAACAAGATGAAATGAGGGAACAATTAAAGAAATTGGAGTTTATGCTTTGAATATAATTGTTAGGGTGTAGCTTTTTGGAACTTCCTCCTACTTCTGAAAAGCAGGGAGTTTCCTTCTCGTTTAGTCAAACGTTTCCTGAATGGGTGCCTAAATAGGGTTGGTCTTTTGGGTTGCTTGTTGTGGTGTTTTGGGTTTTTTTTCCCTTCAGCAGTGACTCACCTGGCTTAATATCAGCAATAAACTTTGAACCACAGGTGGAAAATGGGCAAAGCCAGACAATCCAGCTGGTATTCTACTTTCTGTGTGTAGTGCTTACAAGAATAAGGTTCTTTGGACGAGTTTCAGGTGGGAGGAGATATTTATTGCTCTTCCCACAGTCTGCAAAATGACTTTTTGAGACCTTGCAATTAATTTGGAATTAATGCAAGGCTTGTTGAAAAAAGTCACTCTGCCAGAGCATGCCAATTGATGTGAATATTTATTTCTGCAATTTTGGCTGCTCTACCCCCCTTTCCTCTTTGGTCGTTGGTTTTTTTTTTTTTTCTCTGCTTGTTTTGCTGGGGATATTTGCTTCCCATAGAGAAAGCAGGCTTTCATGTGAAGCTTGGGATTGTGAGAAAGATTGGTCTTCTGATTTGGCACATCATTTGACTTTTCCCATTATGAGATGGCAGAAGGAAGCCCCATCTCGTGGGATCACTGTGTAAAGGAGAGGTGACCAGAAGAGCCAAGGGACTCCATTGGTTCCAAAACTGTCATAGATTACTCTGAGCCTCATACACAGCAAAGGGTACTGGGCAGGGAGGAGAAGAGAGGCTGCAATGCATAAGTTGTACTTTTTTCCCAAGGAATGCGATGATTATACTTGGTGTAACGAGGACTCTCAGCAGTTGTTAGCAGTGAGCAGGAAATATGGTCAGAGATGGACCCTGTTGTACAGTAGGAAGCCATAACCAGAATTTATTTGTGCCATTCCGGACCAAACAGAAGAGGAGCTCTGGGGATTTGGGCTGGGACAGAGAACTTTGGGAAGCAGTAATGGTGGCAAGATCAGCTGGAGTCTCATACTGCATTGTGATGATTCGTAGCAGATGTTCCCCCTTGCCTTTGGGCTGCAAAGGCAGAAGGGAAGGCTGAGGGAGTGGATAGCACTGGAGAGTGGTGCTTCCTGCGCAAACTCAGTGACTGCTCTGCATGTCAGGAAAATAACTGCAAAGAAAGGAATTATATGTGGATAAAGGCAAAGATTGAGATATTAATCCCCCCTGAAAAAATAATCTAGCATTTTACCTTGAAGAACGAGCATAGATTTGAACAGAGGCTCATGTTGAACACTGGGAACAACTTGAGGAAAGGGTAGCAGTAGAGTCCTGGCAGTGAACGGTGTACAGCGGGCAGTAGAAAACAATAGAGGGTTCATCTATAAGGATGGCCTTAGACCTTGCTGTGGTGAGCCATCATGGTCAGTTTTTAAGGTCTCACTGCCATCTAGTGACTCGAGGGGGAAGAGCAGAGGCTCTTGGAGCTGCTTGCTTTCCAAGTGGCACTGGACAAATACATTTTTTCTCATCTTCCATTCTGTGCATTTGCACTCTGTCCACCCTCCCTCTCCTGCCCTGAGGTATCCATCTGTCCGTGCGAAAGGTAATAAAGCAGCAGCTCTGAGGACAGCTGCAACAGGCACCATTTGTCACCCCGTTAGTTCTAGATGTCACAGGATAGGCTAGGGGTTTTTTTTTTTCCTCCCAAGAACCACAGAGAGGACCAAATAGTAATGTGCTGTTTTCCCACTCTTAATCCTTTCACTTCCCTTTCCGTGCAGAATACAAACCGAGCTACGTCCGGAATCGCTCGATCCGTTCTGTATCGGTTGAGCTGGATGGAGCTGTTTATAGCTTGGGTTTAGAGGATGGCTACCAACCTGTCTTACCACGAAACATCACCAAGCGGCACAAGGTGCAGAGGGCTGCCCTTCATGAGGAGGAAGACAAGGACGTGGGGGAATACAGTGGCACTGGTGGCATTGCAGAGTACACAGCTCCTAACCTCATAAAAGTGACTCACAGGTGAGTGCCTGTGGTAGATTTTGGAAAGCTTTTGCTGCTTCAGTGGCTGCTTTGCATAACCAGGTGCATTAACTTGTAATAAGTGTGTGGAGGATAACCTGGCCTGGCCGAAGACCAAGGGCTCCAGCTGGAGCATGACCTCGTTTCATGTCACCGGTTGCTTTCTATGTCAAACACTAGATCAGTCCGAAGTGAGGAAGGAGCCTTGGCGCTTTCTGCAGCCAGTGCTAGGAAAGGAAAATCTTTGTTATGAATGAAGTGGGATGGACCAGGAGCACTGGGAAATGGAGCATACTGAGAGACAGGCGAGGGAATTGTCTGGGCACTCTAATAGCTAAAAGTCTGTTCCACAGTGTGCAGGTCTAGGGACTGATGGTGTATCTTCAACTGTACTCGATTAGTTTAGTCACCATTTCTGCTTGCGAAACATCAGGAAATCCACCAATCATTATTGGTTATGTGTGTTAAGTTGTTCAATGACTGGCTCATGCAGGAGACAGCTGCTGTTGAAAACTGGTTTCCATTTCACTCCCGTTTACAAGGTTAGAGACTCGCTAATGTGAGGCAACGTCACCAGGCTGGCATCAGAGAATTGTGCCCTCTTCCCCCAGCTCTCATGAATGTCTTCTGCAACTAGTTAAATTGCTTTTTGCTGCTTTTCTGGGTGGATCCCCAATCCCTGTGAGGACCTATCAGGAATGTTGTACGAAATTCAGGAGCACTTGCAGAAAATACAATGGTGGGACAACATGGATGAGGTGGTTTAAAGAAAATGAAGGCGTATTGAAAACACCCAGATTTAATTTAAACAAGCATTCCAAAATGGTATTTTTCGACCCCTATTAAACTTCTCAAGTAAATCTGTCAGGCTGGTTTTTCTGTTAGTTTTTGAAACAGACAACTGTTTTGTTTGTGTTGCATTAGCAGTTAGTGAAACATAAGCACTTAAAATTATCAGAGAGCATCCTGCCTTTGAAGTCAGGGAGATTTTTGTAGAAAACGGCAGAATTTCTTTGTTCCTTTTTTTTTTTCTTTTCCCCTTTTTCGTTATGGTGCAGTAGTAAAGAAGTTATAAAGAAGTACTTTATCCTTGCCCCTACCCCTGTGTCATTTAATTATGCATTGGGAAATTGCTTCTGAGCAATGCTTTCAGCACTTGCTAGTTAGTAGGGAGTATTTATGTAGACAGTCTAATGAGTACGCAAGAGCCCTGTGCAGCACAATTTACATACAGAAATGAAGCAATCAACAGGTTCTGCTTAACAGGAATATTCTCCTTGAATGTTTTTTCTTCTGAAAAATTTCCATGGCAACTCAAACCCAAACTTCTTTCCTGGCTTGTAGCACACTCTTAGTCTCCTAAATGAACATAGTTGTTGGTTTTATTTCTGCGTGTCATATCCAGCCTGGCTTCTCATCTGTCCTGGAGCCGTGTTCCTAGAACCAGCTGCTTGCAGTGCTGTGTCTGTGTGGATCCACTATAATGAATGTCGTTTGCTTTTCCATGCCAAGGTGCTACATCCTGGAGAATGACACTGTTCAGTGTGACACAGACCTGTACAGGTCACTGCAAGCTTGGAAGGACCATAAACTTCATATTGACCACGAGGTCAGTGATGTTATCAGTCATGAGTTTTCAGCGTGTGTTTTTAGCACGGTTTTCTGTGGGCTGATAGGATCGTGCTGACTGTGTGTGTCTGTCTGCCTCTGGGTGTCTTTGTCTCTCCCCGGAACCTTTTGAACTTGCTGGCTGATTTCAGAAAAGGTATTTGAGAGATGATTAAGTTATTACAAGTCTGTGAAGACAAGATGCTGAAAGAACTGCAACTAAAGGGACACCTGAGAAATGGCATAAACCTCATGAGATAAATGAGAGACTTGTAAGTGTCCCCATCCTGGGAAAAAAATAATCTGCATATTTTTCATGTGTTATTAGCCCTGCTCCCCAATGTCCTTCTCAAAAGAGGCCTTCAACTCTCAAACATAAGCCCAATGAGGAGTGAGCTTCGTTAGTTTCAGTGCTTCTAGAATTATTTATTTTGCTTGCCTGTATTTAAACCTTGCACTTTGGAATTTAATTTGTTTTCCTTAGGCTTATGTATTTGAAGAACTTGGAGATAATTTGCCCTATGAAGTTTGCCTACAAAACTTCATCTGACGTTTTTGTCACTAAAAGCTCAAACTCTTCGCATGTGTAGGCAAAAGGCAGTCTTTTAAGGAGGAGGTAATGGCACAAAAATGCCAAGGAGAAGCCTCAAATAAGGACCTCCTGTAATCTTAGCTAATTACATGAATTCACAGCACAGTCCCGTGTAAGAAGTTGCCCCCTTTTTGGTAACAGTTGACATGTAGCCAGGCAGACAGACACGAAAAAACTTGCTAGCTCTGCTAGGTTTGAGAAAAGGCAATTTCAACATTGCCATGGTCTTCTAATTCTCTTTTCTTCAGGAAGTGTGGGCTCTATGGACTGCCAGAGAAAAGGAGAGCTGACTTCTGTCCTGTTATGTTCCTGGTTGAGGGTCATGGGGCTGGACTTTGTGCATTTCTCATGAACACTCTGTCTTTCCTACGCTTCAGCAGCCATCTGCTTCCAGCAGCCTTACAGTCACTGATGTCCAATGCTAGTTCTGCAGTGACTCTGTTGTTCACACTGGATTACTTTGTTTTTTCTGTTGTGTAAGGAACCAAGGCAGAAGCCTGTAACGCCCATCTGAGCGGCAGTGGGCTGCACTGTGTGTGAGCTGGACTGAACAAAAGCAGTTTCATTTACTGAGGGAAAAAAAAAAGAAAAGCAGTTAAAAATAAACTGTGTGGGTGGCACAATTAACTGCTAATCCGTGCCCCGTGTGGCCAGACCTGTTAAGGGCTGCCATGCAAAAGGATGGAGCCTTGCTGCTTTTCTTTTTCTGAAAAGGGGACTTCAGAGCACTCCCTCCCCAACCCCTTCTCAGGTTCCTAACAGGCTGAAAGTTCAAGGGCTTCATTTTCTTTTGAGTGGCCTCCCTCCTGTCCCCTCCCAAATGTGCTGTAGAGCACAGGAGGGACATTCCCAACGGAAGCAGGAAGGGCTGTCCCCGAGGCTGTGTGCTCCCCGTTCCCCAGCGCCACGCTTTGCTTTCGCAGCCAGCAGCCAAAGCAGCCCAAGCAGCCCAGCTGTTCCAGAGAGGGTTCCTGCTGCTGTAGCTCCCTGTTGGGACGGCAGACAAACTGAAAGTGCTTGGTAGTGGTGAGAGTCGTGGAGGGTGAGGAGGAAGCATTTGGTGACAACAGAACGGGTTTGAGAAGGTTAGAGTAAAATGAAAACGTGCTTTATTTTATTAACATGTATCTTTATTTTTCTTTTTAGATTGAAACTTTGCAAAATAAAATAAAAAACCTGAGGGAGGTGAGAGGTCATCTGAAGAAGAAGCGACCTGAAGAGTGTGATTGTAACAAGATAAGGTATTTCTGGTGTAGTTCAGAGTAGTTATTTGTAGTGTGCAACTGCAGCTGATTGACGTTTACACAGGAGAGTCAGAACCTGTTTTGTTAAGTGGTTTCCTCCTTACTGTATTGATGTGTAACACCTTTGGAGGAGGAGGACTGCTGCAGAACTCCAGGGTCTGCCTTCCACCAGGCAGGAGTTTCAATCAAGTGGTGGTGATGTTACAGGACGTGTAATGTGGCTTATAAACCAGTCATGCTCTTGTACCAAAGACACCGCTGCTAGAGACCAGAGATCAGTTTTAAGCTGCAGGCTTTTTTCTGAAAGCTTGCTTTCCACGAGGGCACACTGTCACTATGGTGTAGTGTTGCACAAAGCTGGTTGAGAAAGAATAGTATGCAAAGTGTATAGGGTGGGAAGATGACAGAATTTCTTCTTACTCGGATTTGCCAGGGCTGGATGTGTCACCTCCTAGGATGCAATCCCCATCCTGTTTGTGTTGGGAGAAGCAGGAATTTAACAGCTGGTGTGGGGTAACTGTATTTTTGTAACCACCCCTCACTTGGTGCTCCAGAGCTCTTTTTTCCCCAGTATAAAATATTTGTAAATTAAGTGCAACAAGCACTAAAGCAGCAATTCTGCGTTAAGGTCTCTGCATCATTGGTTCTCTTGTAGCCAAACATTTCCAAAGAGGCTGTAGGATCAGCCCCCTGATTACAGGGAAAGAAGATTTGAGCACAGCCAAAACCTTCCAGGGGTCAAGCAAACTCTTGCTCTACAAGTAAGCAGAGCAGAAGACCTTTCAGTATCAAATATTAACCCAAATAGACTGTGCCCCAGAGAAAGCGGTTCAGAAAGCAAGCAAGAGCAGCTGCTCCTGCTGGTAGTGATCCCAGAGCGGTCTCTGCGGCTCCTGTGAGGCAGGTGGCACCGAGAGGCAGGCGTGGGGCCAGTCTGACAAAAAGCTGTACTTGGACCTGCTCAGAGCCTCGAGGCAGCCACGCTGGGAGCTGGGGCTAAAGCAGCTTTAACCAGGCAGCCTCCGTGAGAGGGTGAGAGGGGTGTGGATGATGCTCTTCTGTCTGTAACGGGATGAGGTTTGGAACGTGGCACTTCAGTCCTAGGAGATGCAGCGTACTGGAGTCAGGAGAGATAAGGGTTTGCATTTAGGGTTTGTTAATTAAATGCACAGAGTCTGGGTAAGATTAAAAAAATGGCTGAAGATAGAGATAGTTCTTTAATAATCTTATTTTGTTAATCTCCTGTAAGGATTAAATGTATTAAAGCTCTCAGTAGTATTAATGATTTTAAATGGTTTTGAAGGGAATCTCAGAGTGACTCCTGTAACTGAATTGTGGTGTACTGTTTAGAAAAAACCATCTAGTTAACCTGCTTTGTCTTTGCTGATTTAGGCAGACAGTAACTTTATCAGCCAGAAAAGATTGCCCTTGACTAAAGCTGTTTTATTCTTTTTTAAACTTTACAAACTACTCAGAAAGGAAATTTCCGCAAAACCTTGTAGGAGTTTCTAGAGACAGAGCCAAAAGAGTAGAGCCGCCCAGCTCGAATGTGTGTCTGCCCACACCCTCCCTACTTCAGAATATATTAGACACTGAGGGGACAGTTCCCTGGATCTTGTTAAAGTTGGCCAGGAACTTCTAGCCTAGAAAAAACCAACCCTATGAAGTACAACTGCTCCTATTCTTTCAGAAGCAAAGTGGCAGGAAGGTGGCATGACCTTGCCATCTGAGGAAATATGTGAATGTTCAATCGAGGAAACGTTGTAACTGAATTCTAAATCTATTGGGTTTATTTACTCTGTGTAGGAAAGCAACCACTGACTAAAACTGAAAATTGTATCTGGGATGCTCTGTGGATCCACAGTGCAGTGCAGTGTTACAGCACCAGATGGCACTGTACACAAATGAGCTGAGGAAAGGAGGCACAGTAAGGCCCAGAGGCACCTGTCCCAGGCTAGGCAAGGCTGCTTTGCATTCACCACACACCCTCGATGGATACACTGGAGAAGTGACACTGGACTGAATCTGCTTCAAACACAGTATGAGAGCGGGGTATGGACAGGAGCAATTGTCTTTCTGTTGTTCATCAGCAATGCTGTTTTTATCTTCCAGTTACCATTCAAAACACAAAAGCAAACTGAGGCACAAGGGATCCAGTCTTCATCCTTTCAAGTAAGTGAAGGCCTGTTCCTTTTGGAGAGGAAGTGCTAAGATGTTAACAGTCCAGTTACAAACTAAGTAAAGGCAGTAGTATTTCATTGATCCTGTATAAAAAAGCATACAGACACCTGGGCAAGGAACCGAGCCCCTCTTGAAATGCTTGTAAATTCCCAGATCGGTTTGGGAAACGTCACATCCCAGACCTCAGGCAAGCCTAGAACACCCTTTGACTTTTTTATTTTCATTGATGTTGAATTGCAAAGTTACCTCCAGAGCCATGGAAGAAAAGATACCAATTATTTCTTTCCCTCAAAGCAACTTATTTTATTAGCTGCTGCTTTTTTTTTTTTTTTTTAAGATGCATTCAAGTATAACAGAATCTGCATGACCCTAATGTTTCATGTGTGCAGGAAAGCCCTCCAGGAGAAAGACAGGCTGTGGCTGCTTCGGGAGCAAAGGCGAAAGAAGAAACTGCGCAAACTGCTGAAGAGAATAAAAAACAACGACACGTGCAGCATGCCTGGCCTGACCTGCTTCACCCACGACAACCAGCACTGGCAAACGGCTCCCCTGTGGACACGTAAGGATGCTTTAAGTTATAGGTAGGCGGGTACTGGTGCAGCGGGGCTGGAATGCTGGGTTACTGGTATCGTTAGCTGTGTAGCCAAAGCCACATGGCCTTCCATGAAATAACTCTGTTTCAGTGTTGGCATTATCCTTGCACAAAAAGCAAGGGAGTTAAAAGCAAAACCAGCTGCAAATAGAAATCTACAGCTACCGTGTACAGTACAGTTTCCTGTGGTGTCTCACCATGTGGAATGTTTCCCAACCAGGGAAGACAGGGATGTTGCTGTATTGTGTGGGTCAGGTACGGGTAGAACCAGAAGCTGAGGCTGGAAGGCTTCCTCTGCATTAGGGCTTGGGCATGAGGGAGTAACCATCCCTGAAGAACCACCATGAACAGACAGTAATAACCAGTGCTAAAGAGAGCAACATGTCACTTAGGTCTCTGTAACTCTTCCGTTTGCAGTGGGCCCTTTCTGTGCCTGTACCAGTGCCAACAACAACACATACTGGTGTTTGAGGACAATCAATGAGACCCACAACTTCCTGTTTTGTGAATTTGCTACTGGATTTTTGGAGTACTTTGATCTCAATACTGATCCATATCAGGTACCTGACCATAGAGAAACACATCATTGCTCCTTACTGATGATAAATTGAAGCAGCAGCACAGTATTGGTGCTGGCTGTAGATAAGGCCTAAATCATTTTTCGTAGTATGATTTGGCTTCTTTCCTGTGACAAATACACCATGTACTCCGTAGATGAAAGTCACCAAACTGCAGAGCAACAGTTACTAACAAACCTCCTGTTTATTGCAGCTCATTAATGCAGTGAATACACTCGACAGAGAAGTTCTCAATCAACTGCACGTCCAGCTTATGGAACTAAGAAGCTGCAAAGGGTATAAACAATGCAATCCAAGAACTAGGAACATGGACCTAGGTAAGTGCCTCTTCTATTTCACTCAAAAACTCCCCATCGGAAGGGGGGCTGTTATTTATCAGTATGAAAACTTGTCTGGCAGTCAGAAGGGTTTTATAATGTCCTGCTGAGGGTGGTAGCTGCACGCTCAAATTGCTGTATTTGTTCAGTTTGTGTTCTCTAGTATTTCTATAAGGAAGATGATACTTACACAGTATAGTGAGTATTGCTGAGGTGTGCAGGGCAAGGAGATGAGAAATGAACAAAACGGGTGCAAGAGGGAAAGAACACCACCCTGACAGCCACTACCACGCTCACAGGACAATTCAAGGTGGGGAGGGACTTCTGGAATTCATCTGGTCCAAACTTCTGTTCGACATAGGCCCAGCTGTGAGGTCAGACAATACTCAAGGCTTTAACCAGTCAGCCTTTGAAAACCTCCAAGGATGGAGACTGCACAAGCTCTTTAGGCAGCTGGTTTAGCAGTTGGGTTTCAGCAAGCCAGCTGAAGGCATCGTTTTAGGAAACCCTTCTTTAGAGACAGTGCAGTCCGTGCAGCCTTGGGGTGGGTGGGCTAAACAGTAACTCCAGCTTCAAAAAGGAGACAGGTGCTTAAGCTGGTCTGTTTTCCCTTACCTGTGTTAGTGCAAGGTAGCTGTGAAATAACATCACATCTAAGAAGAGTTGTTTTATGCTACCCAAAGATGTGTTCTTGTAACTATGGATTTAAATTCAAAAAAGCAAAATGGGTGTGTACTCTTGTTCGAGGTTAGTTTTTCTCTGGGTAGACCCAGGGGATCTGTTCTGTATACTGCTTGTGATGTTTTTATGATTAATGATGACAGCAAACCAAAAAGTACATTTACTTTATTTCTTCATTTTAAATTGCATTTTTTATACCCCTTAGTAACATTGACATAAGAAATGCTGTTTTAAAAATGTATAGCCTTTAGAGCTTGAAGCCCCCACCCCAAAGTTACTGGTTCGGGTCTTATTTAGAACACACACTACACTGAGCTCTGATCTGAAATCAACAGGTCTGGGTGTTTAACTGCACCACTGAAGGACACGTACAGAAGTGTCAAACATCCCTGTCCCAACCTACAACCGATTTTACCCAGACTGAGGGGTTAAATACAGCAAGAACAGCTCCAGTTAACACCTATGGAAATGCTTCTGGCAGTACACACGAATCTGTCAGTAGCTTTAGGTGATTTTAGAACTGTGCCTTACCTGCCACCTCGCTCTGCTCCCGGTTTAGTAACATTGTTAATTTTCCCTCATCTAGGACTTAAAGACGGAAGCTACGAGCAGTACAGGTACATTTTTTTTAAAAGTTAAATGCTTATTGTTTGTGCTAAAGGAGTTGCTGTGGGACGGGGAACCATGCGGGCAGACACTGCCTGGCATGGCGCTTGCAGGATCTTTCCTTTGCTTTGAACCACTGGAGCTGTCTCTGTTTCCATGTTACAGCATGTTCTAATCTGTAGTCACAATTCAGGCTAAACTCTCCTCCTTCCTCATCTTTCAGACTGTAGTGCTGGTGATTTTCTTGGTGATGGTTAACTGTTTTTTCTCCTTTTGCTGCTTGAACATTAGGCAGTTTCAGCGTCGCAAGTGGCCAGATGTGAAGAGACCATCATCTGCCAAGTCACTGTGAGTTGGGAGCAGTTCACAAAAAGCATCCAGCATTTTCTTATCTTCCTTTTCCTTCACTTCTCTTTTTGCATGCAGCACCTTTAACATCCTCATCTATTCTCAGGGAATGCCTAAGTGGGAAATCCTCTAAATTATGCCCAAAGTGATACCGCCACCGTTACAGACAAGTGCTGCTCTACACCACCTCTTGGTACACGTGCTCTGGGAAGCAGGAGCAGTAAGGTCAAGGCAATTTCAAACTTGAGCAAAGCTGGGTGCTCAGCGGAACAAAGCAATTATGGTTAACTGCCAATTAACAATTAGAGACCTTTGCGTTTGGTCTGAATTTAAATCTGTATCAGCTACCTCGTGGTGTCTCACACCACCCAGAAAGAACAGAGCTGATGGTAATTTCTCAGAGTAGAGAGAGTATCATGTATTTTCTTCTCTTCATCCAGCCTCATGTGTTGTGAGCAAAGAAAGAACAGAAAGCAGACTACAAGACAGAGCTGCACACTTCTATTCTGACATTACACTAAACTCTGAGATTGCTGCCCTTTAAAGAAGGTGACAGTCCATTCTCAGCTTGCCAGAGCCCAAAGGAGAGATACAAATTTAAAGTAGTTACCTTTGGTCTGCAAGTTACTGTGTCTGCATCTTCCCTTAAACAGAGTTGTGACGACAGCTCATTAAAAAGCCTAAGGTGCTCTTAAATTGTGCAGTGAAAAAATACATGCAGGTGCCTTCAGAGGCAAAGCCTAGCAGTACCCACTCGGCCCAGAGGAACCGCTCATTTAATGCTAACATTTGCCTGGCTTTAGAACCAAAAATGAAGCTAGAATTGATGAGCTGCAAGCTTTGTACAGGCTGAAGTTTCAAGCATAGTGGGATTGTTTCTGTGCTGTACCTGCTGTGTTTTTGTAGGTGGTCTTCAGTGTTTCAATTGTTTTTTCCTGCATGGAACCATTAAGAATATATTTCTGACTACTTCGTACTAGAATGTTCCACACTAACTGGTGTTTGTTTTATTTTAAAGAGGACAGCTGTGGGAAGGCTGGGAGGGGTAACCTCGCCCAACTGCTGCACCTCCATGAGGACACAAACTGGCCAGAACTTGAATCCATGTACAGACTAAGAGAAAACGTGAATGACTTCAGAAAGAGTTTTAATGGTAGCCTGGAGGACTGGATAAACACTGAGGCTGAAATAGATAGAGTGTTTGCACTGGTGAGTGAATTAAATAGATGACAGTGAAATTGTGGAAATGCCGTCAGACACACAGGTCTCTGAAATCCACTATTGTACCTGCTTTCTGCTTTGGATTATACCTCACCTGCTTCACAAGGCATTGTACTTCAAGACGACACCACTAACACTGATCCTGGAATCGACAAAAAGGAAACAAATACAGCCACCTCCCAAAGAGGATTGCATCCCAGGGGAAAAAGTGTGCACAGAGACGGCCGAAGGAGACCAAAAACATTTTCAGTCCAACTGTATCTTCAGATGGCATGAGAAAACCTTCAATGCCAAGTGTAACTCTAAAGCAAGATCTAGAAAATGTGGACGTTTTTCCTTCTACCTGGGGTAAAGGTAATGGTGGAAAAGAACTCTTAAGAGATGCAGGAAGTGAGCAGCATTGAATATTCTCAGCACCATGATATTTCTCAAATTCCCTCTAGGAGATGGTTTAGTTTCACATCTACTTGTCCATCCTATTGATACCTCTAGGAAAATTAGAAAAAAATTTTGACTAACAGGACAACGGATTTTTGGAGGGGTTGTGTAAATATTGATCAATATACTGTCTGAAAATAAATTCCTTCAGGTTGTGAAGAATTTTGTTAATAAAAGAGTGGAATGCCCACGCACCATTTCTCAAAATGTTACTTAATGTTACATAGTACATTCCAGAATTATCCATTTTTAAAAGGATTGAACATTTCAGTAAATGTACATCTCAGATTTTAATGAAATCCGATTTGTAGGAAGTTTTTTTATGTGGTGATACTATATTGTATGTCCAAAACCAAAACAATTCCTTTAAGAAAGCAGCATTTGCTTAGTAGTGTAACTTTTACATTTATTTTTTAAAAAGGCAGCTCCAAGAAGTTCAATCCTTGTAGCTGATAAAGACTAATCTAGTTACAGTCTATGAAACAGGAGATGTTCTGAATGACAGCTCCTGTTTAAAGGCTTTTAAAGGGAAAAAAAGATCATTTTACTAACAAAGCACAGTGTACAGAGTCTATTGGAGTATTTTCATAAAGCCCTTATTAAATCCATGGTAGTACAGGCACTAGCAGTGACATTTGTATTTATAATTGTTTTTCCTGTTCGTCTGCTACCTGTTTTAAAGGCACATGCAGGAGGGAGCTCATGTGACAGACTCGACCAACTGTGGCCTTCACTCTTAACAAAGAGGTACTTCTTTCAAAGCATGAACTTATATAGCACTTGTGGAAATAGTGTAAGAGAGACATCACGGAGATTATTTTGATACCATCCCTAGTTTTGCATATTAGGAAATTCACCTGAATTTAGGAATCAAGAAAAAACAAAACCAAAAGCAAAACACTGCTCAAAAAGTGGATCTGTAATTGTATGTGCTGTCTGGTAAAACGAGGCTTGAGCTTGTATTTGTATCACATAAAACTCAAATACACTTCCCAAAATTTTCTTCCAAGTTTTTTTTAGTAAAATAGAGGTAATATATAATTGTCTGTCTTAATCTAGCCATAGTTTTTGTCTATAAGCTGTGACAGATTTTGTGGGTTATCAGAAACAGCTGTTAGATGATGAGATCCTAAAAAATAAATGTAAATACCCTTTGGCTCTTTCCAGAGAGAGGTGTTCGCTGTCTCCCATTCCCAGAGAGGATGCAGAAAGAACACAAGGTTAGTTAAAAATTTGCACTTACCTTTGCTTCGTGTTCAGCCTGTGAAGATGAGGGTGTGACTACCCCAGTCCTGCACGGCTCCTCTTGCCTATCAGTCAGGAGCTTGAAAAGTTACCACATCCCTTTCTATACAAAACACTGAGCTGAGGGACTTGTATGCGACCCCAGAAGCAGCTGCTGTGTCACGAAATGCAGGCTGGTGCCAAGTTCTGGGGAAGCTGCCACCTCTTCTCCTTTCAGCTCTGCTAAAGAGACTGCTGTTGAAGCTGAAAAGGAGAAATTCCACTCACTGTCAGTGCAACTCGAGTTGCTAAATGGGTCTCTCAGGTGGAAGGTCGGAGCTGTTGCTCCCTTGGCTTTTACAGCCAATCAGGAAAAGAGGAAAATCGTTTGCCAGGCGTAGCTCTCCTCAGGAACAGTACCGATTTTCTCTGCCCTTCCCAGGGTACAGTTATCAGCCTTAGAGTATTAGACAGCTCATACACTCTGTCACCAAGTTCTGATTTTAAATAGAAACCTTTATTTACATTATTATTAACATCCAAACACAAAAATCAGAAGAGCAGTAATACCTTACAACCAACTCTTTTATAAATCAGTCCCCATGATTTTTCTGTTTTGCAAAATAAAGATACAGATATTTCAAGCAATACTTATGTAAACTAAATTTAAATGCAATTCTCAATACTGTATGCCTTCTCCTGAGAATTTTTTAAAATATTGCTCTCAGAATTACATGGTTTCATACTTGCTGTATCATTCTGTCATCTGGTAGTCTGCACATAAATTCTAAAATAAAATGTGTGCTAATTGGTACAACATTAAAATAGTTTTATGACTGAAAAATGGTCCTGATTTTCTAACTTTAAAAGCCATTATTTTAGGCCAAAATTGGAAAAAAAACCCCTACCTATTCATTTAATAAAAACAGGAGTTTTGTGATCAAGAGAGTAACAGATATGTAGCAAAACAACACTCATCACGCAGCAGTGAGCAGAGGTGGTTGTACTAGCTTACTGTTCTCTTACTGTTGAAAAATGTTACACAGGTGGTTCTTTAAAAACATCTGGAAAAATCTGCTGCTGTAGAACCAAAACAGAACCAGGGGGGAGATATTAAACGTCCACAGATTTCAAGGTCAGTTCTTTTACTGCATTAGGTAAGACTTTCAAACTAGCGGGAGTATTTCGGATCAGTGCTGCCAAGAAAGGTGTCATCACTGCATTTTAAAAACGCCCCCCTCCCGCCCCTCACTCAAGTTTAAACTAAAAATCTTTGGATTCAGCAAAAAAGTAGGTATTGGAAAGCTCCAACATTCTAAACACGGATGAGAAAAGGATGAACTTTCATAACATCAGCCAGGTACCAGTTACACAGAGATGTATAGATAGAATCACTTATTTTAAAAAAATGAAAAGGGCGCAATGTATAAAGTAGTACATAGTCTAAGAGCTCACCTAAAGAAAGCAATAAGGGTTTGTAGTTTCCATCAATATAATGAACAACTACAAAATATAAAGATTGTTCTACTCTGATTTGATATAAAAAGCAAGGGAGCGTTGCCTGTCAGCTTCAGGAGGCAGCATTGAACAGATATGTTCTAAGCAATAAGATAAGAGTTCCTTAGGCTTTTAAAAGTTTTGCATTAAAAAACACACATGACTCAGACTGAAGGTTGCAAATAAATAGCATCACCTAATCTATACACTCAGCACTAACTGCAGAGACAGAGTTGCATAAAGTAGATCGAGTGAATCTACATTCCCTTTGGAACACAACTGCCTGCTGGCTAAGGATGAACTTTTTTAGAATATTTCTAGGTAAATTTATTTCTATTAAAATGGAAGATCACTGAAAATTCCGAACAATAAAACCCCCTCTTGCTTACAGTACCAAGAAGAAACAATCAAGAACACAGAACATGTTTTTGTTTACTCACTTGGGAGGAGTCAGTTTTCTATTACACAGTGAACAACAGAACAAAAGCACCACACATCTTAAACATTTCTGGGTCGTCCCTTATGGAAGTTGAGGTTTGACTCATTGTAACTGCCTGAAACTGGAAAAACTGCAAAAAGATCTTAATTCCAAGGAACCAGAAAATAAAAAAAAAAGGGGGGGGGGGGAGAAATCCTATCAGCAAGTAATACAAATAAATTCATAACAAGACAAATACTGATATGACAGAAACCTGCTTAGAAAATACATTCATTACTATCAGAACAATCCAAGGAGGCGCAGACGTTTGGTTGAAGAGTGGCTTAATATCCTTAAAGACTTCTGCATGTCATGTAACAACAAATATTTTGCAATAGACAAACTTCTTCAAAGAACATTTAGAGTTCATTAAAATTGACCAAGAGAGACACAATCCAGATTCATGAACTGAAAAGAGGCAACATATTACAGAACGCCAGGCCCCTCCTGCTGAGTGGTAACGTCTTCCAACAGGGAGCCTGTGTGGCAGCTTGCATATGGAAAAAGAAATGTAACAAAGTGCTCACAGGTGGAGAAAGCATTTAACAGCTGGCCTTTTAGAAAATCCTGTATGTTAAAGATGTAAAAATAAATGAAGTGTTGAAAACCAAAGACAACAAAGATGTGGGCCAAAGTCACCCAGCTTCAAAGTCATTACATTTAATTAAAAAGAAGAAAAAAAAAAAATTCTATTTGGACCTTAACTACACTGAGTTTACAGAAATCAAGTTTGTTAAATATTTAGCTTCACAAACTCTGCAAAAATGAGTTAGTGACCTACAAAAGTCATATATATAATACATTATCTTAAAGATCATATTTACAAAATTTATTCACAAAAAGACTGCAAAATTCTGATTCAGACTGCAGTGCCTTGCCTTGAGTTTTCTGAAGTTATTTGCAAAAAGATGAAAGATTATTGCTCTAATTTCCACACAGAAAACATTACATTATGCAGTCTTTTCAAATAATTCTTAAGAGATTGTGTTTAAGAAGGAACATGAGTACACCCTACCTTCATATTAAGTCCTTATCAAAGATATTGCATTAATCCATTATATAAGTCTTTTATAAAGTGCACTCAGCTGCACATCAATATGTAAATATTAGTCAAAATTGTGTTTAAATAACTTAAATTTATTATCTCTCTTTTTACCCCTTGGCTTCAAAGGACAGGATGTTGGACTAGTATGTGCCAATTAATTTCACACTGCTACTTTGCTTGGGATATCCTGACTCTTGAGGGTAAGAGACTAAAAGCAGCATTTATATTCAGGAATTCATATAAAAGAGTCAAGGCTAGGAACTACATTCTCTGTCAGATATTGTTACTAGAGAAATCAGAAAATTCTTACCACCGTGACTTCTCCAGGCACTTTTGTCTGCCTGTAGTTCAAGGGCTTTGGATAGCTACAGAAAATAGATAAGGTAACCAGGAGTCTACCCATCATTTAGCTACTAAAATGCCATTGCCAAATTCACATTTCTAGAGGCAGAGCGCCAAAAATAGTTATGACCTTTTTTGTACACCACAGTATCCAGTAATGCAGAGACTGTGGCTACTAAAATTGTGGTTTTGTTGGGTTGGGGTTTTTTCCTCTGACCGAAGTAACTTAGAACATCACGGAAATGAACAGGAAAAACCCCTTGTTTCCATAAGGCCAGCACGAGCTGCTGTGAAGAATGCAGAGCTTTCCTTTCTAACACTAGTGCATCGTTAGTGCAGCGCGTCCGGTTCCATGTGTCAGCAGTATTTCTGTCACAGGAAAGAAGAAATAAGGGAACACTGGTCAGTACACCGCGGCTTGAAGAGGGAAGTACTGACAGGCAATTGCGAAGCAGAAGAACAGCATTTTAGTGCTCTGCTTTGAAGGCAAAACTGTAGAAAACACATGCTGTCCTAGAATTTCCTAAACACGTTATTTGGCTGTCTTCACTGTAGGACCCAGGGGTTTGGAAAATCTGACATCACCTTCGTTTTCCCCTCTTTATAAAAGGTATGTTTCATCGCTGTCCTCCAGTACCTTATTTATCCCTCAGAAGTCCTCAGGTTATTTTGGCTGCTTCTTTTGGTACCTTAGAACGTACCTCATGAAATTTTGTCTGCTTGAACAAATTCAACTTCTCTTGCTGTTACATTGCTTATGCCATGGTATTTTGTGGAAAGGTTACAGAAAAGTATATTTAGTATTTCCGCCTTCTGTGCAGTGGCTCATACTAGCTCTTCTTTCCCTTTCAATAACGGGCCTAAATTCTCCATGGTTTCTGGCTACGCATACACAAGATATTCTAAGGTATTACAAGGGTATGTATCAGCAGCAGCTTCTGCCAGAAGAAAGGTATTGTGCTACCAAGATACTTGGTCTGACTCATAAACATTATTTTAACTCATCTTTTACATCTGCCAAAGATAGTTTCCACAGTCTCCGTGTTCTGCTCTCTGGGGTTTCTCCAGGCTCAGAAGCATTTAAGCATCCTTTCTGCAGTTTAAACCTTGATCCTACCTATGATACTTCAAAGTCAGCAGCTAATCACAGCATACAGCTTGGGTTCATCATGGATTTGACTGAAATACCATCAAAAAGAAGGTATTTCTTGAGACATAAAAATGGCAGGTCAACAGATATAAATACAAACAGCATAACTGAGAAAAGGATTGTGCCAGAGGAATGGCTTGGAGCAGATTGTACTCGATGGGAAAAGAGTCAAACACACTTTTTCATCAATCTCTATGTACAGCTTACCTGGTCTGGACCCATAGGCATCCCTGACATAGGCATGGTATTGATATTCATCTGTCCAATATGGCCACTGCTGCCATTCATGTGCATCATGCTGTATGCTGCTGGGTTACCTTGATGGCTGAACTGCTGCTGTGGGAAAGAACTGAAGCACAAAAGGGCAAAGTTACCTTCCAAAAAGTTCACACATTGATATATTGCCTTCCCTGCACCAGCTGTCAATGCCTGAAAGGTAAAACTGCTTTCACGTTTACTTGTTTCTACGCAGTACCTGTTTAACGCAGAAACAGAAACTTCCCTCTCAAAAGGTATTTGGAATTTTTAGATGTGCACAGAATTGTGTGTGTGCATTTCCTGCTGTAACCTTTCAGGAGGTTAGGGCTGTACTGTCAGCTGCAGTACTATTCTGAACTTTCATATTTACCCCCAAGTTATTTTTCAATATGCAAAGACTGAACGTTGCTTCCAGTTACAAAGATTGCAGAGGTCCCATATGAATAAATGGAGCCAAGCACCAGAAGTATTCATCAGTCCATTTCCTAAACCAGAGCAAGGACAATATAGTCACTAGCAATACCACTATTTTTCCCTCTTCTAATTCCCTTTCCTACTACAAGCTATTTAACAGAGATTCTACTTTGGACAAAGCGAAAGACAATTTCTGAGCTACAGGTTATAGCTGAGCAGCTCACCTGCTCCTGGCCATGCTCCCCGAGGGCCAGCCCTTCATCTCGGGGGACTGGTACATTGCTGTGCTCTGAGGATGCTGCAGCATAGGATTCTGCGAGGGTCCAATTCTCGATGACATCATTGGGTTGGGAGGGCTTGATACTCTGCTAAATGCAGGATCAGGTTGTTGGCTTATTCCTTAAAAGGAGAAAGAACAGAGAACATATTCAGTTACCATCACCCAGTACTGTTAGTTTATCTTCTTGCAGTGATGAGAAGGGGGGAAAAAAGTCATCCTATTTTATAGAAGTATTTTCCACTGTTCAGAATGATTGGTGTTTGGATTAATAATAAATGAAGAAAGGGAAGAAAACCTGACAGACAAAAACCCCAAAATATTTTAGTACTGGTACCATAATTAGGTGCATAGGGGAATTGCTGTGGAGGAACTTGAGCCATCGGAGGCCCTGTCAAAGCACTGTCCATGCTTCCTGAGGCAGTCACATTTGGTGGTGGACTGAAGGCCTGAGGTTGCTGTTGCTGCTGCATCATCATTGCCATCCTCTGTTGTCTAAAATGATGACTTATTAGCTCCCTGTTACGCTGGGCCACCATTTGAGCGTTAAGAAAACCTTGCTGCTATCCCCCAAAGAAAAGAAAAATCGCATTAGAAAACACTTTTACAAATGAAATCATGTCAGTCAAAGCACCTGCACTCTTTCTAACCGTGAGAACCAGCATACTCATTACCAGAACAGAAAGTTAAGAAAATGCACAGCCAGTACAAAGATCATCAAAGTATCAGACAAAGGTTCTCATTATGTTGTCATTAGTATGAAACAAATGATAAAGGAGATTGGCTGTCACATCCTACAAGGACAAGACTACTGGCACACTGTTCTGATAGCATGGCCTCATGAGCAAATCCCTCTGAAATCTCATGAATAACAGAGGTTATTCATGGCTTTATTTAATTGTACAGGGGAACAAAACACAATGAATGCTGTGAAACCATGAAAGGTCCAGATTCTAAATGGCCATGTAAATGATCTGTCTATTTAAAAATTCCTGTTTCAAATGGTTAGTGTAATAACCAGTTACCTGTGATCCCACCTGTGGCTGCATAACTGGTCTCATCACTGAGGTATTAGCACTGACTGGATTCTCCATTTTCATTTCAAGCGCTTGACGGGTCTGATTCATAAACTGGGAAAAAGACATTTTAGCACTATTACCTTGAAAATCTGAATAAAGTCAAGGCAACTCATCCAAAAATCATTCTTTACAGACCTTTTGAATCCATAAAGTGCAATGGTTAATTTTTGCCTTGTTTGATATACCTGAAGTTCTGAACTGTTCAGTTAAGCAGATGATTGAACACACAAAACAAGAAAAAACACCCAAACAATGCAGCAGTAACTGGCTTTATATTTTTTCTTCCCTTGAAATTAGCACTTTTTAAGAACAAACATATATCAGACTATCTATTTGTTACAAATCGTGTTTTGGGCAGAAGGGTATAACCAATAGCTTTGCTAAAAATAATAACATTCTGTCTCCTTCCCTCTCCATCACAAAAGCTCAAAGCTATACAGAGTGAACTAGTGTCACAGAACAGCCAAGAGAGAAGGCACTGTTCCCAAAGATTAAACACTGCCATTCCACGGGACAGGGCATCATCTCAGCTTCCCAAGTTCCATTTGTACATTGTATTTGATATCAGGGCTGCATTTTCACAAGGGGAATTCAATACTGAAATCATGCAGCAATTTTTTAAGCAGTGCTTTCAACCCTCTTTTAAGATCATATGTGGCTATATCTACTCTCTCACTGTTTGTCCTGAGAGAATACCTAAAGTGACACCGAATCAATAAATGGAAAGCAAACCTTTATTTCAATAAGCCCAAATGACTAGATAGAAAATATAGTGAAAAAGAAACAACATTTGGTTTACAGGAGAAATGCAGCTGCCCACTTAATGATACTGAGATTCAAAAAAAGATACTCAATGGATGAAGAGATGATCCAAAACTAGGTTATATGAGCACTGCTTTAAGTAGCAACACTGCTGTGTGCTGCAGGAACCAACCCAGTCTGTATCTAATGAGGCTGATGAAGGGGAAACACTTGTCCTAATAAAGGTACTTTCACTCCTACAGCCATTTAGGCACACAGTGTGAAAAGCACCGTCAAAATGAAAGACCTGTCCTTTCGCTCATCAATTGTTGTATTGGTGAGGCAGCACAGTTCTATGTTCTCCTTACCCCATCCCAAAACCAGAAAGTGTAAAGGCAGGAGCATACGCTTACCTGCTGCCCCTGAAGCCTCTGCTGAAGCTGCATGCGGAGCTGCTTTGGTGTACTGGTTCGAGGTCTCATCACGCTTGCTCTTGGATGCATACTTTGAAGTGGAAAATTGCTCTGTTGGCTCATCTGATTCATCACTGAGTTAAATGATGGCTGTTGTCCCTGAATGTTACTAAACCCACTTGGCATTGCTGCCCCTTGCCCTTGGTAGGGCTGGCCATATAATGAAGGCTTCTGGTCAATCATAACTGAAGATTCCTGCCCTT
Organism: Todiramphus chloris collaris; assembly: GCA_025345505.1. Taxonomy (NCBI): domain Eukaryota; kingdom Metazoa; phylum Chordata; class Aves; order Coraciiformes; family Alcedinidae; genus Todiramphus; species Todiramphus chloris. The sequence goes on from JANVCC010000271.1 coordinate 5,601,840, forward strand.
GAAATGAATCTTGTTTGGGTTCCAAAGCTTGTCCCTTCAAGAGATAGAAAAGGTGTTTTCACTTGCAGTGTATTCTTTAAGTAGGAAATCCTAAACAAACAGTGAAGCTAACACAGCATTCAACCACCAGTAGTTTCTTGGGTAGAACATAGCATGGACAGATTACTATTAGTTTTGTCCCCAGACAAATGAAATGGCCAAAGTTAATATTAATAATAATGAATTTTTTAAAACTCAGTTTTGCTCCACACTGCTTCCATGGGCAGACCCGGATCATTACTCACGCCCTTCTGCACCTTTCAGCTGCTATTTGTACAAATGACAGTGCAATTTTGTCATTTTTAGCAAGTTCCAAATTATTCATAGAATTTCCTTTTCCTATTTACTAGCCATACAAATTCAAGCTGGAACTGGAGGAGATGGAAGTGTCCTACTCACTAACGTGTCACTGCCAGTCAAATCTTTCACAACCCAAGCTCAGTTGACAATAGTTTCTTAAAGAAACCTGACACAATTCTCTGCTTATAGAATTATGATTTACACACCCAAAAAAATCCTATATACCAAGGCATGTTATAATAATCTTAGATAAGACGATATCAGTTTATGTTTTTTAACACACAAAAATTGTAATCAATACTTCTCCAGTGAAAATCACTGCTTAATGTTGATGCTTCCAAAGGTAGATTCAGGCAAGTGAAGACAAGGAAGTGAGGAGGCCCTCTTCACTTTCTTTTCAAAGAACCATTTTTTTTCCCCTTTTTTCTCTTTTTTTTTTTTTTTTCAAAAATAAATGGGCAAAATCTGTTTCCTTACTTGGTTCACAAGATCAGGAATTCCTAATGCTCTGTCAATCTCTTCCAGACCTGTGACATCCGTATTACTCAGCAAGGTATGCAGCTGATCCAAAAGTGCCCTTTCATCATTCTGGCCTTCCATATTTGGTGCCGGACATAAGAGGTCATCCAAAGAGTTTCTAACTAATTGTCTATAAATAGAAAAACATTACAGCCATTATGGACTATAAAGGCATATACATAATTTTTATATAACATATTGATCTGGAGATGATTAAGAACCTAAGAACTTAAAACCCCAAATTTATGTTGAAAACATCCAGCCAGCTGCCATATATTCTTGAAGACATATACATTCTGTTTTCTCCTGGCTTCCATACGTGCCACAGAAACGTCTTCAGATTTTCCCACCTCTTTTCTCCGCGACTCCCAACACAAGGACCGATTGAATTTTGTTATCAGTGCCTTTTGTGGGGCTGGGTTTAAAGACATCCAATGTCATGTCATCAGAGAAATGGGAACAGATTCTGACTCCAATCTTTTATCCCCACTGTATATGCTACATTAGGTTTTCTCCAGGTCTTGAATTCTTCTGACAAACAGGAAACAGTCATATTTAAACTTAGCTTTAACCCTTCCCCAATTCTACCTGTTTTGTGACCCTCGCGACGCTTGCTCCATGGACAACATGTTGTCAGGCCACGATCCTGGTTGGTTAGATGGTCCAGGCTGTCCATACGGAGTGCCCCCCATGCCCATGTTTATCTCATTTGGCCCTGTGAGGCAAAATATTTGCGTGGGTTTTCTGTTGTTGTTTTTGGTTGGTTGGCTTTTTATTTTTTTTAAAAGGTGTCATCTTGCTCTCTCAGTGTTCACGTAAGGACAAACTGTCGGGCAGTTTCATGAGCTACTAGCACATTTTAGCACATATCCATACATGAACTCACACAAGATCATTTCAGAAATATTATAGACCACAGATATTTAAATAGGACAGTGACCTAACGCCACTATCATATTGGAGCAGAACTGCGATTTCTAATCCTTAAACCCCTAGAATACGAACTTGAAAGATACAGCAAATTTACAGACAAAAAATATTAGTTTACTGGCCAGTGAAATCTGGGTACTAGCAGATACATATAGTGTCATAATGACATGAACAGCATTTGGCATTTTTAATTCCATCATGGAGCGAAAATCAAAAGAAACTGAAGGTGCCCAACAACATTTTGATCTTTGGGAGAATGGCCTTCCTTCTACCTAGTCAGAGACATACAGCACTACAGAGGAGAGTCTGGGTCATCCCATTATTTCCCAGTAGTTGTAGGGAAACATCCCCCTTATTTGTAAGGAAAACCTATCAATAATGAATTCTAGGAAGCTAAGCTGAGGAATTCGGACTCAGGGCTGCACAAGCTTCTTCCTGATTTGGCCTTATACTCACATGTCACACTGAAACAGTAAGGCTGTCTAAGAGAGCTGCTAACAGCCCCGGTAGCGTTCCATGGTAGAAACAGGAGAAAAGGAATGCCACCCTCTATTTTGGCCATGCCAACACTGGAACACTAGACAGGACAATTTTGGCTCTAGGCTAAACTTTGTTAGAAATACAGAACAAAAAAGCACAAGCTTTAAGACTCCTCATATTTTAGACATGCAGCTTATTTTATCCCAAGCACACATGAACACTTAAAAGGGAACCTATATTTGCAATATGGTTTTATACAAAATTTGGATACTCCATGTAAAAAGCATTTTTAAATACTTGACCTTTAAAAAACTTTACCAAGAAGTTAATGCCAAAAAACCATCTGTATCAAGCACAATCAATTAATCAGAATACTACTATCTTCAACTATCATCATAGATGGCATTTAGTTCCTGGAATTTAGCAGAGTAGTGGTGCACTAAAAACATACAAAGAAATTATCTCCCCAAAATCTGGAGACTCATCATGAATTATCTCTGTGTGGAACACACAGATATCACCAGAAGAAAACAAAAACCATCAAGAAGACATCAAATGTCACAGACAGGGAACAATCAGTCTTTACCTCAAAGAGCCTTTGGCTGAAAAGTTCGTATGCTACCAAAACTGAAAAGGTTCTGATGATGAATGCTTACTAAGAAGGTAGTGAGACTGTGCTAAGCAGAAGAATAAAAGGTAAAGAGCTTACTCATGTGAATCATTTGCTGCTGTAGCATTGGTCTGGTACCGGGTATGCTATTGGAGCGAACTGGCAGCCCAGGCATGGAGCCACCTGCCGTGGGTCTGGGAAGGGACGCACCGAACTCGGGTCCTGGTCTCAGCAGAGAGGCAGAACTTGTCGTCACTTTGGAGTTAGGCAAACCCCAGTCTCCTGACTGATGTTGATTCATTGCAACATTTCTATTGGGAGCACTTGCTGTAATGAAGAGCAGAAAATACAGTATTGAGTTTTTCATCTAGAATACATTACATATTTTGGGTTCAGAATTATTTTTATGAGGTTTAGTTTTATTTTAGCAACACGGATACCTGCTGATGACAGAGAAGTTCACTGACCTCCTACAAAAGCATCTAAAGTTTACCATACCAAGTTCTGAATCATCAAACTACTATATTAATCTAAACATATTTTTAAATATTAGTGACTGGCTGCCATCATAACTAGTTCTTGCATTTATAGATCAAAACCATGTTAAATTAAAAAATCAAAATAGTAAAAACCAAAAATTTCAAAAAGTAAAGTACTGGTAATAACACATAGTACACAGTTCTGTTATTATTTAACTAGGGATCATAACTAAAAAGTATTTATATGATGACAGGAAAATTAATATTCTTTAACGTTAATGTTTCTTACAACCAAAATTCATACTATAATCTTGAAGTCTATTTTACAATGAGATCTATTTGCACACAATCCACAAACCTAGACTTGTTCCAAAATTTTCCTGGTTTTCAATCATTCTCGGACTTCCACCCATTAGGTTTTGCTTTTGTAACATGGAGAAGGCGTTGACATTCCTCACTGAAGCACTCGATCCCCCCGGGCTGTCTAAAGACATGGCTCTGTTGAAAGGTGGGCGGGTGGCCTGCACTGACTGGGGACTCCTCAGACCTGTTAAAGAATTAAAAGATGAGTGTAGGTGTATATTTTAAATAGAAAGCAACACTAATAACTTAAATAAGTCTTATCTATTTCTGAGTACATATATGTGACCTCAAACAAGCCAGGAATAGTTATTTTACGTTCTGACTACACAAATCACATTTTGAGTACAGACTTATTAGGACCTTTTACTGGAAATGCCAAATGAGGTTGCCTTTGGACCTAGAGATACTGTGCACAGCATGCTACCTGGACTAATTAACCCAGAAGTCACTGTGCTCCACAAACAATAGTGGCAGCAGCCTTACGTGTTCTTGTACCCCATTTTACATTTTTCATTATCCACATTTCACCCCCGTTGGTTACCTCAGCAAGCTTCTGCTCTGTGTAATCAAGAGACCAGTGTTACAGAAGGAAGCGACAACTGCAATGACACTAGTCTATTAGCAAGGTTATCTTTCCCTCCTACTCAGCTTCATACTAAGGAAGGACATTCCTTTACATGTTGAGAAGTACTGATTAGAATTTGTAGGCCACGAGACATTTTTGCATAGAATAAGTGGGAAATCAAGCTTGCCTCCAATCCTACATTATTTCCTTGTTATGGTTATCTGTCAGGACAAAAATCTCAATTTTAACTGACAACACAAAACCTTTCTCCTGATACCTCATCTCTGAGAAATCTACATTGGCCAAATCCAGAGGAAATAATAAAACAAGGCACCGAAGATAATGTTATTCATTGTGTATGTAGTAGATGAGTGCTGTCAGGACAGGTAACACTGTACATAATAGCCTATGAAAGCGTAATTAGGCATTTTGCATTACATTTGTCCTTGAAGATATAGATCAAGAAAGTATTCTCTACGGATGCATTATGTTTGCATCAGGTAAAAAGAAAATCTTAATTTTAAAACCAAAGAGATATTAGATGAAATTCCTTACCCAACAGGGCATTTCCTTGAAATAATGCTTGCTTTGTTCCAAGGTTATTTCCATTTGCAGACATGGCATTATTGTAAAACTCTGAACTAGTCAGATCACCTAGAATTGCATCCAAATTATCCAAGTCTCCACTCATCTGAAAAAGATGCAGTAAAGTACCAAGGTTATATGGCTATCTTTCAGCTTTTATTTAGCTCCTCACTAATCTTGAAAGATACAAGGAGGCACACATTTTAGTTCACTGACAATACCTTGGGCTAACTCCCAGTTTCCAAAGAACTTCAGATATCATTAAGCTACTTTTTTTTTTTTAACAGTATTTTGCTTGGCTGATTTTGAGAATTAGGAGAGGTACACATAAATAAAGCAAAACACACATTTGAGTATAAATGCTTCCGTTATACAAATTATAAAGATAAAAACACTAACAAGAGCAAACAATGTCCAAAATGTGTATCATTCAGTGATAAATAATGTACCTGTCATACACAGAAAGCCTGATTTGATCATTGGTAAACACAACACAGGAAAAGCACCCACAGATTGTTCTGGTCAACTGTAGTCCCAAACTTCTTTAAAAATTTGTCGTTACATCAGATGCCATTTTAACAGAAAAAAAAAAATTGCATTTCTAATGGATGAGTATCTTCACAAAACAGGCCTCTCTGGATATGTTTGTTCGATCTCAGGAGCAAGTACTCAAAGCACACACTGAGTACTTCCACACAGTAGGTCGTGACTCTTCCATGTGGTACTCAAAAAATGCTGTGTTTCATTTCTAGTCAGCCATGAGCTAATACAAAAATCATGCAGTAATTTTTTATTTACATAGTTATAACTGACTTGGGAAATCCAAGTTCTAAGATATCAACATGTTTTCAGTAAACTCTGACATGCTGGCCAGTACGATTTACTTTGAAGCAGTTCCAAATGTGACTTAGGAACTAAATACAAAAGAAACATCATCTACACCTTACAGAAAAGCAGCCATCCCTAACAAGTGTACTGCTGCTTTCAGCAGAGTTGCTCCATGCTGATATGATTTGCTGTATCATGACATTTCTCAGAATTTCAACTCTAGAAACACCAAAACATATAAATATACACATATGCAATTTGAATGATGAATATATATGTATAATGTGTGTTTGTGGAACATTTTCCCTCATTTAAAAAAAGTGCTAAAACCAATGAATGTACTAAAATCAATCTACAGCTATTTTAAGTATTACACATTCTTGTGTATTGTTTGTAATTTCAAAATGAAATCACATTTTCCTTTTTGCTGTTGTACTGCTAATTGCAGTGACAGTAACAGCTCCATTTCCTAATAAGCCATAAACACATGCTGTGTGTGACATTAAAGATCCTATTTTAAGGTAGCGTGTACTTACAATTTATTCCTTAATCATACCATAACTTAAAGATAACATTATTCCCAAACTCCAGTACAGGACATTTGGTTATAGACATATCCTGTGGTTGTCTTTGTGCTTTTTCCCTTACAATAAAACCTGGGCTTGTAGTTTCACACCATTTGCACAGAACTTTGTTAGAAACGTTTAAACAAGTGTAACTAGAAAGAGTGTTCAGTATTTAGCCATTCACTGTAATTAAAGAAAATACAAGTTTGTTCACTACCACTATTGTAGATTATACTGTACCTCCTCCGATGGCTCCGTTTTTATTTTCATCTCTTTTTCTTGACTAGAAGTAGGAATTGTAGAACTACTGCATTGTCCCATTTTAGTATCCACACTTTCTACTTTAGGCTTCAACTCTTTGGAAAGCGGGTCTTTAACATCATCTTTATCTAACAGATACCTTAGTAAAGCATTGTTTTCCTTTTTCTTTGGGCTCAGTTGCTCCTGTTTGACAGTGCCTTCTCCACAGGGAGCTGTATTACTAGCATCATGATACGTGTCTTTACCAGTAGCTTCAGCTGTGATCTTGGCTACCTCTGCAGGAGAATTGCCATTCTGCAATAATTTATGTAAAATCCTATGCTTCTCTTGCAGAAGAGACCCATGCATGTTTGAGGAGGAAGACACCCCTCCAGATGTTGACGAGGAAACTCCTGAAGGGCTGGTAACGTTGGTGGAAGATTCTTTACAATTTGAGTCTAATGGTGAGTTTGATGCTGTAGAATGTCCTCTTTCATCTGAGGAACATGTGAGTAGTTGAAGCAGTTTTTTGTGTCCTTTGCTTTCTGATGGTCCTCTCTGACTTTCAGATGCTTCCATATTTCCCTCTTTACTGTCTTTTTCAGTAAGGAGATCTCTGCTGTTTGACTGGCAGATGGAACTTTCCACTTGGTTTTGTTCACAATACAAACCAGAAGGGCTTTTGGAGTCTTGGGTAGTTGATTTACTTTGCTGAGGTATGCTCATATTTGGGGAATTATCCAATTTTGGACCCGGTGAAGAAAGTGTTGATAACAGGGAAGTCCCAACACCCTCACTAATGGCTTGAAGAGCACTAAGAGAACTGCTGGAGAAAGTGCTGTTGCCGCTGTTGCTAGCAGATGCCATTGGAGAGTGCATACCTGTATCATGTGACAGAGATCAAACTTATTAGACTACAGCACTGTCTGTATCTACTTTGCCCATGGATTATGTATGACTTGTCACACTGAGTTAATTATTTTAAAATAATTTTTTACCAGGAAATTAGCTATGCTCCATTTAAGTGATGCATGCAAGGTCATACAGAACAGTTAAAAATGATGAACAATTGAATTAAAAACAAACAAACAAAAAAACCAACAAAAAACCACTTATAGCAAAAATACCTGTAACTGGAGAAAACTGGTGTGAACTCATTTTTGGACTCCCTCGATTCCTAGGAGATATCATTAGATTCTGTTGGTTGGAAGTTAAACCAGGACTACCATGTGGTGGACTATTTATATTTAACCCATAGCTGTTGTTCTGATAGGCAGAGGACTGCATTCCAGGTCCGGAGTTCACTGGCCCCATGTTACCAGGGCCTCCATACCGAGTGCTGCTGAGCTGACCCACTGCACTGGGATCTCCCATACTGTAGTTCCGGTTCTGCACTGGCATGCCTTGACCAGGTGACATGTTCATGAGACCACCAACAGAATTGGTGTTTCCAGGCACAGCTGTCCTGATGTTTTGCCCAACTGAATTAGGATTTGGCCGATATCCATTTTGTTCTCTGAAAGTTCAAGAAAGTTCCCAAGAAACCCCAAGAAGACAAATTAAAACCTTATTTGGAATTAACAGCTACAAAGACAGCATAACATTATTAAGTCATTTTCCACATATTTTTCAAGAAGAGCAGTGAGAATTCAACCTTCCACAAAAGAAGAACTAAGCCATGCCACTCATTTATTCATGACAGAAGCGCTCGGTCCTTTAGGTGATTTGAGATACAAGTACATAAAGCATTGCCCCTTCAAAAAGCTTTCCTCAACAGTCACTAGAGATTTATCAGTTTAAACATCTTCCTTCTTTTACTCCCTCCCTGAGTCAATGCATGACACCATTCTACTGTGCACACTAATGATGCCCTGAACAATCTCAGCTACTCATTTTTCAGCATCTGGAGGCACTTTAAAGCCAGAAGCAGACAGATTCCCTCCAGAGTGGCATTTCAATTATTCTTGCAATCCTCAAGAACAGGTCACAGGAAGTGCTATTTAAGGTACATTTAACTTTGAGGTATCCATGATGCATGTGAGGGGTTTTTGTTGTCTTTTTAATCGGTCTGCAATTAAAAAGAGTAAGATAAAGCATGTAACTGAGCATTTCTACTTTTAGCGTTTCATCATTATATATGTTAACCCAACAGAATAATGAATACATAATACAGGCTCCATGCAGGTACTGAGGGAAAAAAAAAATCTCTCCTTTGCCTGCAAGTGTCTTTCTGCCACACGGTTCAGTCGGAAGCATCAGCATTAGGTTGACACATTTATTTCTATGCTATGCAATTCTGCTTTCCAAGTTATTCCTCCCCCACCCCGAGTTTTAATCAGATAAAATATTCCTGGCATACTATTTTTTTCCAGGTATCTTCAAGGTCAGGTATATTTTTAAAAGCTCCAACACTGAAATGCCAAACAGGTACCACTGATTTCACCTTTGGAGAAAGTGGGTAGAGACAAAGCCATGGCGGTCATTGGTCACGGGATTGCGGAACAGTTTACTCTTTGTTTGCGCTGTCACTATGGTACCGTCCGCTAACGAGAAGCGATACAACGGCGTTTCGGCATGACCCTGGGTGTAAGCTGGAAAGGAAATGCAAAAATATAGGTAATATTTAAAAAACCAAGAATTATTAATAGGCACTCTACAGATTTTTAACGCAAACCCCTTCATTTGCTAAATTCATTGATAAATTAGTAGAGGGGAGATAAAAGCAAACAAGATTGTTTTGATGCTGCAGTTATTCTGTGCTCACCATGCAGAGCTGGCAAAGTTCTACGTTTGTTCAGACTTCCAAGGTTAGCTTAGTAGGTTTCCATGGCTTCTCCTTGGGGAGAAGGACTAATCATCACTTAACTATTAATTGTACTAAGATATACAGGTAATTAATATGGAATAGAAATTAAAATCGGAAGCCTTCTGATGAAGTTTAAAAGTTTTACCTCAATCAACACATTGTGGAAACCATTCCTTTTAATCTGAGCCCCAAATTTCTTGTTAATTTAGGATTTATTTAATCACTGAAGTCAAACAATGTCTAACAGAATGGAAACTCCATTTTCTGACAGTATGAGCTTCTTTTTATTTAATATCCCCACTATTTGAATTACTTTGTGAATCCTGCAATAAGACTAGAGTTCAGAAAAACTTAGAAAATGTAATTTCTCTCACTGAAGACAGTGCCTGTATTTCACTTTATCTATCAAGGTTATCAAATTAGCATTAAAAAATACATAACACTGGAACACTGAAAATATTTTGAACCCTTATGTCTTCAATAAGGAAAAGGCATCAACACAACTGTAACCAATTTTAGTGGTGTATCCTTTAACAAAAGGAAGGATGAATTAAAATAAAACGAAAGTCAAAATAATGTTAACCAAAAATAAGAAGCCAATTATAACTATGGATTACATGTTATTATTACAGAAATATGACATCCAGTGATAGGACAAGGGGTAATGGGTACAAGCTGGAGCATAGGAGGTTTCAGGTAAACATAAGGAAAAACTTTTTCACGGTGAAGGTCACAGAGCACTGGGACAGGCTGCCCAGGGAGGTTGTAGAGTCTCCTCTGCAGACATTCAGAACCCGCCTGGGTGCATTCCTGTGTGCCCTGCTCTAGCTGATCCTGCTCTGGCAGGGGGGTTGGACTAGATGAGCTTTTGAGGTCCCTTCCAACCCCTGACATTCTGTGATTCTGTGAAATATAGATGTCACTGCTACCTTCTAATGCTGGAAAAACAGCTTACTTCAGGCTGCCAGATCATGTATCTGGTATTTTCCATGAAAATTATCAAAACAGACACATTAGAAAAACAAAATAACTTCCATCAGAATTCCTATTTCCCATGGGGTCATCCTCCTTCAGCTTGTAAATATGAGTCACAGTGACTAAGACTAATTAAAAAAAAAAAAACAAAAACCAACCATGGGTAGAATTCAGCTTTTTTGTTTATCTGGAAAAAAAATGTAGCCACTAGGAGAAGCAGCACAACCAACCAGTGCAAAGGGATTTTTACCTTCATGATAGTGGCGTTTGTTCGACCATGACTGTCCATCATTATGGCATAAGAACCTCTGGATACACCGGCGAATGATATCTTCAAAGCCAGGCCTCATGGAAGACCGTAATGAGTTTGTATCAATGTTGACAAGCTTGCCTGTAACAGGAAAGAAAATATGCAAGTTAAGCTCTTCATGATACTGCATAATACTTTTGTATAACAAATATGGTACATTTCAGAAGTCTCTAGTATCACCATTTTAATTGTTCCTCAGCCTAACACCAAATTTTCAGTATGCAGAAGTTACATTTATGAATTATCTGCCATATGAGAATATGATGCTGCTTGTTAAAACATCACTATTCAAAGGGATTTAGATCACTGAAGTAAGAGGAAGTTAGCACCCACAGGTTAATGCCAGAGCTTTGGAAAACCATCACTGTAGTGTCTGGTTACAGGCATTCAAAGGAGGCATACACAGTAGGATTTTCAACAATACTGACCCTCTACATCCACAAATGAACATCATAAACACTAACTGGCATCTGAAAAAAGCCCCGTATAGATTATATAAGTATTTCAGTGTTAACAGCATAAAACACTTCCAACATTAACTCATGTACTGCATAAAAATACAAGCATTCTAAAGAACTTTAATTACCTCCGGTTGTGATTTAAAATACTTCTTACATGTAAAAAATGGCAAAGTAACAACCATTTGAAATGCTGCCAGGTTAAAACAAGTAATGCTTTATACCAAGCTGCCAAACAATAGCATACCAGCATAGAGACAGAAAATGTGCACTGTGGCTGTTACTATACCTCACTGCCAACAGCAGTATATTGTAGAAACCAGCTGGGAATTCTCAGTATGAATTCTGATAGTCACTACAGATAGACAATTTATTCATAGACCTGATTTAAAGTAAGAGCACACAGACGAAAAAAAGATACTGTCATACCTTCACCTTGGGTACATTTCTCACCTGAAAGATCATGTCTTGTAATAAAGCTCTCTGGATTTGCTGGAAATACCCTTTCTGCAGTTGTGATACGACGTGCCACACAAATCATACAGGACTGCAAATCTGTATTTAAAAAAAGAATGTTTCATCTTTCATTTCTCTCCTGATATATTCTATTAAAGCAGCAAATAAAATACCTGAAGCGTCTTTCATTGTTAAAATGGAAGTACAGACAGTAAGAATTGGAAGTTTTTGCATTCTGTTCCTACTCAAGAACAGGCTACAGAAGCTACGGATTTTGTAACACATACGAAATACCAAAAAGCTTTACTGAGCGATTCCTTTTGTACACAGTAATTCCACAAAATTCCCTACCTTCCCCTTCTTCCATCATTGCTCTTGGCTGAGATAAAGCAAAGCACTGCATTGTTTCGTATCTCTGACGTATATCCTGGTGGCTGCCTACATCTTCCAAGAGATCATGAGAGGTCTTCACCATCATCCGGCAATTGAATGTATGACTCTTCTGTCTAGGTGTTTCATTGGTCCAAGCCACTCCATTAACTTAAAAAAACATAATAATAATTTATAAAAAAATTCAAATTAAGAGAAGTCAGTTATGAATTGATATTATTTAGATACCTTGTTCCTAGATTAAAGAGACTAAAGAATATTTTAAGGTGCTTTCTCAGTATATCATCAGTTTTCTACCTTGGCATAAAATATTAGTGCTCAGAATCAAGTCAAAAACCCACTTTCACTTACAGGACACGTCCAGTCTTTTGAAGGAGAGGTGAAAATTCATTCACATATTTAAAAACTAAGCATTTCCCTCAGCTAGTCTTGTGGTGTTAGGAAACACGTTCCTTTAGTATCCTGAAGTTACAAGTAAACAAACTGCAAAGGCTGATGCACAATGTGAATTTTTATTCCCAGCGGTCTGCTTTAATAAGAACACGGTAATATTTTTCAGAATTACCTCACTCTTCTAGTCAAACATTCCTTGCATAAGTAATTTGTTTTTAAAGGTTACCCATTACGAGCTGGTTTTTTCTTCTCTGATTGTATTCAAACAGCCCAGTAACAGTTTAATAAGTCAGCTTTCATTACCTGAAGATTTAGGTAAGTTTTTAAGGAAGTCCTTCCGATCCTCTTCATGCAAGATACCATAGACACTTGTGTTAACCAAATCTTCTTGTTTATACTGTAGGTACTGTGTGACGTTTTCTGACACGAATACTATGTTCCCATCTCGATTTACGACAAACAGGAAACCATCCAATGCCTAAGTATCAACATGACAACATATCACAGAAGGCACACCACCTCACTCTGAATACAAGTTAGTTTAAAAACTACGTGGGTGACAAACGGCATTACAACACACGCATTTCTTTCAAGGGTAGAGCTGAAGTTTTAAATTTTTCTCTCAGGAAAATCGTGTCTGGGAAGGAATGATTTCAATATTAAAAATTAATCTGTTCATTTGTTATTCCATGGAGCTCTTTCACAGTGATAACCAGCCTTCTTGTTTGATTCTCTCATTATTTGAACACAAGATAATGAATTTGTAACATTATTTCAATAGCTGGCAAATTGAAACAAAGAAATTCAGTAAAAACAAGTAGTAAGACGAACATGAAGACATTTCATCAGCAAGTGACAAGATAAGAGAAGACAGTTTATTCATCTCTTAAGAGACTATTTTCTTAACTGAAAGAAAAATTTACTATCTATTTAAAACAATTATGTTTCAGAAGTGCTTTTTAATCGACTTGTAAATACGGGATTGGCTTTCTAGGCATGAAGAAACAGTGTCTGCTATGGACCCTTTATACAATTATTCTTAGGTTATTTTACTTGATGACAAGATTTGTTTAAAATGCTTCACAGTTCAGAAACACAAACCCCAATACACATCTATCACTATTTATTACTACATCACTGCAGCCTTTATTATAATATTTTCACCTGCCTTAAGCACTTTTTTTTCCTTGGGGATTTAGGAGGGCTTAATTTGTACTTGCCTGTAATAAAAGGGGTCCCAATGAATCCTTATCAATAACTCCTTGACCCGTAGAAGATACATCAGCTTTCTGAACATCATCATCATTAGAAACTGCTTTTCCTGAAATCCAAAGGATACATTTCAGTAAAGCAACATTTCACGTGTACACCACATTGCAATATTACAAGCCAGATTCTAGGAGGTATGTGAATAAAGGCAAAAAAGGACAACTGACAGAGAAGCTCTCTCATACTGTTAATTGCTTAGGACTAGAAAAAATGTCCTGGCAATCTAATACCAAACTCTTTGCTCCCACAAACTGACTTGACAGTTAAAGTTGACAAGATCAACTTGTTCTGAGAACATTATTTCTTCTGCTGCTTTTGGGATCATCTGTCTGATGAATGCCTGCTGAATCTTTCCATGGCCATTTAACATACACATTACACCCATCTCTTCCTTGTGGTTTTATTTTGATTCTTTCATTATCATTGTTCACAGTCTTCAGATGAAATCACCATTGTTCTACAAAAAGGCTTTGTTTCATGTTAACACGAGTGTGTGTCTATGTATACGTATGTGTGCATGTGTATGTGAGAACACCATATTTCAAGAATCAAAATATCCTAAATAAACTGATTGCAGGGATGGTGGAATGGGAATCCATGGCAGGCAGCAGAATTACAGAAGACAAACAGAAAGCTTTGTTCTGTGGTACTTGCTGGCTGGCTAAGCAGACCAGAAGAGGAGTACAGCATCCTAGGGGAAGATTACCACATACTCAACTCTACAACAAAACAGAATTATTACATTAGAATACACTAGATCACACTAGAAAGACCTTAAAAACAGAAGTTAAGATGAATTTTTAGAATTGTTTTAACATGTCTTCAAAAGATGCAGCAATTTACCATGACAGGTAAAATATACACCACAGTACACTTGGTTGTTTTAATACTTTACTGTCCAAAGGAAATAGGTACACTTGGCAGGCTATAGTCACTGGGTGGTGGACATGGTGTTTAAAAAAGAAAAAAACAAACACAAAATCAAAGACTTATATATACTCCTGACTATACATTTCAAAGAACAGGTTTTGCATATACCTGTCGATTAAGAAACAAGTATTTTTAAAAAAAATCATTTTGAAGCACTAAACTCCTTTAAGCATGAAGTCCCTGGAAATGAAAGACAACAGCACGTACTGTTCAGACCAGTGGGTATTTGGTACACTGTACCAGCAGGTGGTACAGTACCATGGGCTTTTAGCTTTTCTGTGGACTAGCTGAAGCTTTCCAGTGTTTTCAGGAAACTGTTAAGAAAGGCCATACAAAGCTTGAAAGCCCTGATTCCCACGAAAAAAAGTGATGGTAAATACTTGCTTACTTTTAAACAGAAAATTATTTAAGGCGCATTAGAGGCTTGTTTCAAGTCAAAGTCTGAAGACGTTCTCAGGTACACGCTATTATGAAAACCCAGTATCCCAGTTAAGTACTGCTTTGGAAACACATCACAAGGAAATTAAATGATTGTGGCCCAGCAGGGAACTGTACCTTGCTCTTTTATCTGGCGAATCTGCCTCACGGTTTCTTTCAAAATCGCGCATTTGTCTGGCTTGACATTGAAATTGTCGATGTCGCTCAGATTAGCAGATATCAGTTCAGCCAGTTCTTCAATGTATTTGCTCTCCTGCTCACGCCGACGCTTCTCACCACTGCAGCTCAGACTAGGAACCAAAACCATACTTTCATATAGTTACACACCATTGTCTGCAAAAGCTGTGCTCACTCTGTGAACTTGAATGTACTTCACGTAACACCAGCATATCAAGCCTAGGTAGTTATTCTTCCAGCAAAGGTAAATCTGCAGTGGGGGGTGCAGGGTCTGCATTTTGTTACACTGTTGCTTGGTTTGGGTTTTGTGGGGGTTCTTAAGACTTTTTTAGTACAAATTTATCTTAAGAAGATATGAGAAAGCTAGTCACCAAAAATTCCATCGTCAAATTTAATTAAAATAGCAACTGCCTGCTATAAAATTGTAACATTCAAGCAAAAAGTATATTTCAACCTCTAAAGTTACTTTAGAGTTGTTTATCATTTATTAGAGAGCCGAAATAGAATTTTAACATTCTATGAAATCACTCTGATTTGCTTGTAATGAGATGTCTACAGAAGGCGATACCTCAGCCATCTCTAGTCATCAGGACAAAAATTCCATCTCAACATCCAAGAAAAGCAGAATCCCAGACAACCTAATGGTGCTAGATAAAGTCTCTCCCTGAAATTCCTTCTCCTACATAGATTAATGTGCTGAGCAAAGACTATCTACAGCCTAAACCAATAGAGATAACAGTATCAGACACAGGATATGCCAAGAGTAGGAAAAGAAGGATACAGTGGGAAAGGGCAAGAATGGGCACAGAGGGACTCAAATAAAGATTAACATTCTTTGAGAAGAAATGAAGTGAGAGAGTTAGGAACGTACCCATGGACCAACATTGTGGAAATATGTGAGAAAGCTGGGGCTTGAAAGATAAAGAAGCCTAATGAAGGGTGACAAACTGAAAAACAGAATTCTTGCATGGACAGACAGACACTGAAGAAAGGGAAAAAGAAATTGGAATGGATGACACTCAAAGAGACACCGGGATATGGTGGGACAATCTGAGGATCTCATACACAATCGGTTGCACGATGAAGGTAATTAGCATGGGACAGGGAGGATGTACATAAAAGGGAGAATTACGAGTGAACGTGATGTAAATGAATGTGGTGAAACTAAAGAGAAATTTAATAGAGGTTAATACTCCGTGGGAACAAGAACACAAAAGGATAAGCCAGCACATTTAGCATGTGGTGGAAAGCAATGAGGTTGGAGAAGGACAAAAACCGGAGTCCCTCAGGTAGTGCTCTCTGACAGCATTGCACGAGGGGCAGGAAGACAGAACAGAATGCCAAAGTTTGAGATAAACTTACAAAGAGCTAGTCTGGAGAAATGAAAATGTACTGACCACAATCACCTGAAATGAGGTTTGTCAAAACCATTACCAGATATAAGATGCTGCCTTTGAAATTTCTGTGAAGCAAGAAGTTTTCTGTCTTTAACCTCGCAATCATAGCTTCAAACAGGGATTCCTTGTAAGTTCACTCTATTAAGTTTTCCACAAGAGTCTAATTATAGAGCATAGTTCATCAGCTTTGGCACATCTACACGTAATGCTAAAGCTGTGTATCTTCACAAACAAAGCTGGCCTAGACAATTTTTCAACTGAGTAAAATGATTAGTTAGAACTTACTCCAAATTGCATTGAGGACTTGAAAAAAAATAATTTTAAACTCCTGGTGGGAAAAAAAAAAAAAAAGAAAGTTCTAGATAAACCTACCTTGCACCTGGTGTATCACAGGGCAATGGCTTGCGCTTCCTTGACTCATTGGTCAAGCTATCCAAGGAGTTTTCTCCTAATCCACTCATCTTGGCCATGCATCAGCAACTAAAAACAATAAAATAAGAATTGTGAACGAACCTCTCAAAATAATAATTCAAAACACAGAGGCCTTACCTGGATAACTTATTTATTTTTATCAGATTTATAAGTATTTTTACGGAAAATTCATACACCTTTTTACACTGCAGAAAAGGATCTGGGTATCCTGGTGAAGAAGCTAGTTAGAGGTCAGCAGTTTACCCTACCAGCAAAGGAAACCAACGACTTTGAAAGGCACCTAGTCAGCTAAGTGCTTCCTGGACAAGACATCTAAACAGAAAAGAGTAATGTGTGTGTTACTTCTGCTGTACTAACCTTGACTGATTGGGTTTTTTGCTTACTGGCTTTTTTTTTTTTTTTGGGGGGGGGGGGGGATACCACTATAGTTCTTTCTAAAGTCTAAACTGAAAGGGCAAAGACATACAAGAACATATTTGCATGAAGCAGCATGGGGGTTGCCTGCAATAGCTGATACTGTGCTTGCAGGATGTTAGCTATGGGTGGAGAATTTATAAGGACATGTTTCTTTCTTAGAGCAGTACAAGCCTTTGAGAGCCAGACAGGACAGAGGACTGCTGGCTGTGCCGAGGAGCAGACACTGGATTGCTCTGGCACATGTACAAAGCTCAGAAGTAAAACAGCATCTCTTGAAAGCACAAGTTCTCTTTACAGCTAAGCAGGTTACAATGCTTAACATAAAACTGTATTAATAACCGATCCTCATCCCTTAGGAGAAGAAGAATAAACTTTATATGTCACAATAAAATTGAAAATAACAGTAAAACAAACTTGTTAACTGTTTATTTCAAATGCAAAAGATGCCTAACTCTGGTCATGGACTACACAGATAAGAAGTTGGTTTTACATTGAAATAGTTGATACAAAACCAGGATCAATAAGACAAAACCCAATATAGAAAGAAAGAGCAAGCCTGAAGACTTTTTTTCAGTCATATGTTACTCCAGGGCAACAACCTCTGAAATACATTTATAGCAGCCCAGAAAAAAGAAACCTTTACTCCACTAGATGACAGTATAGCCCTGATAGCCAGGGTAAGGTTCTTCTTCAATAAAGCAGCTGAATGAAAAACTACTAATCTGAACAAGTAAAGCAGTTTCAAAAACAGACTACAGAAACAGGCTGTGAGCACACAACAGCAGTTGAGACTCAGGAGAACCTATGACTCAAAGTCTTACGGCTACAGACCCCATGGCTAAGGCTGGATCCCAGAGTCCCTCCGAGGGGGGACACGCACCCAGGCCAGGACTGGTGCTTCCCTCCCTCTAACCGCACTCCCAGGCAGAGGACAGAGCTGCAGGGCTAACAGCTACCGCGGAAAGAGAGGGGAAGAGCTTCAAATGCAAGACTTAAGGACAGCTCAGGAAGGGTGTGGGCACACCAAGTGTGTCGGAAGCCAAGAGAAAATTCTATTTAAGACAAGGAAAGATTTAAAACACATTAAATAGATGAAGATTTGAGCTAGGACAGGCATTTCACCAGAATGTAATCTTGCAGGTAACAGGGTTGCGTTAAGTGTTTTAGAATGGAAATGTAATTTCTGGTTTAACATCCACCTGTACTGACAGATAATTCACTAAATGATTAAATAGAAAACTTTTGTCTCAGCAACACAATACATACCAAAGAATACAACCCTTCTTCTATTTAAGAGAAGCCTTCCGTGTAAATATAGAAGCTTGGAGAAGGAAGGAAAAATTAGGTAATTCATGTAGGCTGTTTTCCTACTATTACACCCAAGTAGCTTGGGGTAGTTTATTCAGGCCTGAAGCAGCAGAGATCCTGCACATGTATTTTCCTTTCACTAGGAGTATCATTACAAGCTGGGGAGGCGTGGAATGCCTCGAACAACTCTCTAACTGTTCAGCTAAGGAAATTACAGAAGCTGCTTCCCAATACAGATGGATCCCAGTACAGTATAAGCTGTTAACAGTCAAACTAATTTCCCTGCTACAGGAAATATTTGCAAAAGAAGATATTATTCAGTAAGTTAATAATGAAAGAAATTTCCAGTTAAGAAGTACCAAGTGTTATATTTATTCAATGAATATGAACCTAGAATTTCTAATGGACTAAAGCTTTTCCAAAAGGAAATCTGTACTGGGCAGTCTTCCTCAAGTTAGTTTTTATTTCAAAAGAGAGCTCCAAAATGCATTTTTCAAAAGTTAAAACTTCTATGCATTTTTACTACTAACAGGGAAAAAAAAAGTTTAACACAGCCATCTTTGTAAACTTACTTTCTGAGCTGACTGGCAATAGCTTTATTTCTGGATCATGAACCATGCTGTCCAGAGAGACTCCTCTGATAGTTACACTGCACAATATTAATTACTCAAGCAAAGCATTTTTAAAAGAAAAGACATACACAGTGATATTCTTTCTATTATTTGCCTAATTAAAATAAATCTAAAAGCTATCTTAATTTGACTCAATGAATAGCTCAGTTACTATTTAAACCCAGACAAATCTAAGAAATTATGTTAAATTTTACGTTAAGTATGAATTGCCCAAAACACAGGAATGCTGATCTTCTGTCACAGAATATTATTCTTACTTAGAATAACAGAAATACAGATATGACAACAACCACTTCCATGAAAAATCTGGCATTCATTCTGCTCGTTCTCTTCACAGTTGCATGTACAAGCTCATGAAGTGGATGGCAAACCTACCGCATGGAAGGATAACAGTGGGGCTGTATTATGAACTCGAGCTATCAATACATACTGTTATGCACTTCTAAATGAAACTAGGATGCAAGTATTTGCTTAAAATGGAAGAAGCTATAGCAGACTGATTATATGTAAGGATGAAGAAATGCTGAATATAAGTTCCATACAATGATAAGCAACTAGATTTTTCTACAATTTATGTATTCCTAGTTTATATAATTCAGAGTTGTGACTGCCAAGTTTTAAATTGGGGTACTGAATGTACAATGATTCCTATGTCTCTAATACTAGTTAAGTGTTTGCTAGTCAGATGTCATCAGTGCCAGCAACTCATTTTCATTTCTAAATTAAACTGCCCATGTTACTCCACTGCACTGGAATACTTTGTCATTTCAATCGAACATTTTATAAGATAAAAGCATTTTATGCTATGCTCCATTTAGCTACTGAAAACAGATGACACAAAGCCACACTGTGTTCTGTCCAGTATGATTTTCCAAAAGTCATTTGGAAAAACAAAGGTGTAGCCCTTGCCAAGTAATTTTAAAAGGTATATCTTTGTATGAAAGAGAAAATGTTAAAGTTGAATGGAAGGAAATATGTCCAGAGCCCCCAGAGTTTATAGTTAAAGCAAATTTGATAAGAACCCAGATGACACAAGAGATGCTTCGATGTCTTCAAAGCAAGTTATTGTTAAATTCCATGGGTTGTGGCAGTAAGGAAACACAGATGTTCTTAACCTCACCAATGGAGTGGAACCAAAGGCAGCAATACTTGGAGAAAAGGTTCCAAACATGATTATTTGCAAATACCAAGTACTAGTTTCTGCATTACTGTTTCAGATATAATCCTAAACGTTTCAGAATTCTTCTCACTTATCAAAAAAGGGAAAACAGAAAGTAACAAAGACCTTTTAATCATCAGTAAGTGCATTGAAAAAAAATCTTTGTCCTTATTAATAAGGTGCACACATCTACATCCTTTGCAATGAACTATATACTTTTACTTATCAGGTCCATTCATTTTTCAGTGAAAACATAGCTGGATTGCTAAAAAGGTACTAGTTTTTGCACGTGACAGGTAAAAGAAGTTTTAATAATTATTAGTCCATTCATTGCAACTACAGATATAGATAGATAGATAGATAGCTTGCTTTCCAAACAAAACCATAGAATTTACAAAAATCATCAGCATTTAGGACTAGCATTTTCCAATCTGACAGGGTTTCAATATACTGACAAGCTAAGAAAAAATAAATGAAATAAAATCATCTAAAATTCTGTCCTGGGCTATCAAGAAAATGGTGCACATATCAACAATACAGTGTGTTTTAAATTGGAAAACTTCCTAAAGCCATTTACTCCAGAGCACTCAAGTCAAAGGGACAACAAGAAATACTAAGCAAAGAAAGCAGAATGTTTACAGCTTGCTAGGATAGTTTTGTCCCTGGTCTTATTCAACGTGCCCCCAGACAAGCTGGAAAGCTACTAACATAACAGCATCCACTAGATCACTTTCTGCTAGTTTGTCTTCCAATGCACCGGTTTCTTTCTCCAACTCAAGCATTATTCCCTCATGCCCATGTTCTCAGTAGCTGTAGATGAAAGATGCATTCACCAAATAGGACCTGGCAACTCAGAAGGTTCTGTCCTAACAATAACATGCTTCAGATTTAGGGGGTTTATTTACTTAGCTGAAATAGTTGACCACACACACACAAAAACCCAAACTCCCCAAATCACAGCTATACAATACTGATTTAAAACATATCCAAACTAGCTTAAAAGTCTTATTATTTGTATAAAAATATTTTTAATACTTCTTTGGTCTCATGAAACCATCAACATTTTCCTATACTAAATATATATACTCATGGTATCTTGCATGCTCAGAAGCTCTTCTGAGCTGATTTCTTGTTTGAAAAATTCACTAGGGAAAAAGCATAAATTCGCACTTAGTATTCCCCAGAAAGTCCTTTAAAATGAATCATGAAGATGGTCTGGCGTTTTTTTTAATTGTATATAATGCTACAATATTAAATATAATCCTCCTTTTGAAAAACCAAGACATAAGTCACACAGCTTTTTAAGATTCAAATTGTAATAAACTGACTGGCTTATGCTAAGAAAAGCCTCAAATATTTACATTGTATTTTATATAAATAAAACTATACATTCCATTCAGTAACTCTGTATTCTTAGTGAAAATTCATTTCAAACTTATGTTTGCCTCAAACACACACATATATTAAAAGTCTGATAGCCTTCCAGTGAAACTTTTGATTCAAAATATTCTTGAAACTATGCAAAGATTCTTTTGTTATAAGACTGACCACAGAAACGACTGATGTTTCCATTTACATAGGAATCCACAAGAAAACAAACTTGGAAAACTCACTTTCTGGCAGTGCAGAATTAAGTAAGGTGGGTTTTTTTGAACCTTCCTTCTTCCTTCTCCATCTCCTTTTTAAGAACATGCTTCTTCTATACTTATACACAACAACTTATAAATTGCAGCTTTAGAAATTGTAAAGCAATAACTTTTCAGGTACATACAGTCCAAGTATGAAATCAGTCACTTACTTGTCCTTAGCAAACATTCAAGCACAGCATATTTTTCAGAGGACCTTCAGAATCAGAAGTCATTTTAAGTCACATCCTGAAAAACAAAAAAGGCTGTGCTTAAAAAAAACCCAAAACAAAACAGTGCTTGCTTTTCATTTTTTTCATCTAATATTAATAATCTTACAAAAAAGTAAACACTCAATATTGAGATATGTTAAATGAGTTTAAAACTCACTCACAGTAACTGTAAATATCTGTCATCTTTGCTATATGCTACGCAGCTCACAAGTCTGAACCTTAACATCAGTAATGCCCCCCACAAAGCCAGATTTCCTTTCACATAAGAATTAAACATATTTATTTTCAATGTCTTTTTTTTTTTTTTTTTTTAACGCTTTGGAAGAAATAATGAAACTGTTGCAGAAGTTAGATCTTAGTAACTTTTAAATATTAAAATAAAAAGCTGCAGGCCCAAATTAATTGTTTTGTAAAGTTATGACTGCCAAATAAAAAGAAAGTGCATAGCCCCTCTATGTCTGTCTGCACACACAGCTTGCTACAGAATTATTATATGAGAGTAGGAAACTGTTTCCAGAGCTATGAACACTCTGGTTTCTGTTAACTCTGCTTTTCTATGAAATTCTAGGAATGATTAATCCATATTATCATGCATTTTATACAAGGTATGATTAAGTGTACTAATTAGTGAGATTCTGGGTCTCTGTAGAGAATTACAGTAACTTAGGAAAAGTTTTAAACAACAGCTGTGTGATTGAATTGATTTACTGAGCACTGCTTAAAGTGCCATGTAAAGCTGAGGCTGTTGAAGCTAATTGGAAAAATAAATTGCTCTTGGGAAATATTTATGAGACATTCACATGTAAGCACACACCATAGTCCTGTCCAAACCAAGAAGTTCAGAATTGATACTTCTACCAAGACTACTTAATAGGTAATCACTAGTAGGGAGGTAAAGGAGTTTTATTCCAGTAGCAAATTTCTTAAGAAACCAGACTGAGGTTTTTCCTACCAACTGGTCACACATGCATTCATCTGCTGGTGTAACCATCCCTCTGACAGTACTGATCGTAGCTTTATTTATATCAACTGGAATTACCAATTAGAAGGCTGATTGACAACATGGTCACGTAAGACTAAGCATCAAGAGTAAATTGTATCCTAATTAAACACTTCTGTAACACCATTTTATGCTAAATCAACCTCTGCTAATGGAAACCAGAACAAAAGCATCAAAAAAGGAGGGTGTGTGTGTGTGTAAAAAAATTTCACAGAAATCTTACCATGCAGTATCAGAAACATTTGAACATCATGGAAAATGAACTCCTTCAGCTGCTCATTTCTGCAAAAGTGCTAAACTTGACCTGCACTATGCTCAGCAAGAACTTCCCTGGGATGGTCATACCCAACAAGGGCTGTTTTCTGAGGTCTCCACCAGACAGAAATTACGAAACAAAAAGGTAGCATAAATTGCATTCACTGATCAGTTTTACGTGCAGGTTTTTTCCCCTCAGATTTCTACGACAGCCTGACAACCTGGTGCCTGCACCTGTGCAAGAACAGAAGCGGCTGAAAGAATCACTGAGAAGAGTGTCACTGAGAAGTTAACCTACACAGGAGAAACAAACAGCATAAAACCACTTAAAGGTGGGAGATGCCATACCTACAAGTATCAAAAGACTTCTGTATGACTGGAAATGCAAGGAAAAAAGAGATGACACCACCCCCACTCCCACCCACCTCCCCTTCCCCCCTCCCCCTAAAACGTATGAAGTCAAAGACCATATAGAAATGGTAACACTATTTAAATTGGTTTTCAAATATTCCCTTTATATTCATCTCAAGTAAATATTAATTCCATGGACGTCAATATCTGAGCTGTTTAAACAGAAGATGGAATACAACTTCTCAAAGAAGTACTGCAGTAAAGTAACTAAAAAATAACCTTCTGAATAATATGAAGGCTCTTGAGGGGTTAGCAAAGTATCTAGCATAGCATGTGCACTCCTTTGGTCTGGCCAAACACTGCAGAGGACCATCCTATGAGAACTGTCAACTGGCAGGGCAATCTAGACAAATATTGTAAATTCTGTTCTACAGACCAGGATGAAATTAAAACAGCCTGAGGAAGGAATGAAAACCCTACCCAGTAAACCAAACAAAAAGTTAGCACCAAATGCGACAGTAAAATTTTTAACATATATCAAAAGTAAATTAGACCTCGAGTTACTACCACTATAAATAAAACAGGATATTAAAACACTACAATCTAGTAAGTCATTACTTTGTTATCATCTATGACATTTAAATGAAAAAATAAAATATGTCCCTCTTTCAATAATACTTGGGTTTTTTCCTGCTAATGAAAGCCCAAATTCTTACATACTGAAAGTCAACCATTCAATTCTGTTACCCCTACTCTAAACCCAGGTGCTTGCCCTTTGGAATACAGAGATAACAGCCAACTTCTTCACTTTCTTAATAGAAAAAATATTTTATTTCAACATTGTTTTCTGTTCTGCTTCGCATGAATTCATTTAGGTTATTAGAGTCCTTAGACTAGCAGGGACTAGAGTCATAGCACAATCATGCACTAAGCAATTGCCAGCATTAGAGCAAGTATCCTTCTAAAAAAGCTCATCTGGGGCTGTGGAGTCAGATTCTCCCTCAGCTCTCACCACACCAGTACCAGATGAGCACACTATTTCCTGCCTAAAACTGCTCAGCCAAAAACCAAGACTGCTCACACAAAAACTTCATGACCTTCAGCCAATTTCCCCACTTTCAGGATGAGCTACAGAGATCCTCAGTTTACACTCTAGAAACCAGACATCCAACCTAGCCTGGCTGCCAAATTCAAGTGTACATATGGTCCAGTTTCCAATCCAGTTTTTAAAACACAGAAAAGAAAGAGGATTAAATCAGTATTTGGATGAATAGCCAAGTGACCAACCTTATTGTTGCCTGTTACCACAATAAGGTTAAAAATATACATGTATATTCATGGTCAAGTGTGGCAGATATGGTAAACACAATGGCTACTTCTTGAAAGAAGATACAGAAAGGATTGTGTATGCAACCCACCTGAAATGTTTTAGAGGGAAGCAATGCCCTGTTTAAAAGAGACATTAAGTACAATATACCACACTTCAAACTACATTACATTAAGAACACAAAAAAACAAACAAAAAACCCCATATTTTTAAACGTCTGGGGGAGGGGAAAAACACAGCAGATAAAAATGCCACTGAACCTTAACTATAGCTTTGTGAATCTGAAAGTACAATGCAAAAACTATAAAACCAGATAATGAGACTCAAGTACACAGAGATAAAGAGATTTTGGTGTACTGTAAGTACTTTGAACTAGAAAAGATTGAAGTAACTATACTTACATTATGAAGCAAACAGCAAATTATACTGTTAATTGTATTGATACCTCATTATCCTACTAACACTTCCATCCGTACAATAACTAATAAAATTCTATTCCAAAACACACGCATTTGATCATTTTCCACTCTTTTTTTCCCCCCAATCTCCTCAACCAAAAAGGTAGTGTACTAGGTAATAAATGACTCACATTTCACTGAGTCAGGGCTGTCAGCTTCGGGGGGTTTTTTTGTTGCTGTTGTTTGGGGTTTTTTTTAAATAAAAGGGTGCCATCTATAACCTGGTAGCCAGTGAAGCACACCTTGCTGCAACACGTTAAATAATCTTAACCCAGCACACAGCCTGTTTATATTCTATATTCCAGTTTAGGGAGACGATCATTTCTCAGGCTGTGTCAGGTTTCCTTTACCGATTCCCCTGCAGTGTTTAGTAAGCACTATGCACTCCTCTGCTATTTCTCAGACATGACAATTAACTGGAGCCTCGTTCACTTTGCATATATTAAAATGACAGGACACTTTCAGTTAAAGGATGGCCAGAGGTGGATCACACTCGGAGCGCGTCTCCTGTTCCCCTGATAAATAATGCGTGTGCTCTATTTTTGGAATGCCATTACTTGTTAATTTGTTTCCTATACATCCCTATTTGCTAGTCACAGCAACAGATAAAGGGCCCTCTTACAACAAACAAAATGTATGAAGGACAAAAGTGAGGCTCCACTGAACTCACTGTTAGAAAAAGGACAACTCTTTATCCTTACGCCTTGACTGCTGAACACTGGTACAAATGTCTCACCGGTCAGCTTCTGCACAAGGCAGGGTGGTGAAGTGGCTGCTGTTTCTCAGCACAGGTCCAGAGACGTGAGTCCCATTTCACTCAGAAAAACTGCTGCCCTCAGAACCCAGCTGTGAAAAGGTATCCAACTTTTTTGGCTCCATGTGTTTGTCAGGACAAAGCTCTTGTAAGTAACAGCCAACTGGGCATGACACAGCCACACCACCTACTTGCATGACACTGGCAACAAGAATTGGGGTGCTCAAACACAGCACGATAAAAAACATTGAAGGTGGCCTTTAATCTTGACTAAACTTCTAAGCCCCTATACTGGAAAAGGTAATTTGGGCTTTCAATAGAGCTGATGGCATCAGTGGAGTGTTCTTCTAATGTATTTAGAAGGTTTTTAACATAGGTAAGCCCTTACAGACTTGTACCTGGAAAAGGTAGCAAATACTTAGTTAAAAAAAACCTAAATTAATAAACATACACGGAAATGAAAAAAATCCCTAGCTCAAATACCACAAAGAAAGAAACAGGATGTGATGTCTAGGGTACTATAATGGGACTTGGTAACTACTTAACTGGTAAGAAACCACAGAGCACCACTATTCTTTTCTGTACATCCAGACACTGACAGCAGCAGAAACTCAGGCAAGTTAGCACCCAACTGAAACACGTATGCTCTGCTTAGGTTTTCTATTAGTATTTATGAAGTTCTAAAAGTGGAAAACACTTCTTCCCATCATACTTGCCAAAACCAGTGGGTACTATGCAGAGCAATTTTACTGTGACCACTATGCAAACCTCCCTACTATTAGTAACAGCAACAAAAAAATCATAAAAAAAATAGTTCCATTTACAAGACAAAATAACCTTGCCAGAGCTCACAGGAAAATACCAACACAACAGCACTGCAGCCACTTTCCAGCTCTACATCCACCCAACTCATATACGACTCCATGTCACTGAACACATGACAGACTCTACAGCTTAGTAAGAAGAATGCAAGCTGTACAATACATCTCTACATATTACCATGACAGCTAAATTAGCAACTAAGGTTGAAATAATTCACATGGTCTGTTAAAATGGAATTATGTAATCCTAATTTAAAGATCTGTCCAAATTACAAGATCTCTCTAAATTAGAAAAGGACATTAATTATCTTAGAACATGAAACCACCTGGTTGAACATGTCTGAAAACATTATTCATATTTTTTTAATCTCTTGCAATTTTTTGTTTTTTTAAACAGATATATGAATTTACCTGATGTAAACTTGTCTTCATGTGTTATACAACTTCAAATCTCATACAATTTTGACCACTACACGTAACTATGTGATTACCTTTTGAGCACAAACTGCCATTATAAAGAAAATGTCCAATGTAAAGGGATGATTGCCAAGTAGCAATCATATCAAATGCAAATACAAAGTGATAACTACTAGTAGATGTTAAATGGGATTCATGGCACAACTTACAAAATTGGTAGAATCATATTTTATGGGAACAAAATCACATGTAAATATAGGTGGGTTTTTTTTCCTTATAGAAATCAGTAGCTTCTGTAAGAAAACAGAGTGACAGGGACTTCTTCTTACATGATCTGATAAAGATAGGAGAGCTCTTACCTTAATTTAACAACAACTAAGGAATTTGTTTCCCCTTAAAAGGGAGCAAACAACTTCCCAAACGGTTTCAATACAGCAAGAATTCCATCTGCAAGTTTTCAGCAGCAACAGCTATCATTTCCTTTGAGGTAGCTCCACACGTTCTCACACTTCAAAAACAGAGAGCACTTACCAAGTTCTTGGTGAAAACAGGAAATGTAATCAATTAAGCTGTTTGTTTCACTAAATACACGTGATCCTTTCTCCAAGTCATCAACAAGTTCATTCCTTTTCCTGAGCTCTGAAAGTGCCATCAGCAAGCCCATTCTCCTTCCTGAGACTCTGAATGGGTTCCCATACATTTTTCTGTACTATATGCATGATTTTTTTTTGTCCTGCCATTCTACCCAACGGGTATCTCATGGAAGCAAAGACTATTCGCTGGATTCCTAGAGAGACAACTTAAACACAACTGTAGTGTTACAATTAGCATTACCTCCTTTAGTGCTATGGCATTGTTACAACTGAAGCAGATGCTATCATGACAAAATCTTGCTCATTTTACGGAAATCATGGGTTTTATATAAAATGTGTTCAGAATGGGAAGAGTTAAAAATCAGAGTTTTCCAAAGCAGTGGTTAAAAATGGGGCAAAATATCATCAGTTTCCCTGTAAAAGCCATCACAAGCTTCATTTCAGAGACAGAAGTCATTTTACACTTGGATCAAAACCCCTAGCAATACCAAAATGCCTTCATGGAAGAAGAGAAACTGACTGGTTTAGACAGAATGAAACACTTACTGTACCCACAGTTTGACACGTGATTTCTATCAAGTAGATGCCAACCTTAATGCCAGCTTTTGAACTTCTACAAGTAATACTCAGAAAGGCATTCAAACCAGATGAATCTGATGCATCTTGTTCAGTTATTATTAGCAATGGATGTTCGTCCCCCAAATTGCCAATTTAGTCTTTGAATCTTGCATGTGCCTTGAAAGCATTCATCAGTTTGGTCAGTATGGAGACTGGCTTTTAAGAAAACTGCTTATTTGTAGTAGTAAACACTTTCAAGTGTCAAGTTGCAGAGCAAAATATATTTTTTAATCAGAACTGCACAGCTGGGAAACAATATTCTAACTATTCTTTTTATATCTGAATATTTTAAAAGCAAGCCTTTTCTCCAAGAAATTCTCTCAGAAGCTTTAAGCAATCTAGAATTTTTGCAATGCTCCAACCACTTTTGTTTCGCCTGTTCTACTTTGGGCAACTGTTCGTCCTGGGAGATCAGATGTGATCTAGTTGATGCTCATGTGTCTTAAACAGACTTGTCAGTAATTGTCCCACCATACATTTAGCCTGTCAGCCTGTTCACTTCATCTGCCATTTCCTAGCACTTGAATAATCACAAATTATTAAGAAGCACAGAAGTTTATCAACAGCTGGAAACCACAAATCCTTGAAAAGAACAAGCCTGATGCTTCGGAGTATTTCTACATGACTCAGTCACATTTTGCCTCTGTGGAAGTACTGGGGAGCAGTAAATTACAATTGTTGCTGTATTTGTAGTCTCTGGGTAGATACTGCAAACTTGTAACAAAGCTAACCTTTTCTGGGGTGGATGCTGCAAAAAAAGACCATATTCGCTCAAACTGACAAGGTGAGACAAGTGCCTACACCCAACATAAAGATCTCCAAAGTGAAAATGCTTGAACATGAAGTACATCAGATGAACTTGAAAATTTACTGGAATGTCCTGGCCATCAATAGAAAGAGTTTCTTGAATTCTGACTACTAGAAAGCAAAGCTTTGACTTTTATGAACACTACAAAATGAGGCCTACAAACTATGCCACCCAGTGCTGCAGCTTCGAGAATCTTTTATGTTAGCGTCTAGACAATAATCTTTTGTCCTGCGTTTATAAGAACACAATTTGTAACACAATTAACAAATTAGTTTCTGATATTAACCTTGGAAAAACTCCAACCTCTCAAGACCTTCACTGCACAAGTACTAAGAAAACAGCAGAATATAATGCTTAATGAAATATTTTGGTTCCAGTCCTCACGATGCTTCAAAGACATGGTTTGGTATTAGTAGCAGAGTTACACACAAACAAGCGAATAGAGAGCAATGAGCCGCGCCAGTGCTGCCCTGAGTCCACAGCAGACAAACTGCAAAGCCAGTTCTACAAAACATAGCATCCCACACAACCAAGATTCTAGCACTGGACAGAAGCATTGATTACCCTCTTTAAAAAAGCATGACATAAATTGTGTGGCCTGCTGTCATGACTTTGCAGCTAGCTGAAACACATGCCACTTTCACACAAAGATCTGAGGGAACAGTATTCCCTTATTACAAAACAACAAAGACAAACAAAAATCAGAAGCAGCCTAAATATCTTAGCTGACATGTCTAGATTTAATCACAGCATCCTGTACAAGTACAAATTATGGTGTATCTGTTTTGGTTTTTTTTTTACCTTTTGAGTGCTCTTATCTTAAAAAGCAGGACTAGACAAGAGGCAAAACTCAGCCTACAGAGGTGATGACAAGTGTGGCCCAGTCTACTTGAAATACATCAGTTTTAACTGGAAAATAAAATAGACAACCATAAAAGGATGTTGCTACAAGACAGTTCAGAGATGTAATACAAAGCACAAAAGTTTCCTGTTTCCGTAAACGCTTGTTTTTTCTACAGCCAAACACCGTATCACATAAAAACCAAATCTGTTTGCTTACAGAAAAAAAATAATAATAATTTAAAAAAAAATCATTCTTACTGAAGAGACCACTGCTCCTGCCTGCTCAACTCAACCATCTGTTTATCTGTGCAACCAATCTGGTGCAAGAGCAAATACAAGTTGCCCACTGTGACATCTCAGTGTGCAGAGCCAGGAGTTGTAACACACACAGGGTTCCAGGTACAGAAAGCTACAGCCATGCTCAGAGCTAAACCCTAAAATCACTGTCCCGACAGACAGGTAATCTGGTCTTGATTAATCTGGTATTAACCTCCAAATAGAACAAAAATATTTATTTTGAAATAAGAACACATAAAAATAAAAGTATTTATTTAAAATCAGTCATTCTTAATAGTCCCGTAGTACAGGTGAACATAAGCTTTCATTTGCACACTTGTATTCCACACTAAAACTGCACACTCCCTTGGTGTTAAATTTATGTCAATGATCTGGGAGATGATAAAATGTATTTGTTAGAGGAAACTAATTTTGCCATATCTTGCCATAAAATTCTGGTATACACAGTCAGCTAAATCTTCCTCTCACTCAAGTAGAATAATTTAAAGATTATTTGTGACCTAAATTTCTTTTTGTATAGCCTATGCCAATTTGCCTGAGAAAGGAATCAAAGGAGTAGTGGTCATTAGAGCTGCGAGAGGGAAAAGAACCCATAAGAGTGTACACATCTGTGACATCTCAATATGAATGGAGACAATAGCTGCCTTATCCAGCTAAAACGGAGGGTGTGGGGGAGGAAGGGTAGCCAGCCTTTTTTGTTTGTAACATGAAGATGTGAACATTCTGTAAAATGCAGTTAGGAAGAATTATGTGCCATAACTAAATTAGGCTATTTCTTTCTGGATTTCTTAGCTGAATTCGGTTTTTAGAAGAATCCAGCAGAAGTCACGAAACAGCCTCAAACACAGAAAAAAAAGGAAAATAAAATATGAGGTTTTGCAGCAGAAGACAAAGGAACTGGCTAGGTATGATGGACATGCTTTGTAAAGGCAATCAAACAAAAGAGCAAATCCATGGAACAAATAAAGTCTAGCATTTCTATGGGCCTCAAAAAACATTATTGCTTGGCCATCAGAGAAAAGTGGACCAGAAATAAAGAGAGCAGAAAACAAACAAAAAGATCTAATTCTGACTAGAATTCACCAGATGTTTATAGATTAAAATGTAAAGGACTTTCTAAATTTCACTCCAAATTCAACACAGTATTTAGGGGATCTTCATACGACCAACAGGAGAGCTACTTCAAATTAGTCATCGGCCTGAATACATCTACTCTAAGTTCAGAAAGGCCTTACAAATCTTAAGCTTCATTTTCAATAAGACTTTTTTACTAGGAACACACATGGGCACACTAAAAAGACTCGAGTATTACAATCACTGCAAATTCCGAGCTATTTAAAACTTAAATATATAATTAAATTTGCAAACTCACAAGTCTTGAGTTACATTATAGCAACCAAGTGTAGATTTAACTTCCAAAAGCACTCAGAATTCTGCCAGAACACTTCTGCACATTAAACCAAGACATACAGACTTCATGACACACATATTCCAAATTTTTTAGCATATTACAATGTTGTATTTATTTCTTCATTATATCACATCACTTGTAGCTCCAGTTCAAAGTTTTAAAACCAAATACCTTAAACAGTTTTAAGGGGGGGCGGGAGGTAAGTACAATAATCAATTAATGCTTCTGCACACAAATCAAAGAAATTCTCAAAGATGGTATTACTCTATATAGTTGCTTGTGTTGAAAAAACAATATATGTAGCTTAGAAGCAGTGTGGAATATTAATTTATCCATGTCTACTGATACATGAGGACATGACCAACCCCCAACCCCTCAGGATGGAAAAGTGATTACATTGTCACTGTATGACTGTGCGGTGATGACAGTAGTGAGAGAGAGAGAGAGAGAGAAAAGATGCTGGCTCTTAAGTGAATTCTGGATAATGGCTGATACACCTACACAGCTATTGGAGCAGAGAACAAAAACATCAAAAGCCATCCTATATAGCTCTAGAAGAAAATTAAGGAGTATACCACAGGGAAAAGGTTAGCATTTAAAAAGTGCAAAGCTTGTCTACATGGAAGAACTGAAACACCCATAGAACATGGTAAATTGAAAGTAAACAGGAAATACAAGACTAAAAAAAGAACAAGAAGAGTGCCTTGCACCAAACTCCAACTAATAATAAAAAGATGTTATTCAAACACATCAGAAGCAGGAAGCCAGCTAGGGAGACAGCGGACCTCATCATGGCAAAAGCTTAAAATGGGCACTCAGAATAAAGCCATAGCTCTGAAAACCTCTTCATGTTGGCCTTCACCACTTAAGATACTGGAGAGATTCCCACTTCCAGTATTTCTTTGTAGCAAGCTGGCTGGAAAAGCAAAATCAGTTTTAAGGCGTTCCAGAGGAAGAATGAAACCAAACAGACACACATGAGGGGTTGATCAGTCATGATACCCTTCCTGATACCAGTCAGTCAGGATACCCTTCATCCAAGGAGGGTTTTAAATGTGAATCTTCTCAACTGCTGGCCAGACTGCCCAATCTGTCATCACAAATGGCTCCTGCATCAAATGACTGGGAAGTGACCAGTATAGTTCCTACTGTCGTAGAGGAATCTAGAGGGATTCTCAGGAGCTATGGACCAGTGAATATGATATTAATGCCTTGACTAACTTCCATCCACAGTAAGATAGTAAAAGTTCTGATAAAGAACAATATCACTGAGCACACAAATAAACAAAGTCTGCAGAAAAACAGCCAAGCTTCTGAACAGGGAAAGCTTATTTGAGGAAAAAAAAAAAGCAAGCTGCACAGAATTAGTGTGGCCTGTATGATCCTCAGACTGATTCAACATTTCTTATCATTTGGCATTTGTTAAAACTTGTAAAAAGTTTTGGGTTTTTTTAATATTGGAATTGCTTTAGTGCGGTAGCAAAAAATATACTTACCCATATAACCTGTCTGACTCGGGGAACTTGTATAGAGACTTCCTTGCCAGTACGAAATGTGATTTCACTAAGGTTTGTTAACAGCGCTTTAACAGGAAGCTTTCCTAGTATAGATTAAGCCTAAGAAAAACTAGTGGGATCAACGTGGTGTTATCATTCTGAGTATCTAATACTTCCTAAAAGTCAAAGCTTCAACCATTTATGAGTCAGAGGTCAATGAACAAGGAGTGAAGAGAGTTCAGTGCAGCACTGAATTGTGCAACTTGGGTTTTTGGTGGTGTTTTTTTATTTCACCTTTACAACCATGCATACTTAAACTCAAGTTTCCTTATTTAAACAATGACAATAAAAGATGGCTTCTAGATTTAAGCTCCTTGCTTCTCTATTTTCTTCAGTCAGAGTTCAAGGTAAACTGCCAATACTTTCAAATTTTCTGTTACAATGCTGGGGGAATGGAATCAGTTTTTCTTTTTAAATGAAAAATGAGATGCTTTGCTATTCGTGTCACTGTCACAGTCGGGGTTTGAAGAGAAAGAGCAAATATAATGAGATTTGAAAAAAAACCCTGGCAATACTGCAGCCTGCAAAAGAGACATATAAATGTGAAGAAAAAGGACTGTGTTTTTCTTCCTGTATTTACTAAGAAGTATTTTAATATGAAAAATATTAAACACAACATTACGTTTGACTTCTAATTGTAAAAGTTGCTTCAAGATAAAAAAAATTACAATTACTTAGGTCATGAACAACTTAAAATAAGTAAATGAACAGGGGGGGTGAGGGTGCAGGGAAGTATGGAAGTATTTTACCAACATGAAGCAACTGACCATCAGCAGAACATTGGGAGAAACTGTGCATACGAAGGACCTGTCAAACTTAAAGCTACAGGCTTGTTTCCATTGAAGACTTAAGAGCATTATTATACCAATAAAACACCAGATCTACATTACAACTACTTCAGGAGAAAGTAAATGGACTTCAAACACCCTAATAATAGATAAATTACTTAGAGCAAATATTCAGCCAGCACAATGACAAGAGTCTAAAAATAGTTGCTTAGTAACACTGACAGATAAACAGGTAAACACAAATTGTGTAGGTAAACACAAATATTGTGCAATGGGTGTACAGGTTCCTTAACCAGGGAATGATAATAGAGTCTGGCCAATGTATTCAAATCACCTATGTGCTAATCACCTCCTTCCTTTTCTAGGCTGATTGTAAAAGAAAAAAAATGAAATATATGCTAGAAGAAAAGCTATTTAAGAATAATCAAGCAACCCATGAGAGAATATACTGCAAACACTGTCCCTATACTGCAGCATATTCTAAGGATTTTCACTCATTTACAACAGAAAAATGAGTTTTGCACACAACAGGTATTGCAACAGTGCAGCACAAAAATGGATTCCATTGCAGCATGCTAATTTCACCATGATCCCTCATATAATTTGCTCTTCGGTATCAGTGACCAGCTTTATGTATGCTTAAGCTTGTATAAAATTAAATGTGCCAAAATCTAACTCAGAAAGAAAGCTGCTCACTTTTAAGATCTCTATGTGCTTGCCCGAGCTTTCCTGAGTAAGAGTATACAAAATCTAAGTTCTCTTGAGCATGTGTACATTGGGGGTATGCATGGAAGAACAACTTCACAGGATACAAACATGGTCTGACAAGGGGAAACTTTTCTAAGAGATCCATTTGCTCATCATTCTACCAGTGCTCCATAAACAGCAGACAAATTATGAAAAAATGTTGCTAAGGAGAAAACTGGATCTCCTGAATCACCTGTAATACGCAGCTATTCACAAGTCATTAAAACCAGTCATTCTGGCACAACTATACCAGCTTTTTATTCCTGTTTATGTATGGATATTTTCTGCTATTCACAAAGCTTATTTTGTATGCAAGACCAAATTTTACTGGACAGCAGTTTAGGGTTCTCATGAGTCAAAACAAAATCCTGTAAGTCAGGCTTTTTATTGTTAATTTTCTTTTGGAATTTTCATGTGTCATACATCAATACAGTCATTTCTTTAAATGAATGTGCAAAGCTCTTCAGACAGTAGTTTAAACATATGGATTATTTCAAGACCGAGAAGCTCAAGAAAGAGACCTATTTTGTATGGTCATCTTAGTTTTGATTTGTTTGTTGCCTGTATGACTTTTAATACCCAGTCCAGCATTCGTGGGATCTTGAAATGATCTGACAAAGGTAACTCCAGAGTTTAAATTCAGCAAATAAATGGGGAGGATTTAGGGGTTGCTACAATTACGACCACAGTTTTGTTTTCCAAAACAACACCAAAATACAGTGAATCCATTCTGCCTCTAAGGAGTGTCTGAGGTTAACTACAGTTTAAATCCCTTCTGTACCCAAACAGGAGCAAAGAAATCCCATCTTGAATCTCCAATTACTAACATACTGGTTCAGCAAACTCTGAATTCCAGACTGCCTTCAGACTTTAATTTAGCTTTTGACTTTAACAATTTGGATATTATTTAAAGAACTAAAATTATTTCTTCGGTCATCTGAAATGACTATCACATAGAAGTGACAAACTAAAAATATTTGGTGCGAATGTTAGTAATGTTAGTATTAACTACACAGTAAGAGAAAGAATTGTACCTTACACCACTGATCAGCAAATAAAATGATGACTATCCCAATCACATCCATTTTATCCTTAGGAGTCACCTATGGTTTCAAGTTACCTGGCATCGCAGCAGTGTGATCTGTTTAGCACTACACTGAGTTACTGCAGTAACTGGAAACTATGAGTCTAAAAATAGATGAGTGAACCATGCAGACCAGCAGAAAATTTATCACATATGAAAATAATCACTAATTCCTTACAACTCTCTCTTTAAGAGGATTATTAAGTAAGAATAATTACACGCAGAGTTTTGAAGATTTCAAGACAATCACATAATTCTTTATGACATTTAAAGCGAGTAGAACAAGTTTTTACTTCTTTGGCCAATACATGCCAACTGTTTACAAAGATATCAAAATTCCTAGCAGATAATTTGTTCATCACTGAAAAGAAAATGCATCTTTGGATTTCTTCCTTTTTTTAAAGAGAAGCTTTAGCATTTTATTCTAATAAGACATAGCATTTTAACTGTATTTAATTTCATTATTTCTGGAAAATATATGCTTCTGAAAGACGATCATATATTAAAAACTATCCTATATACTGAAAGTCTGGGCTAAAGTTCACTGAAACAGGGAATGGGAAAAATGGGAAAAAACATTTTTCAGTTTTAAACATTACTTACTGTTTTACATTATAGCGCCAGGTTACAAAATTATAACATTATGTCTAAATTCAATAAACAAAAATCATTACAGGTTTACAGTTTGGATTCTCATCTTAATGAGAGTTAGCATCTTTAGAACAAAATGTTCAAAGCTGCAAGACATATGCTGAACATGTGTATACACGTTAAGCTTTGAAAGCACTTAAAAATGTGAGAATGAGTAAAGCTCATGTTACCCTTGATAAATGTCAGCTGTCAGGCATCACAGACGAATACACACTATTTTTTTCCACAAACTAAAGCCCAGAAAAATGCAATTTTTACTTCACCAGTTGAACGTAATGCATTATACATGGCAATATCTACTCAAGGTCAAAAGTTTAGTGTTTTCAAATTGTAACTTCCAAAGCAGGGGATTGTTACACAGACAAAATCATTACACTGAAATTAATAAATATTTCTAAAAATCCGTGCTAAATTTACATTCATGCTTTAATACACATAATTCTACCAAAATGGACACATTCAACTGTAAACCAAGTCAAAAGGTACATTAAAGGGGAAAAAGTGTTTCTTATATCCACTACCAATTCTGCATTTTTACAGTTCAATTTTACTTGAACATTTTCTGCTGTAGTAAATGACTCATTATAAAATTCTTTTTTTATCTTACAGAATTAGCCCAAGAAATTGAGCAAGGTCTTGGAATGCTAGCTGTACAATAAAAGGGTGGGGCAGGGACCAGATTGGCAGAACTTTCTATTAAGAAATGTCACTTTTTAATGTGATATAAATACATCAATCAACCCTATCTACAGTGTAGTCCACTTAGAAACTGTTCATTTCCCAGCTCCCCCATTTGAAACCACATATAATTTATCATTCTGTGTATATATATATAAAAATTACTACACTACCATTATCATGCTAAACAGTGAAATGTACTTCAGAAACTTCACAGTGATTACCATGTTAACAAGCAGGTTTCTTCTTCCGCATCCAAGTTTGAAGCACTATAACAGTCTTTCATAAATGTTTATTAAAAGTATTAGCTAGCTTTCCTGTCTATGTTAAAAGCTCACTGCGTTGAAAGATCATGAAATACGTATGTCATATCAATGCCTTTCCTCCTCTGTGTTTAAGCAGCAAGTATTTTGATCCACAGAAATGTCATATACCTCTACTGGGATTTTCACAAGCAGATAGCATTGGTCTAAGTCTGGTCCTGGTCATTCAATGAGAATTCTATCACCACCACCTCTAGAAATAGTAAGGCTGAAAGAAGTATTTATTGCAAAATTTTATCTTCGCTGGGTGGGGAGAGGCTTTAATATTTTTATTAAGCTCAAAGAAAAAGATACAGTATATATGCGCTTTCCTATCAGAAGACCTGAAATTTTTTTAGAACTAGTTCCCAAGTTATTTAGAAACATAGGTGTGCACTGTCCACAGAGCCAAGAAAAACAGATAAAGTATCTCTGTTTGCTCAACAGACACCTTTTAAGAATGTTCTGGTACTAGGATCTGTGTTAAACCTAGTATCTGAACTGGAGCAAATCCCATTTAAAATTATTATTCCAGTCTACTCGATTTTTTTTTCTAAGTCAATAATAAATCTACAACGTTCATATTTTTTTATTTAACCCCCCCCCTTACAAAGCAAGTGTCTACACTTATTTATAGTTATAAGTAATCTAAGTGATCTTTCATAAAGCACGCTGAACACCAGTGTTGCAAAAACCAGAGTAACTACTGAAAGCATTGGCAACTAAGCTACTAAACTTGCTACAACAATTGCGTTCTCTGTAGCAATGTAAACATCAAAATTACATCCTTTACCTGCAAAAGTGAGTATAAGCACTAACCTGAGGAAACTATTGAGCTTGAGCAGAATACACAATTCTTCAGATCTTTCATGGCATAAAGAAGCGTATGAAGTATGGAGAAGCCTCCCGCACATTATATTTACAGTATTCATTGCATCATCTCTGAAACCAACATTGGTGATGTGAAATTAGATCTGATCAGGGCAGAAAATCTAATGAAAAGACTGTAACCTAAAATAAGTTGCCTATTAATACCATCAAGAAGATGTATAATTCTAAAGAGTAACATTTTTATGTTCCGATTCAAAACAAATGTCTCCGACTGCATAGTTCACAATGCTGTAATCCTCGGAGCACATTTCAAAACGGGTACCTTTGGAAAGACACATTAGTAGGTAGATCCCCCGGTATTAGTGTGATAGACATAGAAAAGGACACAGGTACTAAGAATGATAAAACACTGTCAAATTATGGATTGTGGTGTGCCTCCTATTGATCAGGGAAAACATCCTGAGAAATGGAAACCAGTTGGTTCAGGTTACTCATAACTCACCAGTACTTTAGATTTGAAGCATTGCAGAAGATGTACCATACTTCATGGAGAATTCTACATTTTTTTTCTTAGTCTCTAAACGATGTATTTCCTTCTATCCTCACAACATTTATCAAGATTGCTATATGATTTAATTCATTCTGAAGTGAAGCCTGTCAGTCTTCAAAGTCAAGTTTAGTTTGGATGAGAAGTGAACTTCCATCTGTCATGGAAGAGTTAAATGCCACTATTTACAAATTATAACCCTGCCTTGGATTACAGAAGAGCCACACACCCTGTAATTTTGTAGTAAACACCAAACAGTTATTTTTACTACTTTACACATCTTTCCTAGCTCTAAATATTCTTTAGAATTCAAGGATCTTCACAGAACTCTGGAGATGAGTGGAAATTTCCTACTATCTTTGGGCAAATGAAGGGGTTACCACTTCCTGCTCTGCCATTACTGCATGGCCACCTAGTCATTGATAACTCGCTCGTTATCAGCCACTACAATGTCACACATCACAGTGCAGCATTTTAAGCAAAATGAAACTGGTACCTTGGAACACTGTTCTGCAAACAGCAGCGGTTCAGGACTGACAATTGTCACACAGCACAAGAAGGGTAGAAGTTCTTCAGCTTCTCATCAGAGATACTAAGACTACTAAAACATTGTCTTAGGACTGCTAGTTTACAGGACTAAAAAAACCAAACCCAACAAACAACTTCAAAATACCTTTCTGAAAGGCTGGGGTTTTAAGGATTGCACTTCAAAGACAAACTTGAATTCAGCAAAGACTAATTTTGCTTTTACAGCCAAGCAAGTCAACATTTTCCTAACTTTTTGAGCCAGTGACTGACTAGCAGCCTTCAAAGCTTCTCTGAAGCTACACCGAAACTTTTTGAAACCATTACCTGAGCACTATGAAGACAGCAGGAATAGTGTACTATGTAAAAGAGTATCATTAAACAGTACTAATCTTGTTCTGACACACTGTAAGAGCAAGCAACAAAGAGCAGTCCAACTTAGAATACTAGAAAGCTCAGAATTCTTCTGTATACCTGCAAAAAACCTTAACATTTCTATTATGTACCTATAGAATAACAAGAAAGCAAAAGAGAATGGTTATTTCTTTCAAATAAAATGTAGCATTCCTGGCACTAAGATGTTCATTATCGATACCTGCTTGCCACAGAAACACAGAATTCACCATGTCCTGTCAGCAGAGCCTTGCTGTATTCAGTACCGAAAAAGGCTGAGTCTACCAAAGGGAGGTTTTAGCTTCCAGGAATCAGTAGGATACTAACATATACCACAGAATATCATTATAAACTCTTAACTATAACTATAAATATTCTCCTGTTTAACAAATACAAAATTCTTTTTAGTATAATAACTCATCTGATATCATGTGCCTGCTAATTGTATAAATGTGGGGTTTTATTCTTTATCAATTTTTCATGGTTTTCCTTTTCATTTAACAGGATATCCCCATTGTCCCCCACACAAAACACAAAAGATTCCAGTCTGTTCTTGTGTGTCATGCTCTGTTACACAGCTCCTGAAAACCTTAAACATTTATTCTCTCTCCAAATGTTCTCTTTTGCCCAAGCTTAAGCACAACTCATATTGATCTTAATTTTCTTCGTTTTTAACTTTCGGATATTTCAAAATCAGATTCCTTTCACTGGAATCCTCAATTTCTAATCCTGTCACAACAACACATCAGCAAGGTTTACACAGGACACATGAGGAGGACATTACACGGTGGTAGAGAATCAAGGTGAAAACCAAAAGAAATGAAAACAAAGCAACAGAAATGCTTTTCCTACTTCAACGGTATTGAGGAGCAAAGAGGAGGAATGACAGCTTTTGAAATAACAAATCACCTAATGAATATTCTATATGAGAAACTGGAAAAGAGAAAAAGAAGCATTTAAAATAATACATA
The DNA here is from genome assembly GCA_025345505.1 of Todiramphus chloris collaris. Classification (NCBI taxonomy): domain Eukaryota; kingdom Metazoa; phylum Chordata; class Aves; order Coraciiformes; family Alcedinidae; genus Todiramphus; species Todiramphus chloris. The sequence goes on from JANVCC010000271.1 coordinate 5,643,175, forward strand.
TTGAATATGTTCATAACGAAGTATTAATTCAAAATTCCAGATATTCATATTATCAGAAAACATAGCTATGTATGTGGGTATTTTTCTTATGAAAATATTGATAGATCAGTCTAAAAGGATACTGTGACCATTAGAGAGCTTGCAATTCCCCTTCCTCCTCCATTTGCATAGCCAGGATAATTTAGTTTTGCCCCTTGATTTATAATTACGTTACATAAGCACTGAATAAAAAGCAACATTATTTTTCCCCTATAAGATATTAGAAATTCTTCAAAATAAACTTTTTGCACTTGTCAGTGTTCAGTACAAGCGGCCCTTTTTCCTGTCTAAGACAAGCTTAGCACTAGGAACAAAATTGAAATTTAGATAGGCATCACTAATTTTCCAGCTCTCTATCACATCACAGCCCTGAGGTTTATTATGAAAGAACGTCTGTTCTAGTGCTAGAAATGGGAATATGTTTAAGTAGTAACATCCAAAATGAAAAATACTCATCCTCTATTTTCACAGCATCATTACCAAAAGACCACGATAGCACGTGGAGCCAGCAAGACAAAAGACATACTGTTTTTGCTGGCATATCATTTTTGCTTTGAATCTATTTATATTTGCCAGATCATTGATTTATCAGGACATTCCCTATTTGTACCTCAGAGCTAAAACTGTCCACTGTAAGGATTATAGTATTATTGTTTTTATAAGGATTACTGTACTGTGCTTTTAGTTTCCTTATCATGAATAAAATTGTGCATTTCTAACTGCCATCCAGTTGGAGAGAGCAATCAAGAGGCACGGTTCAGTGATACATCATGAAGTATTTTTGACTCCACAAACTATAAAGCTGATCCCTTCTGTTGTCTTAGCCTTCCAGATCTAGACTTGAGCAGATAACTGTACATACACCTAAATGAGTGAATGCAAGTTATGGAGCACCTCAGCCAGTCTTCTGTTCTCCTTCCTCCACCTGTTCAGAGATGTGGTCTCTCCAATATTATAAATTCCCGTACTGCTTTGACAAATAGCCAGACAGGTTATACCATTTAATACCCTAAAGGACAAGCACTATATTCCAAATAAACATCAGAAACAAAGTTTAAAGAAATCAGAGTTCATGATGAACTAGGATAAATAAAACCACCTTTCCAGAACATACACAAAAAGCTGAACGTGAGTGGCAGCAAGGGTTTTCTACATTAGCATGTAGAATTTCTTTGAGCAATCCTGTCCTGTCCTATCCTAGTTTTAGACTGCTCGGAAATAAAGCAGACTCTTCCAAAAAGACTGCAGAGTAAAAATATTCTGGTCTGCTACTTCAGTAGAAAATCAGTAAGGAAAACTACCGTTTACTGTCCCCGGAGCTTGAAAGACTGAGAAGACTTTAGCCTACAAAGAAGCGGGGAACCATCTGGCTATTAAGGAACATCAACCTAGAAACATTTATGAACAACAGCTGTATAGATAATGCAACCTACAGAGATTATGAACACAAAGTCCTTTCAGCTACAGCAGACAATCCCTGTATTGACCGCATTTTTCAAGAAAGTGCAGGAGGCAAAGCACAACTTGAAGCAGAAGATCTGCTTCACTGAGATCTCACCACTTTTTTCTAGCTTAAAACCACTACTCTTTCTACATACTGTCTTGTGTGTTAAAAGAAGGGGAGGGGACCCCACAAACAAACTCAAAACCAAACCAAACACAGACCAAAAAAAAAAAAAAAAAAACACCCAAACTTTTAGACACTGATAACTGAACTCTAGTGGCAGAGAAACAAAACTTTGTGTATGTACACATATGGTTAAAGGAATCAATAGGTCTGCAGCTTGATTTTTTTTGCACCTCTTCATCTTGCTAATTCCCAACAGCTTGCAAGAGAAATTACAAAAATTATGATGCTAGCAGGGAAGGTGAAAAAATTAATACATGGTTTTGTTTTGTTATACTGCTTTAAGAAATTGCTGCTATACATCTGCTCCTAGACCAGAGCAAAACTGGACCTGAAAGTTGATTGAAAGTGTTTTGAGGACCTCTAGATCCAATCAAAGTATTTCTTAGAAAAGTTATGTCTCCATATATAACACAGCTCTTCAAAGAGGGATTTAGATTCCTGAAACCCAACCCATTACTGTTGCAGAAGACCTAGCGTTCACTCATCACTGAAGATCTGCAACAAGGATGCACAGGACAGCTTTGAGATGAACCTACTGTGGAAGAAGCAGAGAAAAAAACCTACTCATTGAATCTCATGATGAAACACCTAGACTGCAGATAGTAAGTTTCATTACCAACTCAAACAGAAATAAAAGCAGAGAAAATAAAGATATGATGGTAATGTTTAAAAACAAAACAAAGGTTACAACTACTACAGGTCTACTGTAGCTCAGTTAGGAGCTTATTACAGGAGAAGTGTCAAGCTTTAATACTAGATACCAGAGTCACACTCCATGATCAAAGCCAGGAAACAGAGGAGTAATAAGCCTGAAGAAATCTGAAGCACGTAGTAGAAGTATTGACAAGTTTTGCAGTATAAAATAATTTTCCAAATTGAGAGGTGGTGCTCTAGAGCTTCTTCTAAATGATCGTCTTTCTATCCCTCAGTAAAACATGACAATAGGAACTGCTTAGCGAAGATAACAGCAATAATAGAAATAAACATCTCAGCATGAACATTCTACATTTCTCATTCACAGTTTGCAAATCTTGATGCAGGAGAAAATTCTGAAAGGGCACCTCCAAAGTAGCTGGCAATTCCCCCCCAAAATGTAACCAATCTCAGAACATACTCTGAATAAACACACAGAGTAAAACAGTACAGAACTCTACAGTTTATTTTCAGCCTGTGACTGCTCATTTAACAATTTTTAGTCACAAAACGCATTGGCAGTATCCCTGGAAACCCCTCTTCCTGGCTCTTTTCAGTGGAAGTAAAGGTTACACTGGTGATTCTCTCATGATCAGCAGTTAGCTCTGGCTACTAGTCTTCAATAACAGGCTCCCAAAAGTAAAATACTTTGAAGTTATAGGATTTACAAGTCTGGTGATGTTTGTGTTGCTTTAGCTTAAGTGTGTTCATTTTTTTGCCAGTTTCCCACCCTACCACTGGCACATGCAGTAGCATTTTTAGAGATCACGGATTTCTAACACTAAAATACATGCGCACGTAATATTACAAGCGTTGAAGAAAAGCCTTTCAGAGAGGCATTTAAATGCTGCTTCAGAAATGGAGATCACAAGTGCTTCTTAGTTCTTAACAGTTGTTACTCTTCTGTCCTTTACAGGAGCATTTACTACGTTTCACTATGATAGGCACTATGATTTGCAGCTTCGCTGTAGAGGCAGCCGAACTGCCACGAAACGGACAATGAGAAGCAGACAGGACACACACAGGCGCAGGGAGGACAGAACAAAGCATCACAGGGAGTGGGGAAAAATAAACTATATAATAGCTGCTGCTTGGGAACGCTAGCTGGAAAAAAAAAAAAAGGGAGGCCACCAACTATCATGACAAGCGCATGTTTCTTTTGCAGTTGCAATGAGAACTGCACACAAGAGGGGGCAGGGGATCTGCTATTAATCATATTATATTCATTGTTCCCTTGATGTTGCTGGCAAGGCTTCAGGAGACTCCCTCAACTCCCAGATAAAACTGCAGTGAGAACAGCAGCGCTGCGAGACCAGCCCACACCGAACCTTCACAGTCTTGTCCTACTGTGCTAACGCTGCCGTAAACTAAACACTTCTTAACCACTGAACTGCTTATTGAACGGATTTCTTTTAAATCCAAATCACAGCAGTTGAGGGTTCCTCCCCACCCTAATCTCTCCGGAAAATGAACACACTGTATAAATCTGATGAAACTATTTGCAAGAACAAGCCACTGGAGAGGTGAAAACATCAGCCAGAAGTAGTCACGAATCAAGTTTCTTTGTTGAGGAAGAGTTTTGAATGTTATCTCTAAGTAAGGTGCTGAGTGACTCCTTGATTAAGTGCCACTTAACATTCAGCAAGTTTAATGTTCCAGCAAGAACAGCAGGCCACTACCTGTGCCGGGGAGTGGGGGAGGGAGAAACGGCAGCTGATGCAGTAAAGTAACCAAGTCAGCTATTCTTTTGTCACTGAGAAGACATGTTTAAGGGGAAAGAAACGTGGATTAATGAAATCTCGTATTCATACTTCACTGAAAACGTAATGCTGCTTTAATTTGCCTGGCTTGGCAAAGCTACAAAAGGAAGGTGAATTTTCTTCACTGCAGATACTTTTTTGTTTGTTTGTTTTTGGTGACAAACTCAGCATAGTATCAAAGTGACACACACTCTAATTCGGTTGAGAATTTGTTCGGAATTTTTATTGGGTAGGGTGACTAACATTGTCTAACATGATCCTCTGACGCTTTGCAAGTTAGCAATGAAGTTCATCTGGGACTACTTGTCTCCCAGACTGCACAAATACATTCTTCTGTTTAAGGAAGATACAGAAGAATAGGAAAAGTTACAAACAGGTAAATGTGTTTACTACACCAACTTACGAACTAAGTAGTAATAATGCGACATTTCTACCTCGGATTTCAGAAAGAAGAAACCATTTCAATTTCCAACCCACCCACGTTTATTAAGCAGCAGAGCTGCTGCAGCCAGCGTGCCCGATGACTCAGCCTGCCTTCCCCACTTTCTAATTAGCCGTGATAGTCAGCATCAATTTAGTGGGGTTGGGGTTGTTTTCTTTAACCACGCAAAAACCATCTTGGAAGTTGAAAGATGGACTCCTACTTGTTTACTGATCAGAGTTTCTAGAAGGGAGCTTGCACTGAGACATATTCCAGCCTTACCGTTAGCTGGACACACAAACTACGCGCTTGTGCTCGTCCTGCCCCTCCCCTGGAGAGGCTGCATGCGGCACGGCACGATCACAGCGAATAAATACAGGAAAAGGGGGAAAAAAAGCCCTCTGCTCTTGGCAGGGGGAAGGCGTTCCACAAGAACTGCTACAAGGTCAAAAGTTTACCGTGGTTTCAATTTCACCTTTCCGCAGCCAATGAACGCGCAGCGGCTCCAGACAGAACCGCGGGCGGCAGCGTGGCCCTTAACTCCTTGCGAGCCGGGCCGGGCCCGCGGGGCAGGCGGGCGCCAAGGTGCGGGGCTGCTCTGCCCCTGCGGCACCGCACGCAGGTACCCGAGCGCCCCGCAGCTCCCTGCGAGCTGAGCCGTGCTGTTCGCAGGGCAATCGGGGGAGCCGGAGCTGTGCCTGCGCAGCACGCCAGGAATCCCAGTGAAGAGCTGCAGAAGCGGGTCCCCTCACTCCCATTGCAGTGCCAGGCCAGGGCAGCAATCGGAGGAGCAGGGCTGACGCCAGGCAGGAGCAAAGCGGCACTGAACGGGGGAGCTCTAAGAGAGCAGCGCCGGGGTGCTGGCAAACAAGAAAGACTGACCTTGCGAAGAGGGAGGGAGGGGAGGGGAGAGAGAACAGCAGCACAGGGTTGTCGGAAAGGATTCTGAATGTGCATCCAGAGCCGCACTGATTTACTTTGCTTCTTGTCAGACAGGCACACAGCAGTGCCCTGGCATAAGGCTGGGCAGCCCAAGGAGTACTGCTACCCACAGTCCAGTTCCCACATCGATAAATAACACTCTGCTTCAAGATGTTGATGTTAGAACAAGGCATTCTCCATCTACTCCCAAGAAGGATGGAGTATACGTTGAGGGGTGGCTCTTGGGTACAGTAACTGTCAGCTCTTCAGAGTCTTGCACAGAAAAAAAAAAGTGTAATACTTAGCCCCAGAAGTAGTAAATGGTCTGGAGGTGAGACATTTGTAATAGATCGTCTTGTTTTGGCACAGGAAGAAACCAAGATGCATCTTGGTCTCCCCTCATTTTAAGATTACAGAGCTCGAGAAAGAACACAGAACAGGTTTCTTCTTGCTTCACTGTATGCCTCTGTTCTGTATCAGTGTCTCCAAGTTCTCTCGTCTCCTCATCAGTAGTTCTGGTTTAAATTTTTAATTGAGAGAATTAAGACTTGAGCTTTCCATGTAGTCAAAAATACCATCACTAGCAATGTATAGTGGTGGGCTTTCCCAAAGTCTGCACAGAGACCTGCTTTATTCTTCGAGATGGATGAAAATGCTGGCAACAGCACATACTGAATGACACAAGCTATGAACGTGCTTTGTCATTCACTTGATCTTGGAAAGTCAGTGTCAACTACACTTAAGCATGTAGAGTAACAGATTTATCACCCTTTCATTGGCCTTGCAGACTACAACGAAAAAGGACTACAGCACTCTAAGTGAAAATGTGGGTGAAGAGTTTTCAGTCTGCTCCAGTAACAAACATGATGTGAGGCTGCATGAAGTGTATAAACATGTAGTTAAGGAAAATTAAGTAGTGAAGTAACCTAAGAGTATGTTCAACAGACCAGAAAGGGTTAGGGTTACACAGAGATCTTGAAATGGATGATTAGCAACTCTCACTTGATACCAAATAGAGCAGCAAGTCATTGCATACATTTGCAAGGTAAACAACATGGAATTAAACCATTCCAAACCAGGCAGAACTCAAGTCAGGAAACACTTGAGAACATGTACGTTAGGATACTCCAATCTCCAACACACTGCAGAAAGAATGACAGGACTCTGAATATAATTGTGAAAGATGTAAAATGACTAAATATGTCATCGACATGCAAAAGAGGTTTATGCTGAAGCTGTCAGTTAAAGCAGAACTTAGTTTTCCAAACCCTGAAACCAACCAGATGGTAGATTGTTCCAAGATAATGCACATGACAACCTAAGGGAAAAAACACACATTAGTCAGGTGGCAGCTATTACTAATTCTTCAGAAAGATGCAGTTTTAAAATTGGTAAATCATCTTACCCCAGAACCTTAAAGGCTTTCACAGCACTTTGCAATGATGAAAGATATTCTGGTCTCGGCCTTCTGTATAGGTCCCAAAAAAAGATGAAGACAAAGACTCCTACAAACAGCTATGCTAGCTGAAAATACTGCCAGCAATCTTCTAACTCAATTCACAGAGCAGTTTTAGGCAAGAAGATAATCATGCAAAAAGTCTTAAAACCCACTTCAGGAATAGCGAACCTCTCAATTTAGGAGCAGCCAATGAAAGAATTTGCAGCTGGTGGGCAAGGTCAAACTGATTTCTTGAACAGGCACAGGTAGATTCCTTTCTCAACCTATGCAAATAGCAGCTCAATACAGCTACTATGAGGTTAAGTTTAATGCCGCCAGAGCGGCTAACAAAAGATGCAGTGATTAAAATACATCAAGGCAGAAAGCTAAAGATGTCATGAGAATCTTAGCTGAGATCATGCCCTACTACCAAGCTTTTCTGCTGTAGTTGAAAAATGGTAAAACATCAAGGAAAATATTACTAAATAATGCTGTATTTTCATAGTTTAACTAGGCTAAAATGCAGTTTTGCCAATAGAATTTAAGACTTAACTACATATATAAAAAGCTATTTTCCTCTCAGTAAAAAGAGCAGTTTGCTTTTGTTTTTACCTTCTCTAAATACCATGTCATTTTAGAGAAATTCTTTTAAATTGAAATGTCATAAATAAATTCCCTTTTTATAAGATGGCCTCATTTTAAAAGAAAATGGATGCTATAAAATTTTACATCAAGTCAGCATGTTACCAAGAAGCTTTTCTGTGTGTTCTGAATTTGATTAATACAAGACAAGGTCACTTCCTGAAAGATGCCTACCACTGCAGCTGCAAGCAAACTAGACTCTGAGCTCAAGAGCTGGGGGATGGGAAGACGACACGAGCAATTTCTAACACTGTCTCCAAAAATACACTAATTACAAAACCCGAGTAATAGCTGTGTTTACTAGATCACCACAAGTAACCTATTAACTAAAGTCTGAGTTTTTATAATCACATTTTCAAGGAAAAAAAAAAGACTCACAATGGTGCACCAGCATGTCTGCAAAAAATGAATAATTCTGAGGGCCCTTTACTAAACTTTATGCAATTCCCTTGAAAATGTACTTGATTTCTACACTTGATTTTTTTTTATTCATATGTATGTTTTATTATGCAGCTCATAAAGCTAAGAAGAGACTGCCCTTGAATTAACGGTGGCTCAGTCATACTGAGATTGTGAGGCTCCACCCAGCCTACGCTGTGTCCTATTCTGAAGGCATTTAGGAAAAACAGATTTCAGGAAAGCATGCAAGCTCTTTCCAGAAGTCTACAGCGTGCATTTTTCCAGTTTCTGAAGACTCTCTCTATTGTTTACAAAACCAGTTAAAAATCAGTTGTGTTTACCTGTCCTTTTAAAGATGCTTAAAAAGTTATTTTAAAAACATGCCGTATTTACATTATGAACAAGGCCAAACAGTTTCTTCCATTCCCAGACACAGTGAAAGCTTATAGATCATAAAAGTAAGACCCACATCAAAGAGAAGACAGTATTGTTTTTGCTTTTTGTGTGTACAAATAAAGATTCTACAATTTGGAGTATTGGGGGGGTGAGGTGTGGAGGAACAGATTGCTGAAAAACATTTTAAATCACACACCAACACACATTTCCACAAGGGCATCTGCTAGTCTAGGAAAGGGGCCCCAGTAACTTTATTTATGAACACACACACACACTCAATATACTTCATCTTTAAAACAGCCTTGCCACACCCAACACTGCAACTGAAGTTTCATACTAGGCTAAAATTAGGAGGATCTGCTGAAGAAAAGTGAATTTTGACAAACTGTTGCACTAAAAAGAAAACAACATCGCTGGTTTTGGGCAGGCATCTTGGCCTGACATAGAAAAATACACTAAAGCGTATCATTACCTATGCAGGCACAGCTACATCTGTGGTTAAGGATGCCTAAGATTTTCCATCACAAAAGCCTGTTCTAATTCTTTAATGACTCTCTCACACAGCCCTCAGAACTACTTTTTGTGGAAGACTTGCATAAAATTGCTTGAGACATTTAAAAAAAAAAAAGAGTGGAGAATTCAGCTGAGCAAAATACAACCTTTTATTCAGTCCAAGAAGTTAAAAGCTTTAAAAGAGAAAGCGATCAAATGTTTGAACAAGCTAAACTCGATCTTGCTGCTCCAGTGAAGATATCTGTATAGACGGTAAGTACTTTATAAGTCTTTGAACATGCTCAGTTTTGTTTTAAACCACTTGCCAAGACCCTCAAGTATTTTATCTCACCACATAAGCTTTGTCGTTGCACAGCTTCTCCGTGCTGACAGGCTGGAACACGCTTGCTCACCGCATTATAAAGACCAAGCGCAGCTTCTCTCTCAACCCGCCAGCTAGGAAGCAGTTAAAGCGGCTGGCAGCACAGGAGCCAGGGAACAGGGACATTTTTCTCGGTTACACTGCCCCACCCACAGCATCCACAAAACAGGAGGCAGCAGGGCAGGATCAAGGGCTCAGCAAAGGCCACCCTTCCCTCCTCCCCCGGCGGAGGATCCCGGCTGAAACCGCAGCTTGGGGGGCTCGGCCAGCAGTGCTAAAAGCTGCTGGCTCTCTGGTGGCTAGCCCACGGAGAGAGCAGGCCCGTCTAGTGAGCAGAGTGCTGTTCATCTGCTCTCTGGGATTCCAGATGACAACCGTACTGGCAAACACAGCAGAAATTTCCTTACGCTGAATTATACTATTATTTCCATATGCTTTTTAAAAGCATACGAAAAAGTTATACTGAAAAATACTAAGGTTGTGAGATCATTCAAAAACCTTAAAATACTATTGTCAACTCCAACTCTCACCACTTTTAACCCTTGTTGCACACAATTAAGGGACTGGCACTCATCAGTTCCCAGAAAAGACTACTGTAGACTTGCTTATGTCTGTTGTAGCATCCCCCAAGAGCAACTATTTCAGCAACTGTTTGATTTACTATACAGTGATAGATAATAGTCTCATCGACAGCTGAAGTCTGTCAAGGACCTGTGCTCTAACTTGGCCTTTGCCCAACATGCGTATGTAGGGACTTTCAGTGACATTCAAAGTAGGACAGGTTTTTTCCCTATAAATGGTAAACACCAATATATACTGACAGATGACAACTTCTGATTAAGAATATTCATTTAGAGCAGGCATTTAAATCACTGATTTAACAGTTGGAAATACGTACACCCACCCCAGGAGAGGCACAAGAGCAGGAAAGAAAGGCAGTCCATAAATCACAGTGACTTGCCTTCAGCACATTCTGTTAGTCCACACGGACATTCATTCGTGTGTTTGCACAAGAACCAAGCTATAGATTCTATGTCAGTAAGTATACTATTTTATAGTGTAAGATAATTTTAATCGAAGCTCTGGATACATTACCATTTTAAAAACCTTGATTCCTATTCCAGAAAAAGTGGTTTGAGTGCCACGGGGAGAGGGCAGGGGGAAGGCAGCTGTCTGTCCATTAAGGGGTTCCATGGACTCCCAGAAACTGCTTTCTATGGGAGTTAAGTGCCTGGTGTGGTAGAGCACTTCTGACAGTTCTGCTCCGTGTGTCTCTTCATCAGGCTACTCAAATTTGTATTTTAATTTTTTAAAAATTTGTTGAAACACACACATCCCTTTCTCTTTTAAAATTAGATCTTGTTATCCTCCAATCTAATAATAATAAAAGGCCTGTTAATGAAGTTTCCTGAGTTTTTGGCATAACTAGACTATCAAATTTGAGTGTACAAGATCAGAGACTAAAAGCAAAAGGAAGTTACTGATGAAAGGAAATCAAAATAGTTTAAGTTTTCCATGGCTAGTAGCAGTGCTTATGTAAAAATTTACTTTATTGTAAGGAGTAAACACAGCTATTTACTACAAAGGTGACATTTTTAAAACACAATTTGACCTTGAAATATGAAAGTGTTCCCAACTCAGTGCTGCAATTAAGCTCTGGTTAAGGTCGAGTGTACACAGATACACTTAGTATGGCTACAAGAGGTGTTCATTTAGTTCAACACAAATGCTTAACACTCAAAATTTGAGGTGACAGTTGCCTAGTTGTAGTATACCAGTAAAACTAAGCATTTCATAGTGAAAAAAATCCTTTTCCTCTATTCTTTTCATATACCTTACTATGTTTCATATTCATAGTGACCAGAGCTTAGTAACTTCAGCTAAAATGCAAAATAAAGGCAAATTAGAATCGCTCACAAATTAGGTTGATTGGTCTTTCCACAGTACAGTCAGGTTACCCTGTTACATTTCAAACGTTGCCCATCTGCTGTGTACCAATGGGTATAACAGAGCATCTGCTAAAATTTATTGCACAAAACCAAAAGCTTTAAGATTATTCTGCACATCACTGGTAGACTCAAACCTTAAATTTCTAGGATCAGTAATTTAAAACTTAAGCTAAAATGGGGGAGGAGGAGAAACCCAAAGATTGGCACCTCTGTTCAATGCTATACAAAGCAGAAAAATAGCATCCAGAGGGGTATTGTAGACTGGAGAGTCACAGTCCCCTCTGAGGCCTACAACAGAAGGGCAAAAGGCAAGCTTTAGGCTTTACTGCCTGCACCAAGTTGAAACTCCATTTCCAAATAGTGGTTAACACAGGAACCGGTTCCAGACAGCCTAGGTAATCTCTGTCCTGCGAGACAGAATCTCAGAACGTTAGGGATTGGAAGGGAACTCCGAAGATCATGGAGTCCAACGCCCCTGCCAGAGACCTTGAAAACAGGACTGAACATCCCCTCACCAACCAGCTCTAACATTGTTCTCTGTTTTGATCAATGCTGTAACATCATTTCTCTATGATTTTAAGTAAAATATTGTCATGATAGAATTATGTACTGCAACCCGATAATAAATCAGCACCATTATGACAACGGGCTACTTCAGCAAGAGAGTACTTTACACTTGGTCCTACTTGGTCTTAATTTTAAGATGTAGTACCACATTCTTTGGTACTGATTTAAGAAGGTATGTTTTATTGGTTTCATGTATTCCTTACTTTTTGTATACATCCATTGATATTCCCATCTTTCCCGGACACAACGTATGTATTCCTAGCCATAACATTAATTCAAAGATGATTTTTTTTTTCCATTAAAAAAAATCAGTATGCTTTTGAATAAGGCTCTCAAAGCCCTCCTGACAATTTTTCATCCAAACTTTTCCATTATTTGCATGGAATTTCCATTACATAAAAACCTCATACCTCTAGTTTTTCTAGTAATCTATTAAAGAAGTCATATGTTCACTTGCATTAAAAAGATATTTAACACATTTCACCTAAGCTCCCTAAGTCACCTGCAGCAGGGGCAGAAAATCAGTTCTGCTTATGGGAAGTTTTTTTACAAATGGCACCTCTCAAACACCGATGTTCATCTGCAGAACTCTCCAAAACAACACTACTATCATTAGCATAGAAATTCCAAGCAGTTTTAGGAAGATTTGCAGCCATTCTGGAAGTTAGTACAAGAGGTCAGCGACTTCCAAAAACAGAAGAAGGGATCACATCCTTCCCCTACAAGGGCCAAAAACATTAGTTATGTTTTGTTTCAAAACCAGTCACTTCCTTGTTTGTAGTTAAATGGCCAAGTAGTTGTGTAGTTTCACATCACTAGGAAGCAATTTTATATATTTTTATAAAGTGCACTGCAGGAAACACCAGGAGAGAGCTGCTGAATTTTTTTATTACTACTTTTTCTTACATGCATTGTATCTTCAGTGTCCATAGAAGTAAACCATTTGAATTACATCTTGCATTTAACAAAACCCTGAGCTGGGGAACCACTGTTCGAGCATTTGTCTGACAATGAGACATCCAAGATGCATCCACCATGATTTAAACAACTCACATTCTCTTTTTCAGACTTTCCGGTCATTCTGTGATTTAATTAAAAGTTTAATTTGATGCTAAACTTTAAAGTTAGTATTTAGCCACACCTCTGCATGGGGATGTTCTTATATTAGCATCTGGTAAGAATATCTAGCGTGGTAACTGATTAGTACGAATCATGCATTTGTGTCATACAACTATCTATCAGCTATACAGCAAAGCTGATTTAATGTGGGTTTTTGTCAGTAAACACCATGCAGCATTTGTCCAGTTAAGTGACCTCCTATTACTGTATGCCACACTTATGTGTAACTCATATGTTTAGGTTCACCACAGTCAGAATCCTATAACTTTCCTCTCTTGTATTCATCTCCTAATAATTTTGACAGGGTTCAAGTGTTGTTATTATTATTGTCTCTAGGCATGGCATAGCTTTAATAATTTCTTTCTAAAGCCCACTAAGCATTTTTAGTGTACCTAACAGTCCCTTAAAAGTTCAGAAAGCTGCAAAACATTACCTACGCTTGAGCTTTCACCAATAGGAAGCTTACTTTGTTAGATTCTCACATAGATGAAGCCTATAAATAACAGTATGCATACAATAGCAGGATAAACACAGCATACCACGGAGGGAATGCCAGAAAAGAGCATACAAAACTTAAGTTTCATGTCATTAATTTTGTCTTATGGAAAAAAAAAAGCTGTGATTTATGTTGGGGTTTTTTTTTTTTTCATTGTAAGCAGATTTATGACAGGCAATATGCTTAGACAAGTGTCTCCATCCAGTCAAGAGAAAAAGTTACTTATCCCTTCCCTCCATCACATATAATTTACCTCAGCGTGTCATCTGTCTCCAAATCATTGCTTAGGAACTGTAATATTTTAATGAGCGCAGCTATCTGAAACAAAACACAGTCTTTTCTGTACTCTGGAGAGATCATTCTCCAAAGATTTTCCTTCCACCGTCTCTCCATTTTCTTCATTTCACTTTAACCTTAACCTTATTCTAACCAAGGCAGCTCACTTGAATTTTATTTCAGGGCACCTGCTAAACCACGGAACAAAGAGACTGATCCTCTCACAAGAGATTATTCTGAACTAGGATCTTCCTTTCATGAGGCTCAAATCCCTCCGAGTGAAATGTCCAGACAAGTTAACAACCAGTTTTACTACCTGTACCTGTTGCTGGAAGAGGCTGACACATTAGTCTATTTGAGTATTGAAGGCTAAATTTGTTAGACATTACAACAAGAAAAATAACCAAACAAAACCCACCAGTTATTAACATCATATTCACTCTGGGCCCAAAACAGCTTTAGCTGAGGAATCCAGTTTATCACCACTGTTTCTAAAGAATTGTTCTACACAAAGTATTCACATCACTGCTACTGGAGTTTTCTGCTCTGTGAAACAACCAGTGATCCAGAGAATTAAAACCTAAAGACACGTATATACAAAGAAGGACGCTGTCCCTCCATTTTAACTTTTAAGAGCAACACCCTTTAAAGGCCCAAGTATCCCCCAAAAGCCAATTAGCATTAGATACTATCATAAATACTGAGGCCAGGTCATATCATGCATTTCCTCAAATTTAAGGAAGATGAAGGAAAGCAAACTGTATACGATCTTAATATACACCATAAGAAAATACCTTTATTTTTTTAAGTGAGTTGAATTAGTTTTCTCCCTGTTCCTAACCCCCTAAATATCAATGTTTCTCTGGATCACTTCTCATTATAATAGTCAAACAGGACACTTACCTAGCACAGTGTTCTCTCTCCAACAGAAGCCAGTAGGAATGCCTAGAAAGAAAAATACAAGCATATGAATGTGTTTCAGCATACTCTGACTTCACAATCTGCAGCTCAGGAATTTCCTGGTTCAAAAGGACTGAGTTTCCCAAGCAGCTGGATTCCTCTTCCATATAAGCTTCTTTTCGAACCCATGAAAATTAATACAGCTAAAATATTCTGTGGCAGTCATTCTGTCATTAAGCTCTACACTATGTGAAAGCATCCGTATTTTATTTTTCACTCTGCCATCTGATAATAAGAAGGAGGAGAATAAATTAAATGACTGAAGAGGAAAACAGTTTCTTCCTGTTGATTTTCCACAACACTTGTGGCTATTTTGTATAGATCCGCCTTGTACTCTCAAGCCAAGGAAAAAAAAAAAAAATGTAGAGAAGTGCTGGCAAATGCTGTTTCTCAAAAAAATTTTAGCTTTGATCAGAGAGAAGAAAAAACGCCAAACAAAAAACCAAGCAGAGAAACCAAGTCCATTACACAGTTTGATACAGCGTAGACCAGAGCTGCGTATATAGAGGAGGATGGCATAATGTGACTGTACAACAACACACTATTTTCAGTTTTGTATTTTTTCTCCACTGACAACTCATGACATAACTTCTCAAACACTGCTTAGCACTCATCTGTCATTGTGACATAATAATTAATTCAGATTTATTTTTTTACCAGAGTGGAAGAAAACTGGGGAGGAAAAAAGTCTATTGGTTACAGCAGGCCTGCTTCTCTCAAGTACAACACTAAGTATAAAGACAAAAGCATTACTCAAGTAAGGACAAGTCTCCTAAATCAAGGGATGGGGACATATACAGCCACTCACCAAGAAGAAAAAGGTTCCCTTAAATTACCATCATTTCTCCTTCAATGACCACCCTGATAATGACTGTAATTATTACCTATAGTTACCAAAGCTATGTTCTTAGAGGACAAGAATATAAATATCAGAGGTAAGCAAGCCCCTATTAGAACCCAGTCCCAACAGGGGAACTATTAGAGAAGTGTTTTCTTTAAGAGTTTACCAAATCTTCATGAAACAAGCTTTGCAGAATTATTTTAGTCAAGATCAATCTAATTAACAAACTTAACTGGCTTGATGTAAAAATCAAGCTCAAAGAACACTGGAAACTTCTGTAGTAACTGTAGTAAAAACTCCATACAGTGAAATATCTGATCGGCCACTTACTTTATCCAAAGCCCGAGTAAATAAAACAAGTTTGTTTTAGGCTTTAAACACATTTCAGTTGTCATGTCTTCAGCAATATTTTTTGCCTTTATAAAAAAAGTCTAAGACTTCAAAACCCCATCTCCAAGCTTGAACTGTGCATCAGATTTGTAGAGTAACACTGAGATAAGATATCCAAAATGTAAACAAAGCAATGGCAGCAGCTTTATGTCAAAATACACAGTTTATTTCAATACTTTTAATCAGTGAGAAATCAGCTAAACAATGCACAATTCACAATACAGTCCTTATAAAAGCTGGAAAAGATATTAAGGTTCATGTCAAGTTCAACGTGCTCTATTTTTAACTTCAGTCAAGTCCTTTCTCATTAACAGTAACAGTATTTGAGAAAGGATTAGAAGCAGTTAGGAAGTTAGTTTTGTATAGAAATTTATGTATTAAAAAAATTAGTCTAACAAATAATACTTAGACCTGGTCAACTAATGTCATCTCCCATTGTCACAGTATACCAAACCAAGGCTTACAGATTGCTTTAGAAAGTAATAATTGCTTGCTACTATTTTTTCATCATTCTGTGCTTTCTAAGTTTAAGTTTCATTCCAAAATTCTGGACTCCTCCTTTGCTCTAGCTCAGGGAAATGTATTCTTCACATCCATATTGTTTGACACTAATGGAACAATTCCTTTTTAATACTTTTAATAGCTTTTTAACAGTGAAATTTAGGACACTACTGTAAGACCTAATGAACACACTTTTAAAAGCATTTTACAAGTTCAAACAAACGCTGACAATCTCTTGATTAACTTACTAGGAAAAGGCAGAGAGTTTACATAATAGCAAACGGAGAAAGACAACGCCTCTGAAAACAAGACCGTTACTTTCAAGGATGCTAACAAATAGGGAAGAAGCAGGAGCATCTGCTTGTCTTTAAGAGATAACAAACATTTTTCAGTGCTCCTGTATGTGTGAGCACCCCTATCACATGATAGATAGCCTTGTTTGGAGGCCAGAACTCTTTCAAGAAGTCTAGGACAAAAGAACTACCTCTTTTTCCTAGAAATGGTGTTAGCTCTAGCAGAAACCATGACACATTTATGTACGTATGGGCAGATGCTGAAAATCTTTCTGATGACTGCTAGCAAAACAGTGAATTTATGGTCATCTCCATGTTGCTTTACTGCACATAAGCAATAGCTTACTTTCTGAGAGAATTAAACTAACTTCTGCCAATTTTGACATCAGTTACTTCTGCTCTAATATGGAACTTCACATTTCCAATATGCCAGTAATACCTTCATAGGTAGAGCAATAGAAAAGTGTTGTGGTAAACTTTTGCCTGGAGACAGTTTAGTCACATCTGGATATACTGCAGCAAAACCAAGATAAACAAATTATCACCAATGGAAATCAACCAAAACATCTTAATTCTAGAAGCTGTACTTTCTGATTATCTAAATTAAAGCAATTAAGTATTCTTTGTTTTATCTGACTCTTGATCTGGGCTTTGTCCTTCTGTTTCTCTAGCTTTTTGACAGAGATATGATCTAGGACTGCAAGATGCATAACACTTGAGAGCACAGAGTAAAGCAGATTCAAGATAATACCACATTCTAGAAGACATTGTAAAGAAATTCTTCTTGCACTTAGAATGACCGAAGAACTGATAAGATAGCTGCCACTGAAGAAGCTGAAAAGCAGGTAAAGAGGTTTACACTTTAGGCTTGTTCCAGACTTTAGAAAAAAAACCCTAACAACAAAAGCCGAGCCATTCTGTCTGAGTCTACTTGGTATATTCTATCATAAGAGCTAATAAAGCTTTAATAAAGCTGCTTCATATGTTCTGCAAAGCATGTTTACAAATACTGTTTTATGTAACAAATATTAATCCAAATTCCTCCAGCTAGGAAATACCACCTATGAACAAACTGATGGAGGCCAATCTTGTTTTAAGAACTTAAGCAATTGCTTATTTGTGTTCCAAGTCTCCTCAAGTTCTTGGAAGTAATATTGAAATTCATTAAGACTTCCTATGCAAGTACACAAAGAAAAGCCAGAGCAGTCTCTGAAATCCCTGTTTCAGCAATGAGGCCTTTAATTTAGCATGAATATGCTAAAAATGCTACCTTACTATACTAGGCAAGTTTAAACAAACCACTTTTCAGCTGTATTCTTTTGTGGTGTTTTGTGGGTGGGGTTTTGTTTTTGTTTTAGAGTAACAAATAGCCCTAGCTGTACCCTTGTGTCAACTGATGCAGCTGAAGTCTCTCCAGGGCTGTTAGTTACTTATTTTTTTCCACTGTTGATACTATGGAGCCAGTGTAACTCCAGAAGAGAAACATTCCATTTCATGCACAGGTTTTTCTGTTGTTCAGGGTGGGGGTTTTTTGTTGTTTTTTAACAATAACAGTACATTAAAATCTTTCCTAAGTGAATCAATCTGTGGTGAAATGTCTTGCTAACTTTACTTGGGGAAGAAGAAAAGCCTGGAAGATGGGCAAGTTTTTTATTATTCTAGAAAAAAAAACAAGTCTAGACTGGACTGGAATTTCTAAACAGCAAGGCTCCTTAATAGAAGAAATTTTCAGGGGAGTGAGTATGACTAGAGGAAAGTATCCAACCTTTTGTTCAAAATATTACATTGTAAAGTAGAAACAGCCTCACTACTGCAAAGAAAAAACTTAAAAGTGGCTGAGGCAATTAGTGTAACTAAACTTGAATCCATTTTGGCTATAGCCAGTACATACACTTGGAATAAACCATTGCCACTGCCTAGGATCTTAGCTCACCTGCTTTTGTTAAAAGATACAAACTATCTGCCTGTAACAGCAGATCATCAGACTTTTTCATGAACTCTTGGACAGTGCTTAAATAAGAATAATATACTGTGAAATAGCATGAAAAACATAGGCATAAGGCTGACCCACAAGTCTAGCCTGTTCACTTGTAAAAAAATTTCAAGTGCACATAAGGTGAAACACAGATCTGATTTTTTTTCCTGAAGCAGACAATACCTACTCTACAATGGTTCCCTTTAATGAAATGTACAGCAATATGCCTTAGATAGCTTTGAAGTTCTCTCTTACCAGCAGTGTAGCCAAAACATCGCAGAAAATTCAGTCTACAACCTGGGTAAGCTTACCATGGAGCTCAGCACAGAGCAGTGCACCAAGATAGCCATCCTGTGATGGCACAGCTAGGGCACAGCGCTGACAGCTTTGGGGTGATAAGCCTGTACCTCAGGCTGCAAGCTTGTCCCCTAGTGATGCAGATACCAGCCCTGTGGCCCAAATTATCTCTCCATACATACTTCCCTAGGAGCGATTGCATAGTTGGTTGTGTAAAGACTGTTTATTTTGTAGACAAGGAAGCACCTGTATATGCTACTACTCCATATCATATGGAAATGACTTGAGCATCATGCCCTGGAAACCTCTGTTCTGTGGTGCAGGTGAAAACTGTTCTTCTCTTGCTATGGCCTTGCACTGTAGCAATGGATACACTAGTGTTTTCATGCTGTAATGTGTGTTAAAAGTTTGAACAGACTGCTTTGGAGAAAAAGATACAACTTAACATGAATGCTTCTTAAAGACCAACCTTAATAAGCTAGAGATTTTTCTTAACTCCCTTTTACCAACAGTTTGAATATACAACTTTTTTTCCACCCTCTTACTACAGTTTAGACTTGTTTAACTGAGGGTGTAAGAAGACAGGGTTACTTAACCAATATCCTTAGCTCTTATGTTTTCATTCTCTAGTAGATGTATATCCTGTTAAACTAGAAATACAAGTACCAGCTCACCTATCATTTCTGTGTAGTCCTCCCAAAGACGGAGTTTCTTAGGTTCTGTGGACAACTATTACTGAACCTACTTGTATAAAAATGACAACTAATCCCAACTCAAAGGTCTCAAAGACAAGATTTAAGTACTGCTTATATTTACAAACAGACTTCTCCAAAGACAGTCCTAGAGAATAGCATGCTATAAGAAATGACTCCTGGCCCACAGTTCAGAGATGTCAACAGAAATTATTCTAGTGACAGCTCTGTAGAGTATTTCATAGCAGAAGACATATGAATCATGCACTGATACTCAAAACCTACAAACTAAGAAGTTAAAAAATAACAGGTGTGGGGGGGGAGACCAGCTAATGCATGCTTTGCATGTTTGAGAGGAAGCTGGAAAGGACTTTGCTCAGTGTAAGCAAAATAAGAGATTAAACTTCCATCTGAATACATTAAATTCTCAAAACAAAATTTTCCGCCTTGTGAAAGAGGTTTGAGATAGTCAGACATAATATCAACTGCTGAAACTAATGGTTGGTTCTGTTGCCATCATACTACTATTTTAGTCCATGAAATGATGCAAGAGGAAAAGCAAGTTTAAATCCAAAAAGGGAAACCAAACAAACAAGAAGTCATATAAAACATAAATAGCTTTTTACTAGTCAGGTAACTATCTAACCCAAGAAACAGCATGTTATCATTCTCATCAAGTTTTATTCTAGTGGATTCAATTTTATGCATGTAGTACAATAGAATCTATTGCAACCTCAGACACAAGATCAACTCCTGAACAATCCCTTCTCTAGCCTTATCTCCAAATCACTGGGCATTAGACTAAAAATGCTGCTAAGTGTATCTGACATTCTCTAAGTACACGCATAGGAATCTAGATGCGGGAATGCATCTGGATGTCTCATAAAAGCAGCTCTTAAGTACAGGCATCTCTGAATTCTCAACTCAGCATAAGTTTTCACCATCTCATCTAAATTTTCACCAGTGTAGACAGTCATTTTTGCTCCATAAACTTCAGGCTTAGTCACCAATTCCTATTCAAGTCCTTCATCTTCCACAGGTTCTATTTTTTTGTTTGTTTGTTTTACCTTTAAATAAGACATTTTTCATGTTGCCAATACTAGATTTCCTCGTGTTTACATTTCAACTAAAACCCACCCCTCAGTGATTCAAAGCATCTTCAAATATCTGATGGATGAATATAGAAAATAATTAAAGAGAATCTCCTTTCCCTCAACTCCAAAATATAATACTGCTTTGCATCCCTATTGTTGCATTCCCAAAGCAGAATGATCATTTCCTGAATTGTTCAGCGTAGATATTTTGCTTAAGCAGCAAGCACTCCAGGCTACAACTGATGAGTGACCTTGAGACAGCTCTTAGAAGGCAGTTGCCATAGTAACACCACCACAAATGCGGTACATCCTCAGCTGACACCACCAATCTGGTGCAATAAATCCATAATAAGTATAGCTACCCTGTATTAGTGTCTCAATATTTAAGGAGGAAGTTACTAGATTTAATTTTTTTTTTTTAGAATTATTTCAGAAACCCCTTGTGCTGTGGTAGACACTGGATACTCTCTATGAATACAAGTGACTACAGCTATACAAGTCCACACAGTGCAAGAGTTAAAGTACCCTAAAGTAATGGACTACTGGAAGTTAAAGCTACTCTGTGTTAATCCAGAGAGCAGTCCCTGCTCCAAGAAATGAGGCTATTGAAGACTACAGTAGTACATCACGAAGGAAGAAAGTTTGTTTTCTTTTCTCAGATTCTCTAACAAATTTTATGGAGTCCTGCTGTGTCAAACTTGATACAAAATGTGAGCACAATATGCATTATTTTTCCATGCTAGAATATTCTGTCTCACCTGTGCAACCTTATAATCCTGAATAACCTTTAAAATCAACTTGGCACTAAGGAATGTTTCCCCAAAGGCGTTTTCTCTACATAACATCCTACTAGTTCTTGTGAGCTCTGAATGAGGAAAAAAAAAGTGAATAATTACTGAAATATCAATAAAAATTAAGCATCTAGAATTGAAGAGTGTTAGTTACCAGAAATCTTCAGTAGAACCATTTCTGTTTAAACACAAAGGATTAATGAACTTAAGACAGTTAATTATAGCAACCTAGCAGTCAGACATTAAATTTCACTTTAAAACTAAACTGCAGATTCAAGACCCATCTTAAGCTCAAGACAACAGAAAAGGCCATTCCTGTACATACTGTAATATATTGATGTTCAAGAGATTCTACTTTAAGCGAAGCGTTTGTGTATTCCAATCAGAAACTAGTACTGCCCTGCGTCTGGTAAAGTTATCTCCCTTTCTGGGTTTACCCTAATCACAAAGGAAAAACATTTGTTGAACCTTCATAACAATGGGATCTGTGTGTTAGCTAAGAGTTAATTTTGTTTAGAATTCATACACTTTAACAGGCTTTTCAACTCTCCAATCTAAAAAGCCTGGTCCACAGTCAAATACTTGCCCAAATACCTGTCTGAGGAGCTCCTGCATCTATAACTGTAACCTAAAGGTAGACACAAAACAGGAAAAAAGTTCCCAGACAATACTAAGCAGACATTCAATATGGTCCTGAATCCAAAAAACATTAATTATTTTGGCAACAGTGTGTTACAGTGCAATTACCAATCCAAAGGGTACAGATGGGTTGCTTTTGGAGCTCTGGAAACACAGCCACCTTGGCTCAATGAAGTGTTATTTGAGATTGATGATCCTGTCAAGTGCTGTTGTGTGCCACTCTTCCCACTTTCATCACTTGTGTGAAGTTGCAGGTAAAATGGCAATAATCTAAACTGACCTGTGTCCCCTCAGTCTCTGTACGGGCACCGACAGATTCCTTTTGAACAAATGTTCTTATAACCATTGAATAGTTTTCTATTGAGCAGTAGCTTCCTACAGTACACATACTTATCAGAGTACAATAATTTGTCTTGAGCTTTGCACACCGTTGTTTATTTTGGACTAGCTGTTCAGGTTAACTTTGGAAGCCATCTAGATCTAGACATGAAGGGCACTGTTGCTATACAGCAAGACATCTCTGTACACAAAACTTGTGCTGTGCAGTCCTCCCCTTTTGGTTTTGTCTCCATATAAAAAAAAAAAATCAGACAAAAGAAGTTTAACCTTCATTTAGTAGAAGTGAAAGCTAGAACTCAAGTGACACTACAGATTATTAAGCATCTCTTCTATAAATGCTGCCAAGCATGTCAATCTGCTCTGCAAATTCATTTTGAAACATGTATCACCAGGTATCTTTACTGTTCTCAGTCCTTAACCTCGAGCTAGAAATCAAGTCCCTTACCACCTATGAAGGACCGCTAATTACAACAGCACAGGAGAAATGAACAATAAAAAACCCCGCTTTTCATGATAAAAGCTAATATATTCTAATGCTACAGTCCTATTAAAAATCGCTCAACCTTACAGCCAATAGCATGGGGTTGCCAACCTGCAGTTTCTACAGAAGTTACCCATTTGATACATTAATTCTACCAGAACAGAATTATTGCAGTACTTGTTCCTTTCTGTAGATTATTCTGCTCAACAATATGTATATGTGCTACAGCATTAACAAATACACAGTAAATGTTTTCAGGTTTCTCTGTATCACTTTTCAGAACAGCATTCAATACATCTACTTAATCCCTATTGATTTAAGTGCAATTAGTTCTCCAGTGCAGATCGAACAGATAAGGATCTCCCAGCACATAATGAGTTAACTCCACCAAGGCAGACAAAGAGTGCTGAATTTCTCCTATACTCAAGTACGCCTTCCATCTCTCTTCTCTAACACATTTGTTTCAGCAACTGAGTCTTACAGTAACTCCATTCAGTTTACATATTAATACAGCTGTGGCTGCTCCAGTCCAGCCCACATTCCCTTGCACTAGTACTGGTGTTTGTGCAATTTGGGGTAAGCTGACAGCCAGAAGTTGTCTGGAAGGTTTGGGCTGGGTTGGTTTTAGGGTTGGGTTTTTTTGTTGGTGGGAGGGGATAGACAATTTTGAGTTAAACCTGTTCGCTGAGTGCAAGGGCCTCAGTCCCAGAGGAAGGGGAGAGGATGTAACAGGGAGCACAACAGCGCTGACTTGGTTTGAGAGCTGTCGAAGTGTACCACGCTGCCTTAGAATGACAGCATTACATGGGAATGGATCAAAGGGTTCTGGGTTTATATTTTCAGTTACCACTGGAAAGAAGCCCGTTATGAATGTTGCCCGATTTTTGCACAGTATACAACCTTCACTCCCACCCCAGCATTTAAGCAAAAAAACCCCAACAACAACAACAAAACCCCTCAGTGTATTACATAAAGGATTCTTTATGCCCTAACCCAAAAGAGCATAAGTCAACAATAAATATCTGTAGTGACAGAAAGACAAGTCACATTCAAAGTGCAGAGTCCTCTAGATCTTGGAGAAAGGTCAGGGAGCCTTTCAGTAAACAAGAACAACTTAAACAGAAAAGAGCTTTAAGGTAGACAAATGAAGTTGAACCTGTAGATCCCTTCAGTCTCATTTTCAGCAATGTATCTGAAGCTACAATAATGTTATAAATAACCATTAAATAGGTTTTAAAGTTGTTTTAGAAAAAAAAGTATTACTAGAACAGGATACGTTTCCTAATGTCTTTCTTCCTTTAGCATAAAAATACAACAATTAAGATTGCTAGTTTAGCAACACACAGTCCTCATTGGAAATGTTACTCTAGAATTGCTATTGGAATCAAGAAAAGATGGGTTGGCACCTGGCAGTGATCATCTAATAATAGCTGCAGCTAGCACAAACTACAAACCAAAACATTGAAGGCAAGATTAATGTAACCAGTAGTTGATATCCAGCATGGTTTATGAACATTCTTACAAGTGAGAACTTTCTCTTGACAAATCATTTTCAGGTAACATTTGCTCACCAAGAAGCTTGAAATTTAAATCAGAATGAGACTTCTAACTGAAATTCTAGCAATATAAGCATGCCTGCATGTTATTAAAGGAAATAGTGGAAAATTTTGCAGGCTGACATCCAGAATGTCTGCGGTTCCTTTTCATATTTCTCTCTTCTTGCAAAGCAGTTATTAGACCAGAACTTAAAAATCTTTTTTTTTTTTTTTTAATAAAGCCTGGAAATTTCCACTGCTGTAAAAGTTTAAAAAAAAAACAACTTTCTCAAATAGACAGCTCAACCAGTCTTACACTTCAGCCTAGATGGAATCTTTACACAAAAGTTTCATCAATACAAAGCAGTGCTAAGATGCAGAAGGGAGAGGAAAAACCCACTTGGCACATATACCAAAAGCACTGCTTGGCCAGTCTGAAATATTATCATACTACATATTGATCTCTTGATAGAGGTCATTTGAGATCCAGCTACAGACAGCTGGGGAAGAGAAGACAAAGCAGTTCAGGACAGTGGACAACAATGCAAACTATTCTGTTCCTATCAAGTGATGGCTCTCCTTAAATTACCTCAAATCTGCACTTATTTTACATCAAACTGGATCCCACTCATCATCCCTACCACCTTCTAATGCACCCAACACAAGTCTGACAGGCACTGGTTCTACACCTCACCTCTACAAGTCTTGCTTATGAGCTATGAATGTGCCTCACCAAAAGATACAGGGCTTCAACAGAAAACCCACAAGTGAATACAGAAGTCTTCAAAAGCTACTCCAGGCAGTGCAGATGTTTATTTCTTTCAGTGTTCTATGCACTGATCAGAACTGCCTCCCTCTTAAGGTGGGGATCAAATGGACATTCTAGGTTAACAGAGGTGCTAGCTTTCTTCCGTTTCAATAAAGAAAACAATTTACAGATAAAATACTCTTGCTTTTGTTGCCTTTAGAGCTGTGACTAGATAAATACTTTAAACATTTATTAAGAAGGGATTCTACCAATGACTGCCTAAAAATTTAATTTTCTATTCAGAGATTTTAATGGGAAACTAAAACTTACATATGGGAAAACAAGTTATTTACAAAGGAAAAACAATGCACACACCAGCACATGGCAATGGAATGGTACACAACCAAATAAGATACCTTTAAAAATGTCTTGAATCCATTTGTTCTTTATTTTCTTGTTTAAAAGGTTACTAGAAAATTATGCTGAAATGAGAAGTACAGCAGAGTATGACTTTGAGCAAATATTTTTATAAACTTCCTTCTTAAATAGTTAAGACATAACAATTCTCTTGTATAGCACCTGAAAGAAGTGAGCCAGGCAAATGGCCCAAGTACTGCTTAAAAGGATTAAAAATCCATACACACCTAACATCATTAGCTTAAGTGTGGTCCTCTAGTAGGCTGCATGCTAAGGTCTGTCCATTAAGCTAGAAATTCTCACTCTGAAGAACAAAAAAGCCTTCCATAGAAGATAAAACCAAGAGAGTACTACAACAAAAGATGCTGCTATGTCTGCTTTAGTTCACTGCAGCCACAAAGATGGACAGAGCGGAAAAGGAAGTGCAACACAAGTCATAATTCCCTATTTCCAGCTAACCTCTTTAGCCCAGCCTTTATAGGGAAAAGAAGTTATTATAAGGTCTAAAAAAATCTACCCAAGTCACTGGCGAAAAAAAGAATTTGCAATTTTTGTTCTAAATCATCTCCTTAAGATGTAACCTGCTAGGAATGGATAACCATTTTTAAATCGTCATTGTGACTAAGAGGATAAAATTACTTTCTGAACCTTTACTAGTACTTCCATAAACTTCCAAGAAACAATAAAGCACTTCTGCATCCTCACTGACTGTGCACACACATGTGTACACTCAACAGCTGTCTAAAAAAAAGTCTTAGAAAAAATTTATCCAGGTAGGCTGTGAGACTTCCCAGAAGAATAATTTCCTCAGATTCACACTAAGTAAGAAAGCATTTGAAAGACACTTAGGATTTCCAGGATCATTTATATAAGAGTAAAGCAGAAGCTGAGTGAAGTGCTTTGAGCAAGTTGGTTCATAAGTGATTTTATAACCAAGCTTCTCATGCTGAATAAGTGCTGGAAGTTGGATTTGCCTTCACATCTACATGTAAATGACACATTCTCAATATTTTGCCAATAGAAGCTAATAAAACATTAAACCTATGCACTCTAGAAAGGGTCCTTTCTACACCTATAGCAGTAAAAGTCTTTTAAAAATAACAACAGGTCTAAAAGAAAAAAGTGAACAATAGGTTACATGGGTCAAGAAAGCAGCTTATCTATATGCCAGAGATTTTGTCCTCACAAGATTTTACAAAGTTGTATTTCAATCATTTACATAGAAAATAAATGATAAAATAGCACCCTTAGAGCTTACTGCTCATTTACCAATGCAAATTAGAAATAGCTACTCACATCATCTTATGCTTCAACATTTACTATCTTGTGCTCTAACTAGAGCTCAGAGCAGTAACACACCTGCTTAAGACTTAGAAATGCCAAAAAAAAAAAAAAGAAAATCAGAGACTTTCAGATGAGCAAAATGGAAAAAAAAAAAAGTACATCACCACTGTAAGCTTCCATTGCTTAGTCATTCTTTGGCACAGTGAAACATCAGAAACACTTCAACTATTTTTCACATTTCTTCCCAAGTCTTTAAGTCTGTAATAAAACAGCGAGTCTCCAAAAGAGTGAATAAGACAACTACAACAGTAGTTCTGCAGTGACCGGGGCTAGTGAGGCAGCTTTGCACTGTCCTTGTGGAACAAGTGTATGTATATTTATATGCTCACTCGGTGCATATAGTTCAGAAAGCACGGGATAAGCAACAGTCTGCTGGACTTTCCATGCAGCCCACTGCTAACAGATCTCACTACTGCACCACCTGGTATACTGGGAACATTTTCAGCAAGTTATAGCCTTAAAAATATACATACACAGTAATTCTCAAGTTTGTTACAATAGTTATTAAAGTTCAGGTTTCTAGAAATACAGGAGTTTAAAACTTCCATATTGGTTTTTAAGGAATCAAGAATTGGAAGGGGTTGATTGATTTTTTTTTTAAATCTCTGCCAAATCCTCCTGAGGGGCTTGACGTCTCAACTTAAAATTAAGAAAGCCTAGAAGGGACATCATAGCTTGTATTTTAATACCTTACCTGAAACCATTGAGTTAAAGTTATGATACAGACAATATATTTAATATAAAGCTTTCATTGTGAAGAAAAACCACCAGTAACTTTAAAACATTTCCCATTAAGCATTATGGCACACCCTTTGACTTAAAGCTCTTATCCTCTTCATTAGGTAAAGATGACAAGCATTTGATACTATTTAAATTGTTTATAAAAGCATATATTATCTTGAATAAAGACATTTTTGCTTTAAAGTTCAAAATTACATTGATGAACATAAGAGAAGGACGGACATTTAGCACATATATAGTCATATAAAAATGATCTCCTCTTACCTCCAAGAAAACATTTAATACAGCATCATATGATATCACAACTCTACCTGACTCGGTTCAGTAGTGGGAAGAGAGATGCTTCCCTAGATATGGTGACACTGAAGTCTTTTCTAGGTTGTGATCAACTACAAAGATAAATGTGTATTCTAAGACACTTGGAAGGAGTGCAATATATGAATTAACAGGTTTGCTACCACTGTCTGAGGAAAAAAAAAGGTCCTGAATTACAGTTCTGTTGTACATATGACCCAGACAAACACTGACATTGAAAGCAAATGTTCAACATTAAATGTAAGCTTTCTTGAAAGTCTTTGACAATTGTTTTGAACACACATGTTGATCTGCTTTATTCTACCCTGGTACACTGGAAGTGGTAGGCAAACACTAACTCACAAATAGTCCTCAGACATCAGATTTTGGCTTTTCCCTAGTCTGTGTGGTTTTCCCAAGAATATTTTTCTTCCCTTTCCCACATTCACTAACTGATTTTCCGCATGTATTTATAACTATAGCAAAACCCAGGTTGAAGAAGACATTAGAAAGGATTTCCATTAGAAATAATTTAAGAACTGTATTTGTTGAAAGGAACACAGGCCATTCTTAATTCTTTGATATTTGTGGTGTTGTTCAAAATCACATTTGGATGACTTAAGGTACTCAAGAAAATTTCTTTTTTACCATTTGCATTTGTTGAGAGAAAACTACTAGTGTCACAAAAGACAGGGCATCTCCTTCTATTCCACCTAAAAGTTTACAAGAAAAAGCACATGTAGCCATGGGGAGATTCCAGCAAACAAAGCAAAGCCCAGAGAGCAAGTTAGATCCATATATGAAACAGCCTTAAAGTCTCCAAGACCATGGACGTAAGAAGTACTCTTCTCCCCTATTCCACTCAGTCCCTTTCCTACCACTGCCAAAAAAAAGAAAAAAGCATTAGGCTACAACTACCCAAGAGAAACACACAATATTGATAACATTTTTAGCCATGCAACCTGTTTCAGTATTACATTTGAAAAAGCTGACAACTCCTCTCACTTCCATGCAGCAGAGAACAGAAAGAAAGAAATTCTTCATAACTCAGAGATCACATACCAAATATTCCATGTAACTACACAGACAAACCTACCTCGAAAACACGCCTCTGAAAGCCCTTACAGTATGCCTGTGATACCAGATAGCTCGTTACACGATTCTGATACATCTTGACATGGATGGAAGTGTGGAAATGGTAAAGGGTTCAGGCTTTGGGACAAAATGTGATGCTTGGCCGAGGCCGGCAGGTGCTAGCCGTTATGGCTAGCAGTGTAACAGCTAATTGTTCTGCAGCCTTCCTCCTCTCCCTCCTCCCCCATCTGCAGGTGCATCTGATAAATCAGGGCAAAACTGCTGTGTAGTTTAGCCACATGTGTAACAACTTTGGTGAAAAATTGCTTGCCCCGGCCTAACAATTACAACATTTTCTGGAGGACTTTTACAGTGTTTTCAGATTTTGAGAACAATCTTGTCCATAAAATGCAGCTATGATGGTTTTAGCCTTCTAGTCATGACGCTACCGTTGTTTGTAATCTTCAAAAAAGAACCAGAGAATAACAAAGCCTTTAAAATAAAGGTTCCAACATGGCAATGATCCATAACCTAACAAAGCATGTTTGACAAACAGTTTAGCTACACCTGACCTGAACAGTCTCACTTTTAACAGTGGAGGTGACAAAAGGGGGGAGAAGGGAAGGTGGGGACATGACCAAAAATAAAGAAAAACCCCACAACACACACACACATTCACCCCCTCAAAGCACACAAAATCAGGGAATACTTACCGGTATGTAGATACCTGTAGAGGTGACCTTATCACCTCCACTTCAAGTATATTGCAAAAGCAGTCACAACTTCAGAAGTAGGTGACTTGCATCACATCCTAAGCTTATCATCAGCAGTAACAAGGCCTTCTTTCCAGGGTATAAGCAGAATGAGCAATCAAAGCAATGGTGGCCCTGTTCTCCCTCATTTCATTAGCACACTGTCTTGAGCAATTGCCTTTTTCTTACCTGTGTATGATGTCAGAAACAGGGCTGGTTCTAGAGAGCATAATAGAAAAAGGGGTGTCTATATCTTAAAGCATGAAATCTCACCAACAATATTTCCACACACTGCATTAAAAAAAAAAAAAAGACTAAAAATCCCTCAGGCGATTGAGTTTGGAAGCAAGGTAGTTTTGCTTCACTTCAAAGAAAAATCAGCTTATTGATAACTGTCAACAAAAACCAGGTTGCCAGTTAAAAGTATTATTAAAGCAATAGGGTTCATGTGAAGCATACCTCCCATTTACACAGGGTAAAAAAGGCTTTGATATACCCTTTCTTAACTAAAGGCAGCATATAAAATCAGAGTGGAAATACATTCCATACCAGATTTAAATCAGTAGCAGTTAATTTTGTTTCACAATTGCCTCTTCCCTAATATGTTACATTTAGAAACATCAAGAGATCTAACCAGATTAAATAAACAAAACAAACAAGCAAAAAACAAAAATAAAAACAAAAAACCCACCCACCCCCACTAAAAACACAGACAGGCATGCTGCCCCAGCATTCAGGTTTAGATAATCTTCACCACCCTCTCATATCCCTGGCATAAAGAATACTGCTCCTCCCATCCATCTCACCTCCATTTTTTTTTTAGTATAAACACACATTGGAAGAATATTTAAGATATTTCTAAATACTCATAAGCAAAAAGCTTCCATGAACGTAATGCAGAATATTCTGCATCACAGTCATTCAAGATCACCTCTTAAAGGGAGACTCATTTAAATGCAGGAGTTGAAGCAACCTCATGTCAGACTGTAGTGTCCAATATCATTTTACATGCTACCAGTGGGTTGATTTTGCAGATAAATATAACCAAGACACCCTTTCTTTCTCAGAGTTCTTAAAAAGAAAAACCAACCCAAACATGCCTATGCACCTGTAACACAAGAATTAATCTTTAAGGTTTTGACTGTGATTTCTGGTCCATTATTTATGAAAAAGAAAAAAACCTATGATCAAAATATAATGTTCTATTGTAAAACAGATTTTCTTGTCCTTGCTACTCTGCATTTTATCTCAATTAGACAATTTTCTCAGTTCTACTATGGAAAAAAAAAAAACCAGCAGACAATGCAAACTTCCAAGTTAATAAATACAAAACCAGGATGAACATGGGTTTCAGAGAAAAAATTAACAATAAAATAAAACAAGCAAACCCCAAAGCCACGCAACTCACATGCCAAATAAAAGCATACTGGAAATAGCACACTGTCATAAGGAAAGGTACTTAAAGCAAGGCTGAACACTGGGTTTATTCTGTCTGCTATCACTTCCCCTATCCCCCAACCTCTATCTTCATATCACAGCAGCAAACCCATTAGTATTAATGCACACACAAAAAATAGTAGTAGAAACAGAGTTGAATGAAATTCTGAACAACAGTCAGCTAAAGAGCCCATTACAACAACTAACAGTGAATACAATTACTGTATGTTATCATGCAGTCTAGTTGAAAATACCAACCAAAACCAGCAAAGGAAAAAAACTCCAACCAGCAATTTTGTCCGGTTCCTCTAAACCCAAGCTCTTACGGTGGGGCTTTCACTCGGATACTATCTGTTACTATGAAGCTACCTTGTATTCATATTTAGAACACACACATCTTTGTCTCACAAGTAGCAGCTCATTATAAATTGGAAATATTTCACAAGAAACTATTTATTTTTGCAATAGTGATGACAATTTCAAGCTCAGTCTGTTTTAATTGTATTACAAATAAGCTACATAGCTAGACATTGTCTCTCACAGTTAACATTTGCTTCACTTTTTTTCTTGCTATTCCAGGTAGAATCCAACACAGTATCTTTTGTTAACTTTTATCTAAAAGATTTTAATGCAGAACAGGATTTTTTTTTCCTTAGCAGTTTAAAGAGGAAGGAGATACTGTCCGAATAAGAGACTGATTTAAAACTGCACTCACTGGCTAAGATGACTAAGTGGGAAGCTTCTCTTTTAAAAGAAAAACCTGACTGCACTTCAGAGTAGGAGCAGAAACCACAAACAGAACCAACTTTAGAATCAAACAAAGAGGACTCTGGGAATTATGTCAACCTCAGACAACATCCCCACCCATATTCACCCCATTTACACCCCAGAATCACTAACAC
Organism: Todiramphus chloris collaris; assembly: GCA_025345505.1. Lineage (NCBI taxonomy): Eukaryota > Metazoa > Chordata > Aves > Coraciiformes > Alcedinidae > Todiramphus > Todiramphus chloris. The sequence continues at coordinate 5,675,332 of JANVCC010000271.1, forward strand.
CCACAGCGGTATTTTACATGAGAAAAACACGAAAATAATTTCTCATCTCCATCAGTCAACAGCATAGTTTTGTTACAGCTACGAGGCAGAGAGAGAGAAGAGGCACAGAAATCCAGCCTTTTTGTCGCAGCATTTCTCATGCCTTTCCTTATTTCCACAAACAAGGAGACAGAAGTCACCTCCGAAACTTACCGAGGCTGCAGCACAATCAGAAGGAGAATGCAGGTAACGAGGTCTTTAGAACCGCCTCAGCATCAGATAAGCCCCGATGAATGGCAGACGGGGCCATTCCAGCCCAGGTATTTCGCCCCCACACCCCCTGTGCTCAGGCTGAGAGACCGAGGGTCAGCCGATTCTGAACACAAACCCATAGCGACCCCCGAGTCCCTCCCTGTTACAGGAGGAACCTCCACCCGAACTCACCCTACTCAGATATGCATCACACAGCCACCCGGGAAGCCTCGGGCTCCGCACGCCAGGCTCCCACCGCTGCCTCAGGAATGCTGGCTCCTCGCTGCACTCGGCGCCGAAGTTGCAGCGATTAGCGGGAGGTGAAGGCATTCACACCCTGCCCCGGGAATGCCCTCCTCCCCAGCGCCGGGAGCGCTGCTCGCACACCAGCCGCCTGCGCTCCCCTTCCTCCTCCCCTCAGGGAGACACATCCATACTGGGGAGGGGGCCGAGAGGGAGAGGAGAGAGCCGCCCCTCAGGGCCAGCCCCAGGCTGCTCCCTTCGCCGGCAAGGGGCAGCGCTCCCTCCCCCATCCCTGTCCCACCCCAGCGCTAAAAGCAGGGGAACGAGAACGAGAACTCTCCTCCCTCCGCTCGTTACTTCCTCCCTCCGAACCCCACTCACCTGGGAAAGGAGCCAAAGCTTAGCTGCGTCTCCTTCTCTCGGCTCCCCTCCACTCAGCCTCTCGCCGCCATTTTCCTCGCTGCCCGGGTTTAAATAGGAACCAGCCTCCGCCAGCGGAGCCCCCGGGCGGCGCGCGGCATTGTGGGGCCTGTAGTGCGGCGGCGCGCGGAGCCCGCCCCTCTCCGCACGGGGCGGCACGGGACTTGCAGCACCCGCGGGGGCCCGCCCGCTCCCAGCGGCCCCTGCGGCCCGGGGACCCCTCCCGCTCCCTCCCGCCGCGAAGCCCCCCGGGCACAGCCTGCCGGCGGCCCTGCCCCTTCGGCATCGATCGCCGCCGCTTTCCGCAGCTCCCTCTCCCAGGGCGGGGGACGAGAAGGGGGCCCAGAGGAAGCGCCCGCCCCGCCGCTCGCAGAGGCCGGTCGGTTAGAGGCGAGGCTGGCACTCGCCGTGCCCGCTGCCAAGCGCTGCAGCTGCCAGCGGCCCAGGGAGCCGCAGCCATCGGGGATTGAGGGGAGAGGGCTTTAGAGGCAGGGAGGATTAAAATACAGTAAGGTATCACAGCACGTGCTCGTAACGCCGCCTTGAGTGTTACAGCAATTGCTCCACACCCAGCCTTGAGCTACAGCGAGCACCAATTACTGCATTTCAGTAAAGAGAAGTATTTAAGTGAATGGTTAATGAGATACAAACAAGTTAGGATAAGAGTTAAAAAAGGGTAATTGCTTCAGTTAAGGTATATACTTCAGTTAAGTGTATCAAAGTTAGTTTTCCCACTACCCCATCACAGCAGTTCCCTTACTGTCTATAAAGAAGCAGAACAAGGGGATGGAGGACTAGGGACTTGGAGAATGTAACCTTCCTATGCCAGTTTGCTTCCATAAATAGTACTTTCATAAACTTTGAGATTTAAAACTTTACAGACTAAACGAGGGTGGCTAGAAAACACAGTATACCTCAGGTTCAGGTACTAGTAAAGCAGTCCTATCAAAACATTCTTTTTATTTTGAAAATTTATTAAGTGTAAAGTAACAAAAAAGCACGGAGCAAGGTATTCATGCAGGGCTCGCTGCAGGAGCCACAGCCACAATTAGTATTCAGGATGGCCAAACAAGTACAGCCATTCAGTACACCTTCTACCCATTCCCAAATAACAACAAAATACCCCAAACACTAGTTACTGGTACAATATGAGCCTCCAGATATCTCTGAAAGGACCACTACAAACTAAAAAAAAAAAACAAAACAACATAATCCAGAGATAAATTCAACTACATCAAGTTCTAGAAATACTCGTTCCAACATAGATTTTACCTTGCAGTTACACTACACAGGAACTTACCAGTTATAAATGTTTGTTTGTAGTTATGAACTCAAATTTAACCAACTGGTAGAGACAGATTCCTGTCACATTATCAAAACAGAAAAGAGTTCATGCTCTTAGGATACCTTAAGAGGAATGAGGTCCTGAAAGTGTGAGGTAGCTGCTGCTGAACAATTCCACTTCCTCCATTCCAGGTAACCTTTTTCTGCAGGTTATTCTCTTCTTCCACTGTGAATTACAACAGAGCATTTACAAGGGCAAACCCAAAGGAAGTATGCCATGAGGAATAGGTTAATGAGAAAAACAAGAGGCAGCAGGAACATGGGACCTTAGTTGTGTTGGGGTTTTTGTTGTTGTTGTTGTTTTTAATTTGGGCAAACTACATGTTATTCATATTTCTTCCATTTAGACCATAAGGTATTCAAATTATACTTACATTGTATCTATGACACCTTGGACTCAAGACTGATACAGAACTTCAGGTGTCAATATTATACATCTTCCCCTGCCCCCCTTTTAACCTTTGCTTCCTGTTACAGAAATTCTAAACAGATTTCAAAGTTAGCTCTGGCTTTATATAATGAAGGATACAGTGATAAAGTGTTTTCTTTTTTCACTGGCATGTACTGCTTTACAAAAAGTAGTAAGACACTCCCCCTACATTTTTGCACTTACCATAAAAGCTGATGATAGTAAATGAAGCTGTAGAATTAACATTTAACATTTTAATCTATTTGCTCCACCTGCTGGTACATATTCCTTTTAAAGCAGTCTTTAGAAAACCAAAATGCCTTACGAATTTGACCGAAGATATACACAAAAGACATACTTGACCTTCAGCTGAATTTATGTAGCATACTAATTAAATCCAATCTGATCCCAACATTTTCTCAGTCAAAAAAAAAGCCCAACGGAAGCACAGACTTAGGGCAACATGACCCACAGCTCACTTTTTGGACACTACCGTTAATTTTTATTGGGAAGCTAACCCAGTCAGTCATCGTTTCCTATCATCTATTTTTCTTCTCCAAAAAATGTTTTTCTTCCCTTTCACATGGGCATCTCTCCGTAATTGATTTGTCTCCCAGATTTTCCGAGATCAATGTCTGTTTCGAAAACAAGTCAAAAAAATCTTTGCTATTGGGAATTTTTTTTTTTCATATGCACAAGGAAACTACTTTTGGGTTCCCTAAGAAGATTAAGCAGAACTAAGGTTTGTCACATTGCTACCAGGTTTTCTGGTGCTGAACTGGTACTTTAAAAATCTGTTAGTAAAATCAAGTATATAACAACTTCTGCTTTTTTACCAGGCTACTTCAGATATACCTTACACCATGCAAGATGAATAAAACAGGGGGAACAGGCAAACATGGTAAGATTTTTTTGGTATGGAACTTTAATCTTTTAAAACCAAATGAATAAGACAGGTAACTTGGATCAGACAGCCTTCTGCAAACCTTGAAGAAATGTAACAACTCCTGATCACAGAACCAGAAGTTCAAACTGATTCATCTGCTTTCATTGTTAAAGCTAAGTGAAATTTGAAGATAACTACTGGTTTAAGATAGACCAAAGACTATCTTGTCATAGATGTAGTGTTATTAACAAAGACATTTAAAAAAACCCAAAAACCTCATAATGTCCACTGAAACAATAAGATATCCAAATAACTCTGTGGTGTCAATTTAAGTCACAGTCTTCTGTCAAATGTTGTCTTCTGATAGTAGCTTATCTTCTCATACTAGTTTTGGTTTTCTTGATGGCGATGCTCAACCTTCTAATTTTGCTGTTCCACTGACAAAGTTAGCTGTAATTTTAAATTGCAGTGAACAAACACAGTTTTGCTTCATGTGAAATAAACTTAAGTTTAATGGTCTGAAACATAACAGAAATAGAACTTAGGAAATATAGGAGGTATTTCAGATTATACTTTTTTTTTTCCCCCTGAAGTTAAATCAAAAATGGTTTTGACTCAGTCTTTTATAATGCTGCAAAAGTGGAAAGAAAACCCTGGAATCCTTGAGCCCAGTTGCATGAAATGTCCCTTGCATTTAGATTAGCAAAGAGTTCAGTGAATAATTCTGAAGATTACACAGGACTAACACTTACTACAGTTGCACTCTGTGTGCTGTCCTGTTGGCAATATGGAATTACAGAAGAACATGTTGAAAATGCTATAATATTACCTATATTCTCTGCATGTCAAAAGACAGCCACTTTTTTACAGCAAGAAAAGATGAAGATGATACCTCTGATATAAAAAACATTTGGCCTAGAAACAACTTTTAAAAAATATTGTCACTGACCTCTGTTGGATTCCTTTTTTGTTTGTTTGTTCTTTGTGTTAGCTTTTTTTCCCTTTGGAATCTGATCCTTAATATGCTCTCTCCATTTCTTCAGCTGAAAATTTATAAATTTCCACATCATCCAGGCTTGTGTTAGACAAACAGCACCCAGGCACCCAATCCTAATAAGATTTGAGATTTTGGAGACAGTTAGATAAGAGTTTCAGTTAACCACAAATAGACTGCAAATCTCTATTTTATTTTTTCTCCAAAAGTCTACTATTGAAACAATTAAAATCTTTATACCGTGGGAAACTAGATGTATCAGAAGGCTTTACCCAAGACAAGGTGTGTCACACAAGCAGTGAATGGAAATCATATGTAAGTATATTGCTAGAAGCAACCAGGTTTTCCCTTCCCTTAAATACTCAAGAGGGAAACATTACCCAGGGAAATTCTTCAAAACACACTATCACCCTGGATTGTTTTATTAAAAGGTATTTTGAAGTGCCACATCACACAACCATGAATGTCTACTAGACTTGTTATACCTCACAGGGAGTACATTGAAGTTTCCATCTGCTGTGGAAAAATCTGGATTCTCTACTCTTGCCAGACCAAATACAAATGTGAGGACAGATAAAGTTAGGGTCAAAAGATGCACCATTACAAAAAGTAAAGCCCAAATGGTAAATCTGAAAACAAAATAATAACATTAATATGCTTTCTCCTTTTAGTCCATTTCTTTTCAATAAAGTCTAATGTACAAATAATTTTTCATTAAAATTCTCTTGGCAAGAAACAAAAAGCAGACTTGATTTAATCTCACCAGTGGTATAGATGACATTGTACTGCACAGCAATAAAGATGATGGCGTACTTGGCTATGTCCTGAAATTCAGAAAGAAACCAGGAAAAATTAACAGATTTTTCAAACTAGCTAGACAATAAACACCTAACAGTAGAAGAGTATGCCATCAACAAATGTCCTCCCATACATGATTTAAACCAAAGAGGTCCCAAAAGCGTTATTCATCTCCCACAAATGTGGGGACTCACCTTGTGGCAAATCCTTTAACATTTGCTGCATAGGGTGAGGGCTTGATTTATGTCTTTTTAGCTAAGGATTAAATTACTCACTGTTCTACTAAATAACATTTTAAAGTGTTTAGAAGTGTAAATGGCCTTAATTTATTTCAAAAGTTAAAAGATTCTCTAAATTATGTCAGAAGGAAAGTTTCACCTTACTTTGCAGGATATTAAAAATGATGCATCAATTTCTCATATGATATATCAAGCATTTTCTAAAAATCGCAGTACAATCAAAGTAACCAGTGGTGTATATTTTTGTTACTTTTTCTCCAGTGGCAAAACTTCTTTTTTTTTAATAAAATCCCCAAACCAAAATACCCCAACACTCTCAGCCATCCATACCTCTTCAAAACGGCTTCCCACTCCCATGCTGCAGTCTGTTTTACCCTTAGCTTTAAAAGCAGAACTGCTTATAAAGTGTATTACTGTATAATTCTCCAACCAGGTGTTAAGAGGTAAATGTTTGCTCAGTTTAGTTGAAAATATTTCATCATCTTGTTTGCACAACTTCAAAAACCAAACAGCTGTGCTGATGTAACCAAATGAGTGGTAAGCGATAGCACAGGGACCTAAGTGGAAGGGGGGGAAACGCACAAAAAACCAAAAACACCAAACAACAAAACCATCCAGGTTCCTTTATTGAAAACGAAAACAACAATGTAAAAACAAAAACACACCCTACAAGATAGAATTACCCCCTACACTGCCAATAGCAGTAATATATTTTATGCAAGCACTCAGTTATCTAGTTCATAAATCAGACAAATACAAGAAATGCACTCTTTTATGCTTTCTCTTAAACTGATCTTCATACATAGAACTTAAAGGAAAGAATTACAAACTTAAAAAAAGAAAGCTATTTTCCTCGGATGTTACACCATCTAATTTTTGAAAGTTTAAAAACATTCAGGAGTATACAAAACAGGCATTAAATTATCCAAAGACAAAGTAACAGACACAACAATGCAAAAGATCCTCTTTAATGTGACAGGGCGTATTAACTCTTTTTCCTCTAAAAGAAATCACCTTTATCAAAACAATAATGGTCACCCTGGGGGAGCAGCATACTCCTTTCCAGTACACAGAGAGTTACAGAAATACAGCTTCCGTGGCACATACAATACCCACGTTAAGGTAAAGGGAATTCAGAGATTGAGCTCCAGAAAATGAATTTGTTTTTAACAGCAAAAAGACACATAGCAGTATCTTTTTTAAAGTACCATATATAAAGATACATTAAAAGTTCCATTTGGGGCCCAAAACTGGGTTTACTTTATCCAAGGTACAAATATTTCCTTGATTTCTTCAAGCCTGTATCCCGTGAGCTGTCTAGCCTTTAGCTATTAGGGCTTTTTTTATCCCAAGATTAAGTTCTGCATTCAATATATTAGCTTCTATGACATACTCCTCTATAGATGACACAAGATATTACACCTCAACACTGCACTTGTCTACCACGTAGAAGTAAATTATCTGACCATTGCAATTGCTTTCTCTATTTCTGTCCAGTATCCCTAATGTTTTCAAAAGTGGGTCAAGAGGTATAGATAAAGAGACAGAACATCTACATGTAAGTATTTTATCTCACAATTTAACACTGCTTTTAATTTAAAATGACCTGTTTTTTAATCTTATCAGACTGTTGGAAAACATTGAAATACTTCACTGAAGTATTTAAGTTGTAATGACAACAGCATTTCAGTAAGTATTTTGTCTATCCAGAATTTAAACTCCTTTCACCAAGCCTTATCCTTATCCCATGAGCAACACCAACATCAAATATTCCCGTAGCAACACATGCAAGGCTTTTGTTCCAAAAGGGGAAAAAAGATGACCAGAAGAGATGCCTAATCCATCACCTCAGAAACTAATAAGAGGCTTGCACATGGAAATAAACTTTACACCGCCTTTCAAATACAAAGGCAAAAAAGACCTCAGAAGTTAGTCTGAGACTGTCTAATCCCACCTGTTTCTTTATCCATCTAGGAAGCTAGGCCAACGGCGGCACTAGATGAAGCAAGGCTGCAACAGGGAGCCTAGCAGTTTTTGACTATCACCTGGTTAAGCACGCTCAAAAAGCAGGCTGTCCGAAAGCCGCTTTGAATCAGCATTCCCAGCTCCTTTACCACGTGCTCTTCGGAACGGGGCAGGGAAGTAGCAGAGAGGGATAAATCGACTCTGGTTTAAGCAAGGGACTCAGGAGACTAGAACTGAGTAAAAGCGAGTTTATGGGAGGGTGCTAGGAATGAAACCTGTTCAGAGATGAAGGAAAACCGGACGGGAAAAGAAAACAGCAGCAACCTGACAGAAGAGAGTAGGAGCGAGGTTTGCGGAGGGAGAGCGGGAGCTGAGAAAGACCGGAGAGTAAAGGGAGTGAGCGAGCTGGGGCAGGGCAGAGCAGGGACGACAGCCGAGACGCGGAGAGGCGGGTGCCCGAGCAGGGTGGCACTGAGAGAGGCCTCGGGGTAGAGAGGAAGCAGAGACACAACCCTCCTGGGAAGAATGTAAAGGCAGACGGAGCCGGCGGGGAGGGAGCAGAACTGCTTGGCAGCGAGGCTAAACCCAACGGGAGAGATGTGCTGGAAAAGCTCCAGGGCGGGAAGCCGAGGACGCCGCGGCTGCCCCACAGCAGGGCCAGGTGCTGCTCGACTCGGCAACCACCGGCCCCCTCATCCCGCCCAATACCTCAAACACGAGCCCCAGCGGGACAGCCATCACCAAGCAGGACGCGGCATCCGTATGGTTCTAAATGACGATCTCCTGGCTTAGCACCGCCAGGCTCTTGGTTTTCCTGCGGAGCCCCACAGCAGTGCCGGCCCCGGGCAGCCCCGCCCGGGTGAACGGCGGCACTCCCCGGGAGCCCTCACCTCACACACGGTAAACTCCGCGCGCACAAAAGGCCCACCCCCTTCCGAGCTCTGGCCAATCACGCTTAAGACTGCTTAAGATTGGCATCCCTGGGAACTGATCGCTAGGCGGTCTAGGAGAGCGGTTTCGAAGGAGGCGGCGCTCCGGCAGCAATTGGGCACTCGCGGCGGAAGATGGGGTCCGAGATGAGTGACACAGGTCCCCACCAATCCTGTGCGCGGGTGGGGCTTGCTGGGCAGGCCGCCGCGTGCAGCAGCGGGCGGGATTCTGCGGGCGCTGGAGGCGGGCAGGGTGCTGCGGGGCCGGCTGGCGGGTGAGGCTGGGGCTGAGTGCGCGTCTTTGGCCTCTCCCGGGTCGGTCCGGTCCGGGCTGACTTCTGTGGGGGCTGAGCTCGCCCCACTCTGATGGCGGCCATGTAGCTCTGGTCTCGTAACGCCTGCGAGGTCTCGTTTCCTCGTGGGCCTCGGGACTGCGGCCCGCACGGGTGGTGGGAAGAGGCTCCCTCCTCACCCCTGTGTAGAGCTGAGCCGCGGTCCCTCCCCGTGGCTACACAAAAGGGAGAAAGAGCTCGAGAAACTCCTTTTACCCCCTGAAAATGTAGAGAAAGCAGATTGAGAGTATTTTGTAGACCTAAAAATGTGGCTATCTGGCTGAAATGGAGGGGGAAAGCCATACAAGTGTATTGAAGAAGATGTAAGTGAAGGCAAGTGTGGAGGCTGGAGGGTTGCCAGGGCACCCCAGGGAACGGTGGGAATAGAAATTTTGGTTCCGTTTGGCAACCAGGTGTTTCCAGGGCTGTGCTGAGATGGGTTCAGCTGCCAAACAAGGACCTCAAATCTAGCTCAGCTGTAAAGTAATTTTCTTATCTGTTGATTATTAAATACTTACTGCTTACAGAAACTGGTTTAGAATGTCTGAGTTTGCCTTCTCTTAAATGTTCTGTTTAGTGGTTTGGTTTGTACTCCTTTTCTCACCCCTGTTTGGAGTTTAAGGTTAATGTATCCAGAAACTAGGTTTTACGTTTGAAATGAAGAATTGGTAAGGAGCACAGGTGCTATTAGGGACATTCATTTGGGAAGTAACTGCCATCCATGTTATTCTACTCAGCTGAAGAGAGGAATTAAAACACTTGTAGCAAGTTGTTTACAAATAGTGGATGATTTTTTTTTAAAATAAAAAAAGCCCTAACATTTTCTGTATCTAGTCACTGATTTAAACAGAAAATTGGCTAGATTTCCCCAGCTACCTAGGTTGAGAACAGCTGCATACGATTTAATACTTAATCTGCTATGAAGTTCTGTTGATTTTTTTCTTCTATATAGAAATCAAAATGAAATTCATGTCTTTGCAGAGTTGTAGAAAACAACTGCAGATCTGCTTGACCACACGCAAGTAGCTAAGAATGACTCCTTGATTTTATGCTTCAGTTAAACAAGATAAGATGATTTAGAATTTGAGTAAAGTCAGTGAAGAAAAAAGATCCAGTCATTGCCATGGGGTAAGTAAACTCAGTTTAAAAATCACTAGGCAAATGCATTCACATTGGCTATATAATTTCCTTTTGTATGTTAAAAGACCAAGATTAGATTATTTTTTTTATTTAGTTATTTTACTGGGCATTGTATAAACAGAACATAGAGGCTAACAGGAAAAAAGCAGAGAAAGATAGGTTTGTTGTGGGGAAAAATGATATCTGGAAAGCAGTGCAATGGCATCAAAACATGTTCACTGTGTTCTTTTGGGACTTTGGGATAGGGGAGGAGAGATGACTTAGGAAAAGAAAAGCTGGGAAAAACAGAAGAGGGATATGTGTATAGTAAAACTTCATATAAGGCAGACTGGGACAAACAGCCAATGGAATGACAGTGTCAGACAAACTGGTAGGGAAATTTTGAGCTGCCAGAGGTTCTTTCTTTGCATTCCGCTTGAATTACAGGTTAGAATCTATCGGTAATTTTCCCTGCAGTCTTCAGCTACAGTCACATGGCAGCAGTAAAGGAAATATCATTTGGGTGTGACTAAAATGTGGATGATCTTTCTTGATTTGTTCTGGCCCCAGGAATACTTGAGGGTGATAGATTGAGGTGTTTGAGTCTGTTTTGCTCTCTGTTCTTAACATACAGGTTTTACAAGGCAAAGTACAAAAAGATTGGGATTTCCAGTGTATACGTTTGTAAAATATTCTCTTATGTGAAGCATTTTTCTGTGCAGTCTTCCTAAAGCTAATGGAATTTCCAGTTTATGGGGCATAAAGGATTCAACCTTAATTTGAGAAGAATAATGATAGCTGGGAAGTTAAAAGTGAAAGACTTATGTCAGATGTTTTCCCTTATTCTTTACATAAAAGCGAAACTTAATGGATTAAACAAGTGGCATTTAATGACAAGCAAAATAAAATCCAGTAGCAACAAAATAGATATAAAAAAAATCACAACCCCCTCCCAGTAACATCCAGTTAAACAGCACTGAGATTAAAATTGCAAGAGCCTTTTAATCACTGTTCATTGGGGAATAAAGGAATTACCAGATTAGCTAAGAGAGTTTTTCTGTCACTAATTTTTCATTCCAAGTAATAATTTTGGGCTTTCCTCTATGGTCAAGTGATTTTTGCAGACGGGAATTTAAATGAATGATTCATATGTTTCTGATTGAAGAAGAAAGAGAAGCAAGAAACACCGAACAGTACTGCAAAGCAGGCTTCTGTTTCATAGGGATTAAAACTCGGGATTTGGTATTTGTGTAAAAGTGTTCCCAGGTTTGCAAAAATGGAACCATGCAAGAAGGGGACAACTGTAGCATCAAATGTACAATAGTGAATTCTGAAGATTCTGTGCTATGGTTTGAGAACCAATTTCTTGACACAACTGTCTCTGAAAAAAAGAAAGCTATGTTGAGAACATACAGGGTAGGTCATATAATTGGAACACGGGAAGTGAAGCAAGTATGGATTTGTGCCTCTGCCCTATAATTAAAATACTCAATGGGAACCATACATCAAAAAAAATTTACAGTAAAACTACTTCAGCTGTTGTTAAATTATATATAGAATGAAAATTGTAGAGCCTTAGGCATGAAAGGAACAGGTATAGTAGCATGTAAGAGTGAAAAGTTGTTGTCTTGTTCTCTGAAAAACAAAAGTAGAAATCCAGTTCAGTGTCTGCATCTGGTAATCAGTTACTAGCTGTTCTGTAATGATGTGCAATTTCTGTGGTGACTGATTGCAGTTTTTATTTAGAATCTATTAAGCAAATAAATATTCTACTTGCAGAGCAGGTGGAACAACTGCTGCATACATTATAGTAGTAGTGCGTTCTTAAAGAGATTGGACATTGAACACAAGCTCCTACATCTCTGGTTGTAGGAAATCTATCCTTCTGAGACTGGTTCCTCCTTTCAGAATGAAAATCCAGTTGCTGTCTGGTATCACTTCTTTGTTTTGAAAGGTGTCTATTAGGTGATTAAGTGATTACAAATTAGCTTGGAAGATTATGTTTAGAAAATCAAATGTAGTTATTTTTTCTTGTCATGGCATGAAATGCTTTCTAAAAGGGAAGCAGGGATAGAGAATTAGAACGACTTGTTTGGGGAATGGTTATTTAGAAAAGCCAGATTATAGTTTTAATATAAAATTATTTTCTGGTTTCATTTCTAGTACTGTATTGACTGTACACTTAACAAGAGGTAGTTTTGGAATGAGCTTTCAGATCACAAGAAAAACACCACTTATTGATGTTTCAGTAAAAGCTTTGAGTTTAAAAATTGCTATTTATAAATAATGTAAAATCTTATATTACTGTTGTAGGATGTTTTTGATGTCTGAATGTTTAAATTTTTCATAGTTATGCTGAAAGTGTCTCTTTGTTGGTATTAGCTGGGCTGTTTTTCCAAGGTATTTTAGAGGACCACATTGTTGAATAAAAGTTGAGAGAATAAAATGATTTTGCTATTTAATATAGTAAGTAGTTCTCCAGATACTGTCAAATTCTTGTCTGGTTTATATTGTTTGTAAAACTCTTGTTTTTGTTTTTAGTACATTTCGTATGTATCTGCTCAGCACTAAACCTGTATTGTTTTACAACATCTGTATTTAATGGTAATCATTACATCTTCTGATCTATACCATATAAATCTTTAATCACCTATTTCCAGATACATCTTTGTGCACTTGTGTTGTTTTTATTTCTAATTGCAGATTTAATTTCTAAACAAAATATTTTAGGGAAAATTTAAGATAAAAAAAACCCTCTTAAAACATTCCAGAAAACACTTCACATGTGTGTTTTATTTTGTAGAAGTATTTATTATCATTGACATGAGTCTATCCTCATAACAACCGTTTCCTTTTCCTCCCTGGTGGGTTAATAATACTGCAGTAAAACAAGTAAACAGAAAGTGGCACTTTATACTGTTTTTCCCAATTTTTAAACAACTATCCAGTAAAACAAGAATAAGCATAGTATCTTCAAATGCAGTATATACATCTGTACTAGAAGCAGATTGAGAGTCTGGGATAATTACCAATATGATATCTGGAGATTGCACGAGGATCCAATAATTGTATTAGTCTGTGAATAACTTTTTTCCTCTATATGTTTCTCCCTCCAGATCAAGTGAATTCTTCATTATATTACATACTTTCTGAATAACTAAAAAGTGGCCCCAAAACATAAACAGGAATGAAAGCACTGGGTAGAACTATTCTTTCACTTCGTGGCTATAAAAAAGCCACCAATGTTCCAGCCTTATGTTACCTGAACTTCAAGAAAATTTTAGATTGCTTTAGTAGACAAACAAATATATACACTATTTTGCAAATCATAGAAACAGCCAGGCTGAAAAGGACCTCAAGAAGTCTCTAGGCCAGCCTCCTAATCAAAGCATGATCAAGTTACGAGTTTAGACCAGGTTGCTCATCACTTTATCCAGCCTGGTCTTTGAAAAACTCCAATGTGATCCGACCTACACACAAAAAAATAATGTAATGCACCAGTAGATGTTCAGTCAGGCCTTTATGAATCTACTGTGATGAGCAATGAGCCATGACCATTTATTAGTATTCATCTCAGTTTACCTTTGCCAGCCTGAAGACTGTGAAAGCCTGCAGGGCTTTTAACAGACCTAAAAAACGTGGTACTTTGTACTACAACCTAAATTGAAACTTTGGCAGCAAAATCTGTGTCTATCATAAATAAGCAACATCCAACCTGTTTTGTGAAGCTATGTTGTTATGTCTCACAGCCAAGTTGATAGGGTTTCTGGAATGATTTAGGCTCAACTCTCTGCTATTAGCCTTATTACCAAAAAAGCTTTTGTCCCAGCTTGGTGCAGTATTGTTTTTGTGCCCACAGAGTGCACACCTCTGTGCTCCAGTCGTCACAGCACTATGCACAAGAAGCATTTACAGAATGGGCCTTGAAAGTGAAGCCTTAGTTCTAGCCCAGATCCCTCACAAGCCCATTAACTTCTAATAACTGACAATGTCTAACCTTTTTATTTTGGCTCAAAGGTAGAGTATAATTTAACTAAGGATTGAAAAGGATTGGTTATTAAGGCCTTTTTCTGCATCTTATGATTCACCAAGTAATCATGAAAACAAATCAACTGAAGAAATACTGGACAATTTCCAGAGGCTTTTGGATGTTTGCACTCTAAAGGAAGAGAGAATGCACACCCCACCCTTTTCTTCAACCTGGTGTTCCTTTCTGTTATATTCCAAGCTGATTGCTGAGGTCATAATACTGAATTCACCTTGTCATTTACAGGGGGGAAGTAATTTATTCTCACTTACATTTTTTTACTGCTTATTAAATGGGCAGAATGATGCTTTTATAAAGTGTTTTGCCTAATAAACAAAGTGTTAGTTGCAAAGTAGTAACAGTAATACAGAAAGACAGACTAATGAAAAATAAGAGACTGCAGTTGGGAAACCTTTTCCAGTTCCTTTCAGTATTTCTGTCATTGCTATTAACTGTTACTGTTCACAACTCAATAGACACAAGAAGGGTTTAGATACATTAATGTTTTTTAATTTGCCTAGAAAAGACTTTATTGTCCTTGAAAGGCTATGATTTCCATACGTTGAAAAAACAGATGAATGTCCTGGGTGAAACTCTGGACTCACTGGAGATAATGGGGCCTGGATTTCACCCTAGGGTTTTATGTAATAGGCTATTAAAGTGACATTTAAATAGATGACCTTGCAATGCAAAGACTAATATTTCATTCATCCATTAATACGTTAAGTAGTCTGTCAAGAAAAAGTAATGACAAGAAATAATTGAAACTGAAAATAAACTTTTCTTTTTTGTTTTTATATGTTTTATCTGGGTGGATAAAATCCCTTAATTTTTTTGGCATTCAAAAGCTTGTTCTAAGTCAATATTTACTATTTACTATATTATGCTTTCTTGGAAATTTGCTGAGCTAGTGTCTCTGTGGTAGTGTGTCAACATATTATACTTGTATTGCTTAGATGTGGAATCCCTCAGCAGCAAGTCTCCTAAAACAGGATAAAACAAACAAACATATTAATCCATTGTTGACCTTTATCACTCCTAAAAATGCAAGAAACCACAAACTTTAGAAGGGAATTGAGAGGAGAAATTTTTTTTTTTGCTGGATTTATTGTTGTGATTTACTACTATTCATATTACAAATTGGAAGTTTATGTGAGACTGTTGCAGGCTATGAGGCTGAGATCACACACATGCAATTTGCCAGTTGAGCCTGGGCAGTGGAGATAATAATAGATGAGTGCCAGGTGCACAGAAACCCTGATAGCCTTCTTTCAGGATCCTCCCCCCCAACCTTGTTAGCTTTTATCCTGTAACATGGAATATTCTGTCACAGCTGTTGACCAATAATATATTCTATATAAGCATCTGTTCTTATTCTTCATAAATAATAGCGTCATCTCTCTTCTGTGCAATCATTACATCAATTAAGCATTAAAAAAAATATTGAGAATTAGTAAGTAGAAACGGTAGAGAATCAGTGTTTTTATAAATATAACTTTTATAACCTAAACCCACAAAAGCAAATGTGGAAAAAATACCAAAGAATCTGTTCTTCGCTCTTCTGGCCAAAACCAGATCTCTTGCCACTGTAACAATATCAGAGAGCAAAACTGAGTAATATAAACTTGGCCTTATTTCTGTTCTGTTGCTTTCTTTTTTGCCCTAAAAAATCTATTATCAAATTAGTTTCTCCCAGCTTAATTGATTACTCTGTCAAACAGCAAGTGAGGAATTAAAGCTGAGAAGAAATGTTTCTTGATCGTGTGTGTGTACAAAACAGTGAAAGATGGAGTCTGTAGTGTTTGAGAGCCTGGAATAATCTAAGGTGTATGCTTGGGATCATAAGAGGGGAAATTATTTTATGTACTGCTAAGTGACTTTATTTTATGATTCTG
Source organism: Todiramphus chloris collaris (assembly GCA_025345505.1). Lineage (NCBI taxonomy): Eukaryota > Metazoa > Chordata > Aves > Coraciiformes > Alcedinidae > Todiramphus > Todiramphus chloris. Next base: position 5,691,163 of record JANVCC010000271.1, read on the forward strand.
TGATTTAGTGGTGTGTATATTTTAAATGTATTAATTAGTGGAGTATGGTACAAGATGTATTCATCATGGCTTCCACTGTATATTAGAGTTTTGTGAGAAATTTTAAAATGGTTTCAGTCATGGAGAAATGCTTTGCCATCTGCTTTATCTGTCTTTCTTCCTTTATTTATGTTCATAAGATTGGGCTGTTCTTTCCTGTTATATTGTAACCACATAAAACTATTTTACTAATGAGATTAATGAGCTATCAATCAAGACATGTCTTTGTAAGAAATAGCACTGTACAGAACTTCATAAACGAGCTATAGTAGTTTAAGCCAGGTGCGGTTGTAATGAAGTCTATAACTGTCTATCTGGATACATTAATCCTGACTGTTCTGTATAGCCCGTGTACAAAAGCATAGCTCCAGAGTGACTGAAAGCCTTGATCCCTTCATGATCCAGGTAGCTGTCAACCAGCACCCCAGCTATATCGTATTGTCCAAGAATTTTCAAAGGGTGGGATTTAGCCTCTGAAATAAAGGCGTCTGGCCTAGTCTGGAGTGTTCTCTGGCATCTGAGATGAATTCGTGGGGCTGACACATATGATATGGGACTTATGAGAGACTTTTGGCCTTGGTGAGAAGAAGCTAGAGGCCACATGTGTTATCCTAGGGCGCGTACGGTATTGCTGCATGTCTGTCTCTCTAGTTGTCTGGATTATTTGGTTGACTTGGGAACATTTGCAGGGGAACAGGACTAAATAAAGTCCTTTGACTTTTTAATTTTAAAGTTGAGCAGCTTTCTTGTGCTGTTGGCAGGTAGAAAGGTTAAATTCTAAAGCATTTTATCTTTCTACTTTGATTAAAACTGTTTGTAGTACATCTCTTTTTTTATCAATTTAGCTAGCAAAACAGTGTTGTCATGCCATCCAGAGGAGGATGAATAATACCTTTTGTTTATATGCTCCTTATCAAGGTGAGGTGGCTTCTTCCCACCATCGGGGGAAAAAAACAAACAAACAAAAAAAATCTTTAAAAGATGTCAAGAAAACCAGCCAGAGGTAAAGAAAAATGTGCTTATGACTGGAAATTATCCCTTATTATATCTAAGCTCAAGACACACTGTCCATGGCATTTTTGGATAAATTAGATCTCTAAGCATTTGCGTTACTGGAGAGAACACAGATACTCTGAACACAGTCATCATGTTCTTTCTTGATTAATTTGTAAAAATATAATAATGTGATTGTCATACCACTTGAATTCAGTATTTATTTTTCTATTTTCTAAGATACATGGGAATATATTTAGTTTAAAATGACTGACATTCTGGTTGCAACTGCTCACTGTTAATGTAAATAGAAATGTAGATCCAAAAGCTGCAACACATCTGCCTGACTTTTAGTTAGCCTTATAGCAAAACTGAATTTAAATTTGACGTATCAAAGCTCAAAAAAATCCCGTGTTGTGTGCAAGACTGCTAATTCTGAGTGTCATCCAGTGTGTATGGAACTTTGAAGAAATCTGGTAATTGTTTGTGATGAAATTAGCAGTGTGTTTTGAGGGCCCATATACCTTCCTTTTCTCCAGGAAGTGTTGTCATGGGTATGTTGAACTCTTAGCCAATAAATGTATATTCATATGTGAGTGTCCTCTGGTGGTGGTTGCCTTATGCCTTCTAGTAGAGGAATCACAATTGCCTTTGTATTTTCTGGCAGCTGCTGCACCATACAAGAGGCTGTTTGCTTCTAGCCTTTGTCTTTTTATCTGTGTTTACAAATACTAGGTTACATAGTGCTAGATATTTGACTGTAACTTATATGGCAGAAATGTCTGGACTGAGACTTAGCAGTCTCAGTGCAAATGCTTTGCATTTGCTTGTTTGTCCTCCTGGATGAAATGTACACACGAGTCATTTGATGTGGCTAGAGGAAGATTATGTCCCAGCATAAGGGGGTGATATGCAAGCTCTCTTTTCCATCAAAGATTGTTCCATGGTTATCTCACTAAGAAAGCACTGGGCACTGCTGGCTAGGGTTCTGCTGGAGGCCTGGAGTTGTGGCTGCCGATCTAAGAGCCACCACGCAGGTCAGCACAGGATACTGGTGTTGACACTGACCAGTATGTGGGTTTAAACACACTCTGATTGCTTCTCTCATGCTGCTAGAGTAGAGAGATAACGGTGTCCCTTGAAGAAAAGTTCACCATCAGGCTTTTTTGTGGTTATCAGGCAGGTGGGTGAAGTCTCTCTGCTAGAATGTCGATGGGAAAAGGAATATTGAATCCTCTGGCAAAACGCTCTCTGAATAGCTTTTTCTAGGAGAAATGAGTGAGTTGCCGGCGGGTTTTTTTCCGGTGTAATGAGCGAGAAACGAACGCTAGGGGATGCCACACTTCTACCGAAGGTAGCGAACTGTGGAGGGGAGCAACGGCCACATCTCTGACATTATTACCGTTCCTTTCCACACCAAAGTAAGAAAAAATGCTTTCGGTCATTTGATGTAATAGCAGTATTTGATTGGAATTTATCTGAGTGAGTAGAAATAGAGACAGATAATTTTTTAATATCTAGCCTATAGAAACTTTCAAATCAAGATCATATTTCAATAGTTTATATGCAGGAGTAGGTGAATAATGGCTCAGATACACCATATACAAAGATAAAGAGATGTTTAGTTCAGGGCTCCAATCTTAGAAACTCGTTTGACAACAAATATGGAACAGCTTGCAGGTGTGAAATTTGTTACAGGACAAGCCTTGTTGTTCTGCACTAAAATTTGTTTTTCCTTTAAATAATTTCCATTTTTTTCAAGTGCTTATAAAAACGATACAAATAGAAATATTTAAATGTTAGATAATTAGGTAAACTGTCATCAGATTTTAAGAGGAAGAACAATATAATGTAAAAATGTATGTAGATTACTTTTTAATTAAAAAAAAAGCCCAAGCAGGGAAGACAACCTTAACTTTCAAAGAAACTGCTATTTAGGAATTGCCTGTTACAGCGTTTGCTTTGCAAATCTTTGCAAATGAAAGTGATGTGAAAGAGGATTTTTAATTATTTTACATGAGTTACATAGGGCTGGGTTTTAAAAAATATTTTCAATTACACAGGCAGCTGCATTTCAAGTTGTCTGCTGATAGCCCTGCCTTATACAGCCATGCTGTTCAGCTCTTATAGAGAATAGTATTTCTTCATCTTACAATCCCTTTGTTCTTCTCTAGGCTGGCAGAAAAAAAAGGCAGTATCAATTTTGGGGTGTGATCTGAAATGCTGGTGGTATCCTCTGCTATCTGTCCATCAACATCTAAGTTTTCCTAAACAAATGCATACATATGGAAGTGCAGTCAAGTGTTGGCTGCAAATATACTGTGAGTTTAGTGTTGCATGGTTTTGTTTTGGTCTTCATGTAGACTATCACAAAGAAAAAAAAGAACAGGCCAAGTGCTAAAAGTTTCGTTTTGCTCACAGGAATGCAAACAACTAATCTTACCCAACACACTCTAAGTAAGTGAGAAAGAGTGAGAAGTAAAAACGTAGGCAGTCAAGAGAACTGACCAATACTTGTATGTGATTTTCTGTTTGTAGCAGTCACTTTGGGGAAAAGCAAGATGTACGGGCAATTTGAAGTGATCCAACTGCCCCCAGCCACTGGAAGGTTATTCCCTTCCTCCACTGCATGTGGTTGCAGAGTCTGGCTCCACTATTGCATCTAGTTTTCTGCTGGTCAAGCAAACTGAACTGTCTCACTGCAAAGTTCTGTGAATAATAAATCCAGTGCAATGGAAGGAGTGGGAATATGTGGCTGGGAATGGGATTAGTAATAATAGTAACTCTTTTGGTAGCTAGAAAGTTTTATATAAAACTTAACCATCTTGTTTATTTAAATTTCTAAGGCCTTATTCAGGTGCTAGACCCAAAATACATGTGCAGATGGTGTCTCTGGTCTGATAAATTTGCACTTGAGAAAGCATACTCTTTATCTTTCTGAATAAGTGTTTATGTCAGGTTTACAAGTGTGATACTGCAGGGAGTTTATAATCTGTAACCATTTCAGATTATGTTGGTGGGGTGAGTTGCAAGCATCTCTTGTCAGGCTTTATTTTGGTCATGAAAATTCCTAAAGTTAGAATTGTTGGTACAGGTTTTCCTTTTGTATTTCCAAGTATTTTTCTGCCATCGTGAAAGATGAAGAAAAATGCACTGTAATTCAGCATTATAATGACCAGCAATTTTAATTTGGTTTTTTTTTTTCTGTTTTGAAATGTTCACACGGTCAAGGATTGGTTGTTTTCCCAAAACATTCTCACATCCCTTGAAGAACAAGCAGTTATCTGCACAGAAGAGATTAAAAATGTGCAAACTGCAGGACTGGAATATGAGTGACTTCAAGAGAAATACAGCTGAGAGATCAAGAGGAAGATAGTAAAACAAGAGTCACAGTACTAATTTTGTCCTCTGCCTGTGAATGGATGTTGCACAGAGTTGCTTAAGAAGTATTTGCAGAATTCTTTTTCCTTCTGTGTGAAGTACCCTGGTATTTCCTGAATTACTAATGAACTCTGAAAAGCAGAGCAGTATCACAACTAATTTTCAGTATGCATTGTAGTGCCTAGAATGTTACATTCCAACATATCTTTAAAAGCCAGGATTAAACAGTACTATTACACAAGAAGTCAGAATAATGCTTTATAAAAGAGTAAATTGACATTTGTGCTTGAGTTCTTTTTGGACCTATAGCAGCTTCAACATAGAAATGTATTTATTTCCTCTATACTTTTGTTCTGTTGCTTCTTATGTGATTGAAATGTTGCATAAAACTTCACTTCAGAATCCCCTGAACTCTGACATCTGTCCTCTCTGATGTCATATGAGAATAATGAGGTTTTAAAAAGAAAACCCATTGAAGTTGATTTAAGAAAAAAGCTCACATACTGGTCACATAGTTAAGACTTACTTGTGTACCAAATTAACACACACTTGGATTTCATTCTGTTATTAGCAAGTAGAGTAAACACAGCATGGTTTGTTCTGCCTTTCAGAATTGCGTGTTTTGATCTGGGCATAGATGTCTTTATTGTAAGCCTCCCTTTTGGAAACAACTTTACAGCGGCATTAGCTCAGGAGTGTCTTCTTTTCTGTCACCTGATAAGGAGGGCTTAGTAAACATCATCTGTAAGGCCAAATAATAATCTGTGAAGGTGCTAAAATGAATTCAACAGTTTATGCAGATGTTAGTTAATGTGAGTGAGATGTGCGCTGATCATGGACAGGGCTTTCACCTGGCTCCAGAAGACAAAGCTCCAGCTGGAAGACATGTTGGTTCTTTTCAGACACGAATGTATTTCAAATGCTTTCTTCCTGTCCTTTCATAAAGTTGAAGAGACAAGGACAGATCTGCAGAGTCATTTGGGAGTGAAGAAAATATAGTTAATAATATAAATCCAGTGAAAATACAGACGCAGTGCTTGATCATGTAGTTTCAAAAAGATATCTTTTAGTGGTAGTAATTGCATAAAGTATCTTGAGCTGCTAACTCCTCTGTCAGTCATGCCACTACAATTGTTATGGCAGTGGTGGTGTGAACTATTGTGAATTGATGCCTTTCCTGGGTTAAACTTAACACAGTAAATATTTAATTCTCTGATTTGTTCTCCATGTAATTATACAGACGGTTCTGCTGTAAGTGTGCCTGAGCTGAGTGCTGTGGCTGGGAGGAACAGTGAGATACTTAAGCTAGTATGTCTGATTTAAAAAAAAAAAAAAAAGTTGGTGAGGCTGTGGGTTAAGGTTAAGCCCTTGTGAAAATGATTTGTGGTGGAAAAGGAAAGAAGGACTTTTTGATGGTGAGAGGCAAACCACAAAAGTGACATGAATATAGCAACTGGAATAGCAGATAAGGAGGATAAAGACGTGAATATGCAGAACCTTAAAGCTGTGGTCAAACTGCAAATGTAGTGTGTGGAGGGGCAGGAAAGAGGTTAAAAGTGAGAGTGATATAGTCTAAATCTGCAGTGGGTTGTGATAAGGTACAAGCTTAAGAGAGAGGAAAAATCACTGTAATAACAGCATGTTTGTAATTCCATCACTTTACGCATTCTGTATGCGCTTCATTTGGTGGATTCTTCTGTAAAATAATCAGCTTTTGTTTAAAAAAACCCAAACAAGTCCTGTATCTTATTACTGCTAACCAAGTGATTTTGAATCGGGGAAAAAACAGGAACAGGAAAAGAAACCATAGTAATATGACTAGAGTTTACCATTATCCATACCTGGTCCTAAGTAATTCTTCTTTAACAGTAGTGGCTTTCTTCTGTTTTTTTGGGAATGACCTTGATGTCAGACTACGTGCTACGTGCAGGATGTCTCATGCTTGGGCACTAGAATCCCTCGGTGAAACACAGACTTCTTTCAGGATTTTGTACCTATTTGTCCTGCAGGGTATCCACGTTCCTATCGGCACAGACCTTGCATGTGCAGTGAGTTGGACCCATTACCATGTTCTCCCAGAGCAGGCATGATAAATCCACTTGCTGCACAGCTGCTGTTCAACTGCATGGGAAATATGTTTTAGGTCTGTCGTGCAGTATAGCTGCATATGTCTCTCAGCTGCTTTCCAGGTAACTGAACAAGTATTCAGCTGCATACAAAATATGAAATAAATCATAGCTGTTAGGCTTTTAATATAGAGCATATATTTTAAATATATAATAATGAAAATCCTGATTTATCCAGGGTATCCAACAGTCCAGATCCCAGCTGTTAAATCTTGGAGAGACTGGTTCAAACTGGGAGTGAAAGGAATTAAATATATGGGCTTATGCCTTAAGATAACATAGGCTGTAGCACCTCTTTTAAAAAGCTACAGCTGCTAAAGGGAAGTGCTCAAGGGTGCTTTTTTTTTTTTTTTTAAGTGTTTTGGCAGGTGATTGAACATGAATGGAGATTCCTTGCACATGGAAGGAAATCCATGAGGCAGTTCCATAGCATACTAGAAGTGGCTGTCAAGAGAAATTTTAATAATGCACCAGATACTCAGTGTATATTATAAACAAAATCAGGTTTTTAGTCTGCAAACAAGTGATCATTGTGATCCAGAACAAGTAACATAAACCCAAACTATTCAAAGATATTCTTCAGAAGGACAACCTACTTGGAATAAACACATTCTTCAGAAGTTTCTGATAGTTTACAAAGTTATCAACTGAGGCAGGTCACTAATAATTTTAGCATACAGCCTACTAAAAAGTCAGGAACTGCCTTTATAGACACCTATTGTTGGATTCACTGTCAGATGTCAGTCTCCTGGTCTTTAAGCAGTTACTGATACTTTGACAGATTCAGGATAAAGGGGGAAAGGTGGAAAAAAGCTCTTAAAAGGGTAGATGCTGAATTAAAAATGTTTAATTTTCTTACTCTAGATACTACAGTTGTCAGTCTGTGAATACTTGTGAATCCAGGACCAAGCTACAATCCCTTAATGCAACTTATTTCCCCTCTGTTTTGTTTTGGGTTTGGGGTTTTTGTGTGTGTTTGTGGTTTTTTATTTATTATTATTGCTGTCCTTGAAAAGTGTGATATTCCCCCTTTCCTTTTATGTACCTGTTCAAAATGTTATTTTTAAAGCTCCATCTTTTGTCCATTCCCTACTGTTCCCTCTCTGTCGGTGATGATTCGCCCCATATTGGGGTAGAAATTAAACCCCCTGTTTCTGTCATACAGACAGAGCTCTTCCTTACTGGTATTTGTTTAATTTTGAGGCTTTCAGTGTCTGTTAAGTGGTACAGTTCCTTACAACACTGTGGTGCTTGATGTGCGTGCTTTCTGGAGATTCTTCACAAGTGGATGCAGTTCCTTGTAAGGAACTCTGAATATAGCAGGTTGCACTTCTAAAACTGGTGTCTTAATTTCCTTTTGACTGAATTCATTCTTTCCAGCTTTCCTTTGGTTTCTCTCTTTAGCCTTCCCCCCCCCCCCCCCCCCCCCGCCTCACAGGCCTGTTTTCCCTTAACATCTCCAAAGCATTGAGAAGGACAAATACTAGATAATCTAATCTGTCTGCTCGCTTCTCCTTTAACAAAGATTTTAGCTTCCCTTGTCTCCCTTCGTTTTCTTTCCTCTCAAAAAAATTCACCACTCCTGTTTACAATAATTGGTCAGGGTGCTATAGGAAACACAATCATTGTGACTTAACAGAGGAAATTTACTGAAGTTTCCAGATGAGCCTGTGTGTCTATACCAGATCTGTACCTCCTGTTGCAGTATCTGTACAGGCAAGAAAACAAACAGAAAGATATTCCAAGTTTTCCCTCTTTTGTTTCTGACAGAATTCTTTTGTCTATTTTAGCAGAGTAGCCTAGTGGCTGAATGTAAATGCTATTATTCTATCTAATTTGCTTGCTACATTTTTGTTAACGCTAAACACTGAGGGTTTGTACAATTTTTTTTTAGGCTGCTTCTGCTTCTCTCTGCTGCGTGCTGGTTCTCTCCGATAGGCCCAAGCGTGGCCGTTTGGCAGCATTCCCAGTCTCCATCAGCATGACTGCATTCCCGGAGTCGGGTCTCTGCTAGCACAAAGCACTGACAAATCCAGAGTGGATAGTTTTCCTCTCTTGCTGTACTTCATAGGGATGGGGATTGGAAAAAATAGAATTAATATTAGAGTACAAGTCTAACAGTGAGCATAAATGTTTAACAGCTGACAATCCTCACATTTACTGCACGGAGGCATCAACATGTGGATGTTTGTATGTTGGGGGGTTGGCATCTCTGAGCGGCATAGGCCTTTCTTTAGGTATGCATTTAGAAAGCTGCCTTGAATGGTTTGAACTGTTAAAACTGATGCAAGTATGTGCTTGAACGTCATGCGTTTCAGCGAGTTCTTGCTGCTGTAGTGGGCTGTGCGATTCCCATTATAGCAGCACTCTCTCTACTTTCTGCTACATTCCTAAAACAGAACAAACTGCCAGTGTAATCCATGAGCCTTCCTGCTCCCTGCCCTGAAAAACATTGCCAAAGCTAAAAAGGGAAAATGCTTCCAGCAGGGACTCCAGAATTACTTATGAGATGAGAATTTATACTGTGGGCTATTATTCTGCTGTTGCAGCCTAAAACGCAAGAATACAAAAAATGTAAGCGCAGCGATAGCATGGCTTGGCAGATTTCCTGGGACAGCCGTAGCGTAAGAAATAATCTGAATGCAGTATGGGACAATGCAGAGTCAGATTGTTAATTTTAGGGAGTTGCACAGTTATGAGTCAGGTCGGCTCTCAAGCAAAGACATTTGTGTGGTAAAGTAGTTACATCAGGAAAGGTGCTGGTTGGAGCTGAGGAAGGGCAGTAGTTTTATTTGCACAGATCATTTCTGAGATGATTAGCACTCGAGTAAAGGCAGAGCGAAGTGCATATTCTGTTTGCAACTGCCCTGATTTATAGGAGATGGGTTTATATATCCAGTTTTGCACAATCCTAGATCTTGCATGCTGCATCGGAAGAATGTTTATTTTGGTATGTTTATTTAGCTTACTATTTAATAATTATTTGGTTAATATTAAAACTCTCCCTCTGCAACTCCATTTGGGTTTTTTTTGTGGTGTTGGCATTTTTTTGTGTGCTTGTTTTTTGTATTTTGTTTTGTTTTTTTAATAATCCTTTGATAATGTGCAATATGCTTCAAGATCATCTTTTAATCTACAGTTTCCATTGTATTTTGTTGCTGGCTGTAGAATGATAATGCCAAGCTACCTAATATAGATGCAGAATTTTGAACAGAAATGTAAAGGCTTGTTGGGGCATTTCTAAATATTTGACCTTTAAAATCTTCACCTGTAGTTAAGACTTTGTTCCTAGCATAGTGATAAATACTCCCCCTTTCACTGCTTGGGGAAGAGAAATGAATCGCACTTCTAAATCAAGTGCTGGGGAATTGGCCCAGGATCAAGCTGGTGGCTTGCATGCCGTTCTCTCCTTTTGTTTCATTCGCAGGATTTCAGTAGAAGATAAAATGTAAAACAAAAACATTTGAAAACCTCTGTATGCTTGTGTGAAAGCAGACAGATAACTTGCCACGGAGAGGATTCCGTGTCTTTTTAGGGCCTGTATTGTGTCTTAAAACGCACCAAGCCCTACAGGGTTAATGGACAGGAAACTGCAGCTGCAGCCGACTAATACGGAAGTCAGATTTTTGTGCTAACAGACAGTCTGAGCAGGCCGAAAGGTGGGGGCCGGGGGTGGGGTGGGGTAGGGATTACAGGGGACAGGATCTGGTGTGATACTGGGCTTTTTGGTTATGCTCTGCAGCATTTTTATCAGGAGGGAGGGCATGCACGGAATGGCAGCATTCCTCTGTGACAATGCAGTTTCACTTGTACAGTAATTTCTCTGGAAATGAGACAGGAGGTTTTTCCTACTTAAGGCTCATCATAGTATCTAAAGAAATCGCAGGCAGTCTATGGTTGCTATGGTAGGTGTTAATGTATTGCAGTTCTGGAATAGGAGAATTCTCTCCGAATTTTCAGTTCTCCTTTCAGCCCCTCCAGTGCATGTTCACTCTGAGGGTTTTGCCCTCTTTCCGTGGCCCTGCCTTCTCTGTGCCAGACGCTGCAGAACACCCGCAAAGCGAACGTAGCTTTTTTGTTTATAAAGAACAGCTTTCGTGACCTGGGTGAACTTTTCCCTCCTTCAGGTTTAAAACACCCAAATGCCCTCAGTGCTGGCATGTTGAGACACATTTGCCCAGGCAGGCGGTTTGTGACCGCTCCCCTCTGCTTGAAAATCTGTGTATTTTACAGGGGCAGCGCACGTTTGGGGGTTCTTTTCAAGTTCCTTTTGCTGAAACGGGCCTAGCTTAGCCTGTCTTCTCTGTGCACAGGATGGCTCCTGCTTGCCAGAGCCGCACAAAGATAATCGCTCAGGAAGTGTTTCGGCCAATCCCCTGAAGCTTTACATTCGGATTTACCAGAGCAGCCAATCCGGGATTAGCTTTTATTAGGAAGACAGATCATCAAGCTGAAGTGCCAAGCCCTTTCTGCCTGAGTACTGAGAGCCTGTCCTCCATGTTTTATAAGTATTGACATAACACTGTGTTAACAATGCATCCACAGAGGTAAGCCTTACTTTTTACATTTTTTTTTCTCTAAGACCTATGAGTTGTGGGTTGAGAGTGTGATTCTCTGTGATTTGTTGTGCAAAACTCACACCACAGCACTTTATTAAGTTGGAACTGTTTAAATTTGCTTTCTTGGGTCACATGGTTAGTAGCCATTAGCCACAGCTTTATTTTGCAGCCTGGCAAAACCTTGGCATACCTACTTCTTCACAGGAGGATGGTGTTTTTAGAGTTTATCAAGATCCTGGTATTCCAAAGAAGCTTTCTCTCTCTGAGCAGTTTGCCAGCACTATTGTCTGTTGTGTCACATGCCTGCTGAAGAGAAAATGGAAGCTAGGGAGCAGATGCATTTAACTGCCCTACAGGGAGTCAAGCAGGGATAATGGCAGACAGAAGAACAGGCAAGTTTACCTTTCTACACAGTGAATGGAATAGCTAAGATAAGTTATCTCTGAGAAAATATGGGATTTTTAAAAACCTAGACATCAGCAAAAAGTGCTAATGGCAGATTGTAGATATTGGGCCTAGGTGGTGGTGTGCTGTTGCATCATGTTTTTTATGCAGCTTATCTTAACTTAAAATGATTATTGAACCTCTTTTCTTGCAGGAGTAATTAATACAACGTGTTTTTCTTTCTGAGGGACAATGTATGGTTAATATTTTGTTCCTTTAAAAGGGGGCTTTTTATGCTGCTGATTTTGGAAATGGGTTGCTGCTCAATAAAATGCAGCAGTACATCTATTTACAAATCTGATTCTTTATGGAAAATGTTTTTGAACTATTAGCTGTCTTGTTTTACATAGTTCAAATAAACTAATGTACCTTTTATCTGTGCCTTTTTGTTTTACACTGTATCAGCCACAGTTCTGTGTTGTGGAGTCCAGAGGATATAAAATCATGTGTGGTTCATGACAGTAGTACATGTTATTTGTTGTTGGTTTTTTCCTTTTTCTTTTTTTTTCCTTTTTTTTTTTTTTTTTAACTTTTGGTTTAATGCTACGTAATTATTTCAAGAAATTCCTTTTTGATCAATTCCCAAATCTGCCAGCCTGTTGTATCTTCCTAACTGGAAAAATGAGATGGGTGCTTGAACAGTTGGTAAGTAAGCAGCATGCTACTCTCTCAACATCTTTAATAGTTTTCCAAACATTTTGTTTTTACTGGGTCAGTTAGTCCAGCAGATGAAGTAATGTTAGTAGATAGTCATGTAAAAAATCAGAATTGCTTAGCGTCCATTTTAAGGGACTTGTACATGTAAACTGTTCCAGATTGAATGCACTGGGTTTTTTGATAATTTGTCTCTAAAGTTTGAAACTTATGCTTCTCATTTTCCTCAGGCCAGTGAAAATTAATGTACTTGCTGTTTGTTCATAGATCATTAATTACCTTACTTGTAGGGTAAAACGAATTTTCGTTGTTCCTTAGGCTTTTGAGGTGTGATGAAAGTGCTAGTACTCAGCAATAAAGTGACCTTATGAAGTAAAGTAAATAATGCTTAATGAGCATATGTTTCTGATACTGTACAAAGTACAATCTCAGACAAACTTGATTCATTTCTAACTATTTTAGAATATTTTGTGTCCTGTGTTAAGATTTTGATTGTAGTGCTTGCATGCTTGTTTTAACAGCCTGTTTTTCAGTGATCACCAGTGTTGTTAAAAAGCACAGGAAGGATGCTTTTTGTGTGTTTTTAATAGAATTTTTTGCACTTGTTTTAGCAGTCCACACACAGTCATGATTTTAGAAAAGAACTTGGAGCTAAGCTGGCTTTGTAAATGACTGCACCGCGGCACAGTTTACATGCTAACTTTTATAGAAGGTTGCCATATATTTGATAACATTGGGTAACAGCAGTTTTCCTCTGGTTACTTGTTTGCCAGTATGAGTATCTTACTTTGAATATCTTACTTTGCTTAACAGCTTCGGCCCCCCCCCCCCCCACCCCCCCCTCCCACCCCCTGCCTGCCCAAGGATTAGATTATAAGAATGTCTAGTTCTGTTTGCAACCTGAAACACTGCTGGGTTGTACCACTGTATTTGATGTGATATCATTTTTGTATGCAATTTTAATGCTTTTTTCAGCATACATAAAAGTGCTAACACAGCTGAGGAGTTACTCTGGTTTCTGTTCTTCGGCTGCTAAAAACAGAAATTGCATTTGGACATGATTTTCCTAACAGTAGTTTATGCACATTAGCAGTTTACTTTTAGTCTTAAATAGTGTACAACAGAATATTTGTTTAATATGAGGAAGCAGGGGTAAGTGATCTGCAATCAGAAAGCTTGTATTAAAATGGCTCCCACAGGTTTTGTTAAACTAGGATCTGTTTCAAATCTGCACCTCCAGACACGCTGCTGACAGTGAAGCATATTTGTATAAGCTGCCCTTGTGCATGTAATGAAACTTAGCATCGTGAGTCTGTTAAAGTTCACTATTTTTAATCACTCAAATATAATTCTTTTATAGTTCACAAAAAATAAATGTCTGCATTGCAGCAAGATGTCTGAGGCAAGGTAGAGACAGCAGTGTTGTTTTACAGATCAGCCCAATCGCGCTGCTCCGTGGAGTACTTGAGCCAATAGAAGCAGAGGGTAGGTTAAAGATTGACAATTGCAGTGGCAAGACTGAGAAAGGCCTTCTGGAAATTTCTACCATCTTTGTTCCATCTAAGTAAAGCAAATTCAGCCAAACTGAAGAATTTCATATATTTTTGGTGCTTTGTCAAGGTATGATGTTATCACTCACTTTCATAGATTGCATAATAAGAAGCACTCTTTGCCGTTTTTTCTACTGTTTGGGACAGATGGAATGTGGGGTTTTGTTTAAGTGATAGATGCAGGGAAGAAGCACGTATTCTTTCTACCCAAGATTTTACAGGACTGGATCTTGTTAATACAATCAGACAGGACATGTATGAAGTGATGTGGCTGAGGTTTATTCAGCTTGTAGCAACTGTCCATTATTCTAATGTAACTAGCAGTTAATCATATAATTGCACTTTATATTTTCTGGCTGCTAAAGAGTAATTTGAATTGTCCAGGGTGAATATGATTAGCCATTATTATTTGGTGCCAACATCCAGTTACTTTTGTCATTAGCTGGACAAAGAATGCAGTGGGGGGGGGGGTGGGGGGAACAAAGGAGTGATCTGGATTATAAATTATGATGCAAACAGTAGCTTTTTAAAAGCTGCATGCCTCTCTCATTCTTTGCAGGCAAACTGTTTTACTTGGAAGCTAAATAGTGCTAGGGAAAAAATGAGTGATTTCTTTTAAAAAATGACACTACTTAATATACTGAGAATGAAGAAAATGGAGAGTATAAACCACTCCAAATGTGACATTTCTCCCAGCTCATCAGGCAGTAGTATAGAAATGTAGGGAAAAACCTACATTCCTACTGAGAGAGCATGTAATAAAAGGAACTTCATGCTCAAAAATCATAAATAGGTAGATTGCATTACAATTTTAGCCCTTTATATCATTGTCCATAAATTTCAGTTGGCTCATCTTTCTGAGCTGTCTTCCATTTTGTGGTGCCACTCTTGCTTGGCTTGTTTGTTGTTGATTTTGGTTAGTTTTGCTTTTTGCTTTGTTTTCAAGTGTATTGGCCGTGTGGATCCAGTATCTGAAACGTGATAGGTTATGGTCAGTTTTCCATAGTGATGGTGCCACTCCAGCATAATTGGTTAAAGGGTGATAAATCTTAGCAAAAAACCCTCCTCTTCTCTGTCTGAAATTCAAGGCATTAATTTAAATCTGGAAGTTGAACATAACCTTTGCCCACGTAGAGTGCAGTAGACAGCAGTTTTCAGATATTGTTATTTGTGGATCCCTAGTATCTTTCCCCCAGGTCCATGAATCCCATTATAGTGAATTTAAGCCTGTTAGCCTAGGTTTGATTTACTTAGCTATTGTCTGCAAACTCCTTAATAGCTGTGCACTGGCTTTGAGGGGTCTGCAAACTGAAGGCTGAGAACCATTGCAGTAGGCCATCAAACTTGGCCCTTGAAATTGTGTTTAGAAAGTATTAAAAATAGACTTATTAATAACACATCTTGTACTCATGGGTTAAATTCTATTTTAGAAATAGCTACATAGCAACCGAGTTTTAGTTATTTAATAGAAGCTGTCCATCATCTTTATGTTAACCCTTTATTGCCAGCTGTCCTAGCATCCGTTTCATGCAGTGAGCTTAAAACCATGCTGTAGCAGGATGTTAACACCCTTAACTTAGCCAGTGTAAATCTTTACTTTTCAAACATGATTGTCCTCGAGATATGTTTTAAGCATCTGAAATCTGTAGCTGTTCTGGTTGCCTTGCCTGGGCCTCAGCTCTATAGTTTATAGTCTTAAAGAAGATGGTCTGACACCAAGGATCTCCCTCCCTCCCCTGATGTTTGTCTTTTGTGGAGCTATTTCAAATGCACACGGAATTAAGAATAAGGTTTTAAAAAGAACTGAAATGCTCATTAAATGAAATATATATATTTACCTTGCTTGTCATCAGAGGTAACTGGCTTAAACATTGCTGTATGTAGGTATCTGAACAAGCACTTTGTGTATGTTAATTGCTTAATACAAATTGAGCATTTTGCTGGGAATTCTGCAGAGGGAAATGTAACATATGAGGCGCTCAAACTGGAGGGTGAATCTAAAATTGAGTGATTTCCTTAGTAACCTGTGACTGCACAAAGCTCCCTATCTTGTGCCTTTTTAGTTAAACATTGGGATGTCAAGTGTCCTGTTGTCATACTTTACCATTTCTGATATTTAGATGCTGGCTTTGAATATAGCCCTGCTGTTTAAGCAAGAGATAGTGTTATTGAATAACCTGCTACCATTTTAGCTGTAGTAGAGGAATGAGGCAGTGCAGTGCTGTCAGACGCCATTTTAAGAATCCTGCATAAATAGCATAGCTACCGATGAGTAAGAGACTGTTATAGGTGAGTGCTTATACAAAGCTGCTATTTATTCAGCAATGGCATGCAAATATTTTTTGTCACATTTTTATTGAATGCAGTTTTTTGAAATCATTATTTAGAATTGCTACTCACAAATGTGATATAGGGGAGGCAGGAATTATCTTAAGGATGAAATTCAGTGCTTATAGTCTTAAATAATTTTTTGGTTTGTTTTCTATTAATTAAAAGGAAAAATTAATTCCATAAATATATAGCTCTTTATTTTAAATTAATGTGTTTATTCCCTAATGTAGATCTAGATTGTGTATGTGGACATTAGCTTGTTTTGAGTGGTTTTCCATATCTGTCAGTATTTCTTGGTTAAATGTCAAGGTGCAGTAGTTCATCTGCAACTTTTAATTGCTCTTTGTAGTTAATATAGGTTAGAGCAGTTTTAAATACTTTTGTAGATGTGCATTTTCTTCAGGTAAGTACTGCGACTAGTACAGAAGTGATTTTCCTAAACAGAATAGTCAGTGTTTTATTTACTGGTGTGAAATTTGGAAAACTGAATTTCGTATAAAACCCCCCCACCCTCTCATCAGTTTAATAGAAAACATATTTAAAAATTAGGCAGCTAAGTTCTTTTTGCATTTTTACCTAAGTATCAATAAATCTTGTACATTTGCAATCCTTTTTCTTTTTTTTTTTTTTTTTTTCCTTTCTGTCCCCAGCTGTCCCCAGAGGAATAACCTCTACTCTGTCCCCTCATTCAGACACATTAAACTAATTTGTATGAAACAAATTAGTTTAACATTTTGGAAAACAATTTCTTCTTTTTCTTTTTCGTATGCTTGTCAATAGGAGTTGAGGAGTTTTAAATGATTAATCGGTGTGCTAGTCAGTTGACAGTGAAACTGGCAAAGCTTACATTTCAATTGTGTTCTTAAAACATGTTCCTCTGTGTTCGTTCATCTTACTGAGGAAATAAGAGTAGCTTTTAGAATGGTGTAAGGTATTTGTTGTATTTGAGCACTTAATTGAGTACATGCCAGTATCATTTCTGATCTGCAACCTCAGAGCATCTCATTCATAGTACACATACACGACAGTAATGTATGCTATCCAAAATAACAGCTCTAAACCCTGCAAAAATGAATTCTCACATTAAAACTCTCTAGGATAGTCTACTTGATCCCACGGTTACTGTTTCCATAGAACTAAATGCTTGTTTATTTTTCTTCTGTGATTTATTTTTTTATTTTGTTGTGAATAATAGTAAGGTACCTGTCATTAAGGACCTGGTTTTCATGAATTATTCAATTTAATATATGTTGCTAATGAATTTTCTTTGTTTTTAAGTTTGTCCTTTATGAAGCATTTTCAGAATGTTGCTTATATTGATGGAAGGTGCAAAGGTGAAAAGATCTGTCAGCTTTAGAAAAGTTACTGTAAACTTGCTGAGAATTGCTAGCAGTATTTGCAAACTCTACTCTTAAAGATTACCATAGTCATCACTGCCACCATTCAAACCGTGTCATGTTGTGCAAGCCATAATACACTACAGAAAATAAAACAATGGGAGATGCTTCTGAAGACCTGTAGATTTATGTATTTTTTTCTAGCTATGTCTTAATAGGCTTATTTAACTGTCCTCCCCCCAACTTTTTGCTTTTTTTCAGAACTATCTCAGTGATTTGCTTACTTACTTAAATGTTTGTGTCCTTAAAAGATTGAGCAAGATTAATTATAGTAGAGAATATGGAGATGCAATCTGTTCCTCTAGTGCTCCGTGGTTCACAGTATAGTAGGTAATTGCTGAATTCTGGTTTAGCTGAGGGTGACACACAGTCTGCATATGTGTGTCTAGGATATAGGCACCTCCATTGCTAAGAAAAATGAACCTTTGTCAAGTGGTGAATGCATTTCTGACTGTTCATTTATACTTCACATCTTTGGAAAAGCCATCTTCAGGCATCTTTTATGTGATGGATCAGAGATATGTCAAGTCAAGACACTTTGTTCATCTTGGAATTGCTTATGGAGAATGTTTTTCTTGTCTCTGTAGATGTATTGAACAAACACTCAAAAAGGTAGTGGAGGAAACTGCCTGAATTTTCTAAATGAAGTTTATGAGATGGGGTGAGACAGATTTAAAGACGAGGAAAGCTCACATTCTGTAATTAATACGTAGGAGCCCTGACCTCTAACACCCCAGCAGTTCTAGATTTGGGCCCAGAGGTGCAGAGCATCTTCAGTCAGCTCTGTAATCTCCCCTGCTGCTTTGGTCAGGGATTTGGGAACAGTATTGATCTGTCACACCCATTTCTCAGACAGGATTCACGCACAGCTCTGTATCTTTCAATACTGACTTGTACCAAGTATTGTATCTTGTATCTTTATTCTTGTATCGTGCTCCCTGGAGGTTGTGTATTGAACAAAATACACCAGGTAGATTTTGATGAGTCTGGAACATTTGCTTTAATGTAACTTCAATATGAGCTGATGCTAAAGGGCTATTACCCTTCCCCACATCCCACATGTGGTACAGTCCCATTTCCTCTTTGCTGCACATCCAGCTGCACAGTGAGCTAGGTCACTGAACTCATTCACTTAAAATGAATGTGATTTCTGGAACATGAAGTTAGGGATTGGGGAAACCATTCCTTTTAGCAGCAAACTGTGTAAAATGATCTTAAGACTTCAACCTGAGTCTCATAAAGGCACATATGTCCTAATCTGTGGCTGAAACTGGACCTATATTTTAAAACCAGGTAATGTGTACTGTCAGATTACTTCACTCTTGACAGAATTAGTGTGTACCGTTACATATTTACCTGTGTGCATTGTTAATGATATATACATGATTTTTTTAAAATATAGGGTTTTGTTACAGTTGGTGATAGTGAAATAGCATTTCGTAAGGGGGGGAGGAACAATGCAACACTGGAACAGAACAATAGACCATCCCACGAGCCCACCCCTTCCCATTGCTTAGGAAAGAGAATGGGCAGAGGGAAGTGGTGCATGAAATGTTTTGGTGTCTGCTGCACACTGCCAGCTCCTCTTTGCTGGAGGCCGCCTGGGAAAGGGTGTAACAAATGTGCAGTATAATTGATTTGCCCATGCATAGTAAATTGGTGAGCATTGTAGTACGGTCAACTATGTTATGCATTTAATCTGCTCATGCAAAATAAATCTGAGAAGCGTTGTGCTGCGGTCAGCTGTGCTACACATTTACCATAATTCTGGTCACATGGGTGCCTTTCCTTGCTGCTGCAGTTAACAACATAGTCCACGGACTGGGAGATTGGGTGCGGGTAGAGTAGAACTTCTCTTCAGTGTTTTAAAGATCTTAATTTGTAAATTATTGCTATATACAAATGATAAGTAGAGGAAGTGATTTCTGGAGGTGATGGATTGTCTCAGCTTTGGGTCTTCCATACATTGAGCTTGGGTGATTTGTATTTAAAAAGTTTTGCTGGTGTAGCTGTCATGTTTAGAAGTGTGAAAAGAATTACATCCCAACCCCCCGGTAGCTGATAGTTGATTAAAAGTAGTTTTGGCAAATACCAGACTATAAAATCCTTCTGTTGGTAAATCCTTCTTTTGTTTTGTTTTTTGTTTTGGAAACTGTTTTAACTTATACCAGTAACAAAGCTTCTACAAATATAAACTGTTTGTCAGGCTGAAGAGTTTCACTGATACAAACACAACCAAGTCCTCAATATAGTTTCCAAGCTCTAATAAGCTGTCTCAAGCAGATTTAACCACAGTGGCTAAAGCAAAGGTCTCTAGCTGTTCTGTTGGCCTCTTTGGTAGGAATATCTGTCCCTGGAGCTGGCTGGGATGGCTGAATGGAATCAGTCCACTGCATAGCAGCAGTAGTTCAGTCTACCATAGCAATGTAAATTGGTATCAGCAACAACTTACCTTAGCAGACTAGGCAGGCAACTGTCAATACAGAGGAAAGTATCTACATCCTGCTTGGCTGTTGTGCTCTGGTGGTATTAATGGACAACTGATGCCTGCTTCAGGCACCATAACCTCATTTCTCTATCACTTTGAATTTGGGCTTGCTTCAATGTTGTATGTTTTCTTTTACCTTTCATCTGTGATAGTCAGAGCTCCAAAACTGATGTGTAACTCCATATTCATTCTAGTTATTTTTTTTCCATCACTTTCTCCTTCATTCCCCAAACTGACCTAACTAGCCAAATACATTGAGTTATTTTCTGGAATGACATCACTGTAAGAAAGCAGAATATCAACAAGTCAGATACAGTTTGCAGTCTTCTTAATCATTTAATCTTGCCTAGAGTAAATGAAAATTATCTATGTAAGACTGAATGGTTGAATAATAGCAATGTTCTGTTTACTCTTTATTATAGTTAATGGTGGCATTGTATTGCCAATAAATTATAAATATTCAATTTTCTGTTACATTGTCTAGTTTCAAAATCCTTGAATTATTTAATATTTAAAATTACATTTTACCTTCTAATTTTGCAAGCTAATCTGTGCTGCTGAATCTGTTACTTCAACTAATCTGTTCACTGATTCTGGTGAGTGTTTAAATGTTAGCAGGCATCTGTCCACACAGTTTATAGAGGCCTTAGATTAGGAGCTGCAAGGAACAGAACTCCTGTTAGTCTGTCACATTTATGCATACAGTGGCATCATCTTCAGTACGTGTTACAAGACTGTCATTTAGTATTAAAATGTTACCTCTGTAAATGGTAACATGCAGCATTCACATGTGTATCTGGATTGTTTCTCTACATGTTTTGGTTGATGTATACTCTGGCAAACAGCAGACCTTTCATTTCATCAGAAGTTTTTAATGTAGTTGTATTTGACAGTGTTATGTTGAACTTCTATACGTGAATTTAGACATGGGAATAATAGAGTCTGTAACTATTCTAATTTACCTTCTTGAATCCTGCAGCTTGGCTGAAGAGGAAATAAAGGCAGAGCAGGAGGTGGTGGAGGGGATGGATATCTCCACTCGATCCAAAGGTGAGTAAGACTGAGTATTTCATCTGTGTTCTACAACACAGGAATATTTGTAAACCAGGATAGCGAAACTGTATAATCTACCATGAAGCTGCTTGAGTGAGGACTCAAAGCTCATTGTATTTTTTACAATGAGTATTGTATGTTAGAAAGTGTTTTCATTTTTGCTTGTTTTTCATTATATGTCAAACTTGCACCCTTCCCCCTTGTTGTTTCTGGTTAATAAATAACTAAGGTTATATTATGAAAAGACACCAGCCTCTTGTATCACGTCACTTATCATGCTTCCTTTAAAGTCCTTTTAATTTCACAATGTAGGATAAACAGGAGTAGTAAAAATAATAATAGGGTAGTGTTTCCTATAGTAACAAATCCTAATTTTCCCCAGAATAAAGAACAACAATAATATTTGTGTTCCACAAAAATTGGTCCCCTGAGCAGTTTGTATTTCATGGGCGTTTACATATCCATTCCTCACATGCATTTAACTTGGTGGTGGAGTTGGAGGTGACTGAGAATATCTGTTCTAGTTCCTGGAGTTTTCCCTATGAATGAGTTACTACAGGCAAATGATGTTGTCTCTTGGTGTAAAGAAAGCCAAATATGTAACCATCCACATCAATGTACATATTCCTACTGTCACTTGGAGCGAGGGGGCAGAAATGCCCTTCAGTCAGAATAGTTGCACATAATTGTTTACTGCAGTTCATTGTAATTGACTGGCAGCTGCTGCTCCATCTCCTTTCGTACTTGCAGCTAACTTTACAGCTCAGTTTACTTGGAAAACCATTTCTGTAACATGGTTACTAACATCCTTTTTAAATTCTAGCACATGCACATTTGCTCTTCACATTTTTACTACAGGGGTAAAGTCTAGTTAATTCTGAATGTGCAGGTGTAATTGTCTTGAAAGTGTGGTACAGATCATCTATGTTTCTTTGTTTTTTAATGAGGTAGCTTGGTACATGGTTATAAAATTTCATTTACAGTAATTTTCTTATTTGGCTTCTGATGTTATGGTTAGATAAGGTAGTACATATGATCTGACAGCTCAGAAGAGATCCGCTTACTCCTTTTGCTCCTTCTCCTTGTCCTTTGCTTCCATCTCTGCATCTGGTCTTGTATGTCAGTCTCCATCACTAGACATCTTTCCATGTTTACTTATCTTTGTATTTCAGTGTTCTAAGCCAGCATAAAGTAAACTCTTTTTGTTGCTGTAATGATTGCTGCTGAAAGGGGTAAGCTCCCAGCCTAGTACTGGTGCCTTTTACTTCCTTTGCAGGGCTTGTTGGATCTCAGCC
The DNA here is from genome assembly GCA_025345505.1 of Todiramphus chloris collaris. Lineage (NCBI taxonomy): Eukaryota > Metazoa > Chordata > Aves > Coraciiformes > Alcedinidae > Todiramphus > Todiramphus chloris. Next base: position 5,713,473 of record JANVCC010000271.1, read on the forward strand.
ACTTAACTTTCTAACCAACTTAAAAACAGAAACGTTTTTCTGCCGTTACAGTGACCAGTTTGTAAAAGAGTTTGGTGAATGTGACAATTTGATGTAAGAGACAGTGGGGATCATTAGATACATTTAGCTGACCATGAAATCACACTTTTTCTCCTTGGAAAGACCTTGGCCTACATATTAGTACTAATAAAAATTTCACATGCGTGAAGTGAGGTAAACAATGACTTGTGTCATTGACATAGTCAGGTTTAAAAATCATTTATGCCTCTGATATCTATTTATGTAGATGTCTGTGTTTTAGTTATGTTGCTTTGTTCATCCCAGAAATGGGTGTATGGTCCACGCAGTATATGTTTCAATTCCCTTAAATTAGTTCTAGTGCTGTTCTGACCTGAAGGTATGCTCAGTGAATTAAACCCACAGGAAACTTTCTTTTTTGGTAGGGCTAAAATGAAGTTCCCCAGGATGGTGAGCTGATTTAATACCTTGTTGTTATTGAAGATGTCTGTCTTTCGTCTCCCGGTCTTCTCAGACACATGATCTTGCAGCTTCCCTTGCTTTTTGGGCTCTGATTAATTCAAATTGGTCAGTTCAGAGGGAGCTACCCTGGCAGAAAAAGACTCATGTTCTTATACTGATTGAGTTTACTATTGATACAGCTCCCTGAACCAGCTCATAGGCAAGCTCTGGTAGTGACCAGAAGATTGGAAGACAAAGACAGGCTCACCACAAGGCTAGTTTAGACTGGCCCAAGCTGTCATTGTGTGGAAGTCACTTGTCTGTACACAGTAGGACTCTTAATGTTTTAAACACCAGGGAGAGTGATCTGAATGGCCTTCGTACATCACTGTAGTAAAGACAGAACTTAACAGAGGTTGAATTAACTTCAGTAAGAATAATGTAATTTATATTTATTTAACTAGATAGTTATTTGCTTTAATTGGTTTGTTAAATTTGACATATGTGTTGACGAAACCCATGCCAGCACCATTCTAAGGGCAAGACTGACAACCACCCATCCCCAGCCCTTACAGGTGTATGTATTTTTGCAGTGAAGAAATGGTGTGGAGTGTAAAGAAATCTTGAGCCTTGCCTGTAAGCCATCTTGCTTTGTTGCATTCCTAACCTACCTAACCTGTGAATTAGTGGTAGCACTTTATATAGTTGAGTATGTAGTTCTGTATAGAAAGTAAAAGGCTCATAAATGTGTTCTGCCAACAGCTGGCCATAATACAGGTCTGCTAAAATGAATCTTTCTGGACTGCTGTTGTTTGGACTGGGACGAGTGTCTCAGTTCAGCGCGGTGTTTCTGCAGCAGCAAAGTCACAAACCAGAATTTTAGACCTGCTGTTCTACTTGGTGTAAAGCAGCTAAAGCGCAGCAAGGTTCTGAGCTGGTGGGGTAGTTGTAGCAGTGCTTCCTATTGTACCATTAATCTTGTTCACACTTTTGCTTTGTGTGTTTTAGAAAGAATGTAGATGAGGAAGTTCACCCTGTGTAGACAAACCCTTTAGGGAAGCATACAACTCTTCTTGGGTTTTGGGGGTTTTCTGATGGCCTGAGAAGTCTGTGCAGAAGATCAGTCAGTGGTATTGTGTAGCTTCACACTTGTCCTGGAGGAGCTTATTATATGCTGCAACTTCATACAGCTCGTGCAAGACCATGACTAAAGAAAAATGTAGGAGAATAAATTAAATTGCTTTAAAGACAACTAGCCTGATGCAGACCTCTCATAAACATTCTTGGTTTAGCTCAAGCAGTTTTATTTTAATTGCTATAAATCAATTCCAGTTCAGTTTAAGCTAAACTGAAACATGCATTGTTTAATCTGTAACAAGGGTGTTAACATAGCCTTTGAATTGTTTTAAGTGAAGTTGTGGTTTCAAAGCAGCATAAGCTGGTCAAACTGCTCGATGCAGCAGTTTTATCCACTTCCTTCCATACCTAAGCTGGCAGGAAACTAACTGAACCGTGAAACATGAATAGTTTTCTACTAGCTTAGTGTGCTGAAATGGCTTGGTAGGCTGCCAGAACTGGTGTAAGAGGGAGGGCAGGAATATACCAGTTGGGCGCAGGAAGTGTAGAGCTTTGTTTGCAAGCATTTAGATGGGGTTAGGCTGTAATGAAACTAGAGCTTAAAACCATAGCTGACACTTTGTACTTACACTTTGTAATGTGTGATATGTAAGAGCCAGTCTTTAGCTGTGGTCAGAGCTGTGCAGCCCTACACACTCATTTTCAGCTGTATTTTTCTACCCTTCTCCTTAGGCTGGCACTGGTGCCTCTGGTGTTGCACAGTAAGCTATGGCAAGCAGCTGATCTAGCAGAAAATTGATCATTTTTTGTAGTTTTAGTTTTTGCCTGAAGTATGAACTGATTAACCCTACTATTACACAGAAGTGCCTGTCTGCAGAAAGTTGTGGGGACAGACATCTGGTGATGTGGGGAAGGGAAGAGGAGTAGTTGCCATAGCAGTTATAATTTAGATCTGTTTATAAGCTTTGCCTGTGCAGCTTTCATAATACAAAGTTTTACAAAACACTACTCTCTTCATCAGAACAAGAAGGCATCTGAGAACTGCACATGGGAAATGACAACTTAAAGAGAATACAGAGTCCAGAATCATAAAATGGACTCAGCAGAGGGTTACTGTTAAGCAAAGGAGACGAGTCATGGTTACATTATTATAATATTTTGTCCTCTGCATATGATACATTAACATGTCTGACAGAAACATCTTGTAGTATTTCTCTTCTAGCCCTATGACCTACTTTTTAACTTTGTTTATTAAATATTTCAAGATGGGGCTTGCAAGGCTTTCTGGAGAATTGTTTGAGTATTTCCAGGTTGTGGTTCCAGAGCAGCATAACAAGCTTAGCTGTTTGTCTTCACTTGCAATTGTTCTCTTTGGACTGCAGTGAAGTCTCCACTGGGCTTTTACTTCCTATTAACGTAGAAGAAATTTATTTATTTATTTATTTAAATTCTTAGGTTAGTTTTCTGCTAGTTAATCTTATTTACCTGCCAGCAGGTAGCTGTGGTGGCCAGTGGACTTCCACAAAGATTTCATATGTTTCAGCTAGTACTGTAACCATTGCCTGTCTTGTGACTAGCTAAAAGGAGCTCTCCTCTTCCTGTCATCACTCATACATCCCTTACATTGCATTTACATCTATGCTGGCTCTTAACCAGTCCTCTTTTGAGTCAGTTAAGGACTTGGGTATGAAAGTGGTTTTCTACCTGCTTATCTGCCTGAGACAGATTTCTAGGGAGTTGGGAAGATGTCACTTGCCCCCATCAGGGGCATTAGGTGGTCTTAGCTTGTCATGGCATCATACATTGAGACAGTACTGCTTCAGAGGGAGAATTCTGACTTACAACTTTTGCATTGCTGCAGGCTGGCATCGAAGGTTTTGGTCTTAGGAGCTTCTCTCAGTGGTAGAAAGTTTGGATATTGTGACTATAAATGCAAAATGCGAGTAAAATGGAATTTCTAGAATACATTATGAAACTCTTACAAAATATGTAATAGTACATTGTGTATCAAATTTCTTTGCAGTGATACCAAATATTTAATCACATAGAGATGAGATTCTCACTCCAATGTGAAAGGTAATTTGAGAATCCTCCAGTGAATCCCAGAGCAGCCAGAGGCTTTTTATCTCTTGCGCAGAGCCTACATTGCTTAGTACTCAACCCGGAGTCTTCAGGAGTTCCTTGGGCAGCAAGTCCCCTACAGCCAGTTATCAACAACTTCCACTTCTTATATTGCAAGTTGCTGGGAAGTGGTTTTTTAATCTTCTGAAGTTCTACAATTAAGAAACAAGTAACAGGGTCTTTTTGTACTTGTGTAAAATCATAATGTAGTAGGAGCTCATCAGAATATACACAACCTCTGTTATGTATTACATTAAGCAGCTGGATTGGGTTAATTGCATCAGTTTGAAGTTGCAGGAATGTAAACAGGGCTTTAGTGGTTGATTGCAACTGCATCATATTTTAAAATTCTGGCATAAGTTTAGAATGCCTCAGAGTTAACTATAAGTTCTAACAGATTTATCCATGGTTTTGTTAAGTGTTTTGAAAATAATTAAGCTTACTATATTATTACAGGTAATGGAGTTGAAAAATCATGTGTCTGTTGGCAGTCATTCAGGATAATAAATATAACTGGGAGACTTCACAGTTTTGGAATCCATGTAAATGATTAATTGGAGCCTGTTTTATCAGCTTTCATGAAGGCCTTATTAGTAGAGAAACTAATGCAAGTGCAATTGATGCTTAGAAATACATATGTAGACACCAATTAATTTTGGTTTTAGTCTGGAATTACTTTGTTTTTAACTTAATCAAGTTTATGAACTAAAAACAGAAAAAGGTATATGGAAAGGAGGACACGAGGAGGTGTGAGATGTCATTGACGATAAGTCTTTGGGACTGAGCAGTTTATGTTGTGTTCTTGCAGTAAGGCATATTGATGTTGCTTGTTTTCAGGAAGAATAACATTTGGGTATCATGGGAAAAATGAGGAAAACAACACTTTATGTTTTCTAAATTGGCTTCCATTGAGGAAAAACAAGACATCTCAGTTGTCAGGGATCATTGCTATTGAATGTTTACAGTACAGCACTTGGTAATGTAAAGAACGTAGAAGATATGGTTGTGGTCTAAGCTCCATATGCTGCAGCAAGATGAGATCCATGATATACAGTAATAACATACTATTATTTGGTTTGGTTTTTTTTCTAATCGAAACAGCATTAAGTCATTATCACACTTTATCTGCTGAAAACCTGCATTACTATCACATAAAAGTGGACTTCTAAAATAGAATGTGAAATGAAGTTACCTCAGGATTTAAGTGTACTTTAGTCTGTCCCCTGGAGCAGTAGGTACCAATCCTTTAGTCACATGGTGGCATACTGAAACAAAGATTTGAAACTTCAGGTGAAGCTCAGGTTAGCTTGGTGTTCCCCAGTGGAAGGTTTGCAGGAGCACTCAGGTGACGAAGTCAACCTTGGCAACATAACAGAGCAATTAATAACGACTTAGTGATGTAAAACCAGGTAACTTTTAATGAGAATTCTGAAAGTTCTTTCAGGTGTCTTAATTTTTCACTTGCACTGGAAACACCATTTTCTCTTCAGTGAGTTATGGTGAGGGCTTTATTTGCTGAAGAGAAATTCGTACTAAGATCTTTGCAAGTACTTTGAGGAAGTTGTCTGCTGTAGAGAGACAATAACTGCAGATTTCTTTGCACTGTGAAAAGAGGGATTAAGGCATGGTCAGCACTTCATGCTAGAAGTAGTTTATTTATGACTGCCTTTAGGAATGTATGGAAAGTCTCTGTTGAGAACTGCAAATTATAATAAGAAACACCAGCTTAAGTTGTACATGCAGTTCAGAGCCACGTGGTGATGGAAAGATGAGAAAAGTTATATTGTATGGTGCTGCTTTGGCTGATCACTGAATGCAGACAGTTCCCATGTGGTGTAAACTCCATTTTCCTTCAGTGAACAAAAATAGAATTCAGAGCTTCGTTTGGTTTTAGGTTTAGTCACTTTGGTTAAGTTGTGGATTTTGGTTTAGCTTACACTGATGCTGCAGTGTTTCTTCCAGGAGAGCTGTATTGGCTCAGCTCTCTTGGGATATATGAAGCATATACCAGCCAAAGGAGTTCTTCTGCCACCTTCTGTGCATAATTAGCTCAACTGGAAAAAACCCACCACAGTCTTCTGTGAGCATAGTTGTACCTGTGCTAGGATTGTTATTGTCATAATTGCTTAAGGAAGAGAGGAGGCAGACATGATACTTGTCACACATTTGGTGTGACGTATCTTACCTGGCAATTTTTTGTATTCAAATAACACAGTTCTGAGCTAACCTGTTTTTTACTAGTTCACTTGTAAGAGACTGTCTAATGAGAAAGTGTCGGTGTCCGTATTGTGTGAGTCTCCTTAAAATCATCCCATGAGAGGAATGTTGTAGCTTGACAAAGTTGCTTCATGCAGTAAACAGTTAAAAGTCAGATTAGGTGGTGTTTGTGGGGGAAAAAGGTGTTTGTCCACTGCCTATGTGAAATAGCCTAGTGCTGTGGTTTTCAGTATTTTCCTGTTTGAGAAACTTGTAACATTTTTGGTGGACTTTTTTTATAGTTAATTTAAATCTGTTGACAATAGACAGGCTCTGTTAAGTTGATCCAGTTACTGGTTGTTGTTCTGGTATCTGATTTTCATTGGAGACTTCAGGTGAAGTGTTTCAGTGAGGTTTTTTTCACTTGGCATCTGTAGACAACTCAACCTACCGCCCAGTGAGGCCTGGAAGGCAAGAATACAGATTCAGGAGGGAAGGGATATAGGATCATGGCAACCAGCAGTTTGATTGCCTCTGGCTTCTGTCAAATAGCTGCCAAAACCTGTTGTTTGACAGAAAAACCTTTAAGGTGTCATCAATACCAAAAGCAGCATTTCTCCTTGCTACATGTTCCTTTGCAGTATAACTGTTCCACCGCATTAGAACTGTTTGTGTGGCTGTGCAGGGAATGGGACCATTGAAAAAAATAACTTAGGAAAAAAGTTACTTTTTAGACAGATTTTATTCCTCAATTTTTTGGTGTGCCCGTACAAAACATTTGCACTAGCACATGTAACTACAGAAATAATTGCTGTTATGCTTTAAAATATACTAAAATTTGAGAGGTTTGAATGGCCAGAATGCTGTGGGAAAAGAAAAAAAAATATTTTCATCTAAATTACTATCTTGAGAATTCACTTAACAGCACCATTGCTTAGCAAGGCTGAGCTTACAGTTTTGTCACTGGTTGGGTGAAAGACAGTTGAGAATTCTTACTCTGTTGAGTGAAGGAGTGTGAATGACAAACTCTAACCTTTCAACCATGTTTTTTACTGTCTGTTACAGATCCTGGCTCTGCTGAACGCACAGCACAAAAAAGGAAATTTCCCAGCCCTCCACACTCCTCTAATGGCCACTCACCTCAAGATGCATCAACAAGTCCTATAAAAAAGAAAAAGAAACCTGGTCTATTGAACAGTAATAATAAAGAGCAGGTAAGAGAAGTCATGGTCTTGTTATGCTAGACTAGGAAGCAATAAAGGATATAGAGAACTGATCAGGAGCTCTCTTCTCTTTCGGAAGCTCCATTTTTATACTCTAAGAACTGGATATTTATTTTTGAATACAGCAGGTATAGGAGTTGGATTTGGATGTTCTTCTGTGTTTGTTTTTTTATGTCTGTAAAAGAGACAACCTGTGTCCTGATTTTTTTATTTCACAAAGCTAGTAATGTGTATAACCAATAGTTACAGTTATGAACAAAGGATTATGAAGGAATATAATAATGGTAGCAACAACACTAATAATAGTTGTTATTAATTAAAACCATTAGAAGGAAACTGTCAGTGACATAATAGCCTAGATTAAGAAAGATCTCATCATGTCAGTGGAAGTCCCTTTCAGTCCTACTGCCAATTATTAACAAAAGTCCAGCTCCTTCCTTGGTGCTCTGAAGATTCCTTCCTCTTCCTTTTAAATTGCTGGGCAGTGTACACTCCTAACTCGTTAAAATCGAGGGTCACGCTCACAGTACTTGCCAGTCTTCATGCTTGAAACCTTATTTTCAGTATCTTCCGAATACTGAATTTATAGCATTTGTTATAGTTCTTAGAAGAATTTGACTCCAGAAGATTTTGACAGTTTCTGATTCATTGTACAATGCAAGTGAAAGAATTGTATGAAGTGTATTGAATAGCGAATGCTGTGAAACACCTGCTAACTGTGCAGTGGAGAGAGAGTTTTACAAACAGTGGAATTGAATCTTAGGGTATTAATTTCCACTTTTTATTCATCCATTCAAAAATACACGTGAAAACACAGTTGCAGTTGTTCAACTTGATACATGCCCCTTGGTAAATCCTTTTCTGTTTTCCAGGTATCTCAGACCTGAAATATTACAGGGTAGAATAAAGTTGTATATCTAATGTCAGAAAAGCAATCAGACTTACTTATTTTGCTGTATTTCTTACAACTTAGCAAGAAAATATAATCTGTTTAGTTTTCTTAGCTTTCACAAGTTGTTTTTAATTTACTGTTGTCTTGCATGTCAAATTTGAAATGGGCATGCCTGAAGTTTATTGTTTCTAAAGTAGGTGCAAAACTCTGCTCTGTGTTGTAGCAGCAGTTGTTAAAGATTCTTTTACTGCCGGACATACGTGAGCTACGTGTGCAGTTACTTGTCTTGCTCTCTGCTTAAGTATCAGGTATAATTTAGCTGATAGCTGAGGTTCTAATTGGCTGATAAATCCATTTTGAGGTATAGTAACATCACTGGAACCCCCCAACTCAATATTCTACTTTATGAAGTGTAATATTTGAGTATTTCAGGATACCAGTACTAAAGTTATAGTTGAATGAAGCTTTGTATTACATGTTGTGGATGCAGTAACACATCTTCAGAATGGTGCCATCAGGTATTTAAAGTGTTGAAATACAATCAAAGAATTGTGGGATTGTAGAACGTAGCTAAGACAGGTTAAAAGTCAGGAGCTGCTGACACTGGATTGGTCAGTTATAATTGAATTTGTCAGCTTGTTTTACTACTAGCTCCAATATTTGTTTAAACTGGATATGAACAGTGATCTTTTTCTCACCAAACCAGCACTACAATACTGTTGTTTTTTCCTCAGTTTTCTGAGTCACACTACAGATATTAATAACTTCAATAAAAAAAGGAATCTCCCACCTGTTTGAGCTTGAGTTGTCTAGTTGTGAAACTGTTGAGAAAACAAAACTTTTCTTTCATAACTGTTAAAAGTTACACTCTTGAAACTTTTTACTCTGACTAGAAAAAGTGAAAATATCCTCTGATGCAGTAAAAGCATTCATTTTCAGTCCTTTAGTTTTGTTCTTTGGATCCTTTTTTGAGTCTTGGAACCTTTTTTTGTTTGTTTGTTTTTTGTTTTGTTTAAGCATCCTTGAATAGAAAATGACTTTTCCTCACGCTCCAGTGAAAATGGACTTTTCTTTGGTTTGGATCTTACGAGCAGATTTCCGTGGAATAGTTTCACAGGTTTTATGTTTGTCTTAGAGCAGCATCGTTGATTCTTAGGAAGTTAGTGTGCATATACTGCTTATACCCACTTCAGAGTCAGCATGTGTATTAAATTCATCTGGTGATTTCCTTTATGTGCAGTCGAGGAAATGCCGCGTAGCTGCATCTCCGTGTATGCACTCTGGAGATTTTTGGTCTTGCAGTGGTGCTGCAATAGCTACAAACAGACATGTTTCTGCACTGTAAATTGAAACTTTCCCTTCTCTCCTCTGGGTCTCCATGCGCCTCTGTATCTGTTTGATTGAAATAGTAATGCATTTGAAATGTGGTTAAAGGTTTATGTTGTCCCTCTTATTCCACAGGATCTCATAGAACTTTTCTCCTGAAAGTCTTGTCATGTTATATGATATAAATATATACTGAGGGAAAGTACAGAAAATAACACTTTTCCCATTTCCATGGTGGGAATAAAGTATCTTTTTAGTAGCTGTATCATTCATAGAACAGAAAATGCCAAAACTGTTAAAAATATGTGAAATTTTAGATAGAATGGTTTGGGAATGTTTGTGGGTAACATCCTTTCTTTGCCTAAAATATTATACAGTGTTAGATAACTGCAAATGATACCACTTCTGATGTATCTTTTGAGGTATAACATCTTCAGCTGGGCTGTCCTTTCTGCATCATCTAATTTGATCTTGAAGGTCCTCTATTCATGCAAGTAATTAGACCTTGTCCCTTGTAACTTCAGAAATCCAGAAATATCACAGTCCAAGCTGGCACGCCGGTAGTTTCTGGTGACATTAATTTATGCCCTTTGTGACTAGTTTTGTACAGGATGCTGCACAGGTATGGAACATGCCTGTGGTTGCACTCTTCTATGAGTCACATGGGCATGTGACAGCTCAAGAACTTGTAGATGTTGTGGTACGCATGCAGAATTACCTGAGAACCAAGCAGAATGGTTCTGCAAACTACAAGTATTTGGACAGTTACAAGTAATGTCACGAGCAGATGGTTTTACAGCAAACAAAATAACCACAGTAAACTGCCTAAAATTCGCTATTGTTTCCCTCCACACTCTCCTCAGCAAACCACCCTTATAAATAATGCCAAAGAGAAAACTTAAGTTCCCTTGTCATTAATAAGTAGAATGTCGTTCTCCAAAGTTGATCTAACAAATATTAGATATCTTGGGACCCATTTTAGCCATCCCAGGCTTTTTGCTTCTTGTATTTTGGCATCAACTGTATCATCTTTGAGCTGTCTGGGGCTCAAGTGGAAGACTAGTTCATGAAGTTTCCAAAGTTAATGCTGTTTTGTAGTGCAGGCAAACCAGTGGAGACTGTGAGTTTTAAATGCTGATATGCATTTTCAGTGGTGGATTCAATCTCTCCCGGTGTTCCTGCTGCTGTAGCAGAGGTGGCTGTTCAGGATGTGGATTTGCTCCCTTGCCATCCTGTTGTACATTTTGCCTTATTAATGACAATCATCTCTCGCTTGCTTCGTTGTTTGAAGTCGTGAACTGCTGCGACTTAGGACAGATTTGCATGGTGTTCAACTTGGTGTTTCAGGACTAACTTCTTCAGTTATCCCAGAGTTAGCCACCACTAAATATCTCAGTATTTAGCTTGCACAGCCTCATGGAATTCTGATTTCAAAGGACCTAATAGCATCTATAGCAATACTTCTTTCTTTAAGATTGTTTACTGACTTGTGTTGGATTGCATGTCCTGCACTCAGTATCCTCACTTGCCACAAAAATATCTTATCAGTCTTGAGTGCAAACTGGCATTTTAAATCTGAATATGAAGTAAACTTCTTTATAAATGATTTTGTGCAATGAATAAGACACTGTGCTTGCATAAATGTTAATCAAACTCTGTAAACTGCTGTTTGCTTATATATTATGAATATTATTATTTGAAAAAAATGCAAATTTGTTTTGAAACCAAACCTGTTTTTCTTGCCTACATTTCAGTCAGAACTAAGACATGGTCCGTTTTACTATATGAAGCAGCCACTCACCACAGACCCTGTTGATGTTGTACCACAGGATGGACGGAATGATTTCTATTGCTGGGTTTGTCATCGGGAAGGCCAAGTCCTCTGCTGTGAACTCTGTCCTCGGGTTTATCATGCTAAGTGTCTGAAACTGACAGCGGAACCAGAGGGGGATTGGTTTTGCCCAGAATGTGAGGTTAGTTTGATATAAGGAGTGGATTTCTTTCTTGTTTGCAAGATATAAGCAGCTTTTTTGCATTCTGAAAAGTTTCTGGTTTATTCCTGTATTGCCCCTTGGTAAAGGTACCAGTAAAATTTGTACAGAAGAGGAGGCATCCATTGCTGCTTCTCCACTTCTGTCTGGGTACTTGGATTGTGTTTGCCTTCTTACCACGAGTCTGCAACTTCCCTTGTGCTTCCCTTTCTAGAGAAGGCACCATTTCAGAGAGTGATCTCTTCATCAGGCATTCTGAAAGCATTCTGCAGTTTTGACTAGTTTAACTTGTGCATCTTCTAATGGGCTGGTCAGCTCTGCAGCAGTGCAGAAAAAAATTGCGCTGTAGGGTCTACAGAAACAAGCGGTTATTACTGTTTTTTTCAGCAGAGCTGAGGAAGAATTTAATCATTCCTGGGGAGAGAATACTTGGCTCATAGTATCTTTAATGAAAGCAAATTGGATTATCACATGTTTTTCTTTGATCACTTATTGTATTGGAGCCCAGGTGACCTTCTCGCTTGTTCACATTGCCGTAAACCTGCGTTATGTCTGGGAATTCTCTGTATTCACACATTTGCTTTGTGTGGTCTTGAAATGATGGATAATTTTCTGTTCTTCCCCCCCCATCCCCCATTTTTCTTTTAGCTTACCCAGAAAAAAAAAAAGTAAAACAAGCATCTGAAGTACTTAGAACTGTGTAATCAGAAAAGTTCTCTTCTTATAAGATTGTTACTATTTTCCATTTAAATGCTAGAATATTTCAGTGTAGAATTTACAGAGAAATGTTTGCTGACAAAATATATTTTTAATCTTAAATTTTAGAAAATCACAGTTGCAGAATGCATTGAAACACAGAGTAAAGCTATGACAATGCTCACCATTGAACAGCTATCATATTTACTGAAGTTTGCACTACAGAAAATGAAACAGCCAGGGGTAAGAAGTTTGGTTTTGTGTTGGTGGGGTTTTTTTAAGGCTTGAATCATATGTTTGTCATAATCCTGAGTTTTGCTTCCTTTTGTGGAATATGAACCTCGTTTATTTGATGAGACTGTTTGTGACAGCTTCTGTGCTGTCTGCCACCTGTCTAGTGCAGACAGATTAGCTCATCATGCAAGCTTTGCCTGCTTTTCACATGTGTGAAGATAATAGTAAATCAAAATGTGATGGGATGAATTGACAAGAGTTGGCATAACTCCTGTTGCCTTCTTGTTCCTTTATGTAAGTTAGAGGAGCGGGGAGGGTGTCTCTGTGCCCGCAGTGGTAGAGTAAAATATGTGGGAAAACCAGATGTGCAAAATCATGGGATCTCTGCAACTCTGATCTCTCTATGATAACTATTTTAGCAGAACAATAGCAGCATTTTCTGGGAAGTTTACTCCTAAAGTACTGGCTCTTGCAATCCTTTTACTCTGGAGTGGTAAATACTGTCCTGTTAGATGGAGTCACTGGAAGCTTTAAGTGGTGCTTTTCAGTAGCAAAGCATCAGTGTTCATTTATATTGGATTCTCTAGGTGTTTTGAAAAAATGGTTAGAAAACTAATGTTCAACGAATGCTATTGAGATATTTTGCCCTTTGGGCATTTTACTAATAACCTGTTTTGGTACCTGTGTACTTTTAATTCTTAATTTGTTGGCTTCCAAGAGTTGCACTCCCTCTATATTAGCAGATACAATGTAGAGTCCCAGTGATAAAAGTTTGAATGTGTTATTACTAAGCCACCACAGTTTGAAAGTTAGGATTCTAAAGGGAGCCTGAGAAAGAAGTATTTGTGAGTGTAGTTAATCAGAAATTTATGTGTCTTTATTCTGCTGGAATCTGTTGAGCCTTATCTGATATGCCCCACAAAAAAGCCCTCTACTGTAAATAATAACAGTGTGTTTTGCAAAATGCCTGACTTCTGCAATTCATGACTTCCAACAGATGAAAAATCAGTTAGATGTGACCTTTTAGTTCCTCTCTGCCTGCCAATACTTTCTTACTTCACAAAATTTTATAATTAACTTTAAAGAATATTTTCTGACATCACAGTTGGAAGTGTTAGGAAATGAAAGAGTCATTGATGAACCTGTTCAGTATTAATAAGCAGTGCGGTTTGGTTTTTATTTTTGTTTTTCTTCTAACAGACAGAGCCATTTCAAAAGCCAGTTTCACTGGATCAACACCCAGATTATGCAGAATATATCTTTCATCCAATGGACCTTTGTACATTAGAGAAGGTTTGTATGAAGCTAGGGGAGGAAGGTTCCTCGAGTTTAATTGCTATCAGTAAGATTTCTGGAGTGTTTGATGGGAGAGGGAAGAGAGGTTGATTAAAATTACTTTTATGCTTTGTTGTTGTTATTATTAGAAAAACAGCTTCAAAACAAACATGTGCCAACTGAACAAGTCCACTATTTGATCTGAACGAGTAAGAAATGCTCAGGAAAAACAGTATGAAAAAGATTTACTCTTACACTGATCACTTTCTCCTCTATAAATTTGTCTAATTCCAGGAATGATCCTGCGGGGTGGCTTCATTAATCTGAGTTTGCATTTGATCATCATGTTTGTAAGCTATTAATGGATCACTCGTCCATTAATTTTGGGACCATTTGAGTGTATATCCAGGGGTTGTTCCAGACTCATTTTACTGATCATTCAACAAATACTGTAATCTCCACTGCACCTGATGTCTAGAAGAAAAAAGTAACAGTCAGGAGGTGGATAATGGGTCTTTCATTCTCAGTTCAATAATAATTTTAAAGTTTTAATCATTAAATTCTCCATTCTCCACTGCTTAATAAAGAATGAAGTGTTGCAGAGCTTTGTTCTTCTAGGACCTGGCGAAAAGACAGCAAATTTTCATTATCCAGGTGTTTGCAGTGGAGGTTGAAGTCTTTATGGTATAAAGGTGTGACAAAAACATGTGACTGATTTTATCTAATTGATTACCTAGTAGGTGGACTGGAATTTCAAACATAATGTCTTATGTACTGTCTTACAATCAATAATCTTTTCTGGATCTTGTAAGAAGTTCAAAAGTAGAAATGCTGTGACATATGTCAGTAGAAGAAATCAAGGACTCGGTTTCCTGCAGAGAGACTGAGTGGAACACTGCTTCAGGAAACGAACACTGTTTTGGAAAATGTTGAAGATGTTGAACAAGTAATTATTTAGAGTTCCTGTAGACAGTTGATACTTTTCCAGGGAAGTCAAAAGATTCTTAAATATTTAGAATCGTAAATCCTACAGTAACTAAGTAGTCAGTTTTATTAACTGTATGATAGGAAACAATGTTCAGGAAGAAGCTGTCACTTCTTACACATTTCTGTTTCCTGATTCTCTTTACAGAATGTTAAAAAGAAAATGTACGGTTGCACTGAAGCATTTTTGGCTGATGCCAAATGGATTTTGCACAACTGCATTATTTACAATGGGGGTAAATATGAATATGTATTTGTGTCCTCAAATATAAAACTTTGAAACAGTTAAAATCATAGAGCAATTAGTAGATGTCTAGTTGGCAAATGCTGAAAGTATCTTCCTATTAATGACCATAGTGCCTGAACAACAGACTTTTTTTCTTAAGTGACATACACAAACTGTAGGACCAAATAAAGTCCGTGCTGTCCCTTGATCATTGCACCTTAAAAAAACTTCAAATAAGTTGGAGTCATGAAATAGTTTGGGTTGGAAGGGACCTTAGAAATCATCTGGTTCCAACCTCCAACTTCTTTTATCATTTTGCATTGTGCAGCATTTTATTGGAGACCTGATTGAGGAGATGGGTACAGCATCTTTTTCAAGCATGTAGTTTATAGATAGGTGTTGTACATTGTTTCTTTTGATGTTCTCTTTTGTCTTAACATTAACTTTTAAAGCTAAAACCTGTAGATTTTATCATGATCCCAGAAAAATGATTAAAATGTTTCATTGTTTCTTTAGGAAATCACAAATTGACACAGACAGCAAAAGTCATCATCAAAATCTGTGAGCATGAGGTATGAGTGCCCCAATTAATTGTTCTCTGTTTTTCAAGTGTTTAATTTCATAAATCTGTGGGGGAAATACGCATTTTCTAACATGTGTATTACATAAATACAGTTTTTGTAAGCTTTTTTATGTTTAGATGTGCATATTCATGGCCTGCAGAATGATTTTTGGCAAGGACATTGCTAATGTGTCTTCCATTAGAATATTCACTATCTGTAATGAAGACTTCCAGTGAGGGGGAGTGAGGGAGGAGAAGCGGACATATGGATTTTGCTCAGAGACACTAATCTTCTAAAGGAATATTTGGAGTTTGAAAAAGAGACCCACATCCTGTGATTCATAGAAGCATTTTTGGTGGTTTTTCTGCTGTAACAATATGAAATTCCTCTAAATAATTGCAAAAATGACTGCATGCATTCTCAACCGATCATTTGCACTGATTTTATTTCAGTGGAAATCCATTACAAAAACTTGCTATTCTAAATGGAATATATTTGAACAGTATTGAATAGATTATTTGTTGATCTGACCCTTTATATTTATGGAAGTGCTTTCTCCATCCCCACGTTGACATGGCGATGTGATTCATATAAATTCTGAGAATTTATCAGTTCTTAATAGAAACAAAAAGCCCCAACCCAAATAAACATGTATATCATGGGGCTGCTATCTTAACTAGTTTATAGAATATGAGCATAAAGAGTAAAATATTTTTTTGGATTCTGCATGAATTCTGAAATTAAATGCCCAACTGAGGTTATACTTTTGCCATTAGAAGATATTATGATAAGTAACTCATCACTGGAATCATTAAAACATCAAAGGGTGTATTTTTTTTGACTGGAGTAAACAACAGTAGCATACAGTTTGAAGGGGCATGGAAAGATGTGCCTGATTTATTAACAGGAATGTATATGTTACAGAGGTAGAAAAAGATGGGTGTCTGTCAAAACAGTGTTGATTTCACAGCAAGTAACTCATAGAATCGTTTAGGCTGAAAGGACCTTTAAGATAGTTGAGTGCAACTGCTAACCCAGCACTGCCAGGGCACCACTCAGCCATGTCCTTCAGAACCACATCTACAGATCTTTGAAACCCCCCCCAGGGATGGGGACTCCACCACTGTGCTAGGCATCCTGTTCCGAGGTTTGACAACCCTTTTGGGGAAGAAATGTTCCTAATGTCCAACCTAAACCTCCCCTGGCACAACTTGAGGCCATTTCCTCTTGTCCTGTCACTTGTTCCTTGGAAGAACAGACCAACCCCAGCTGGCTGCAGTGGTCTTTCAGGGAGTTACCAAGAGTAAATGATCTCCCCTGAGCCTCCTTTTCCCCAGGCTAAACAACCCCGGTTCCCTCGGCTGCTTCTCACCAGATTTGTGCTCTAGACCCTTCCCCAGCTCTGTTGCCTTTCTCTGGACACTCTGCAGCCCCTCAATGTCCTTCTTCGAGTCAAGGGCCCAAACCCCAGTATTTGAGGTGTGGCCTCCCCAGTGCCCAGTTCAGGGGGACAATCCCTGCCCTAGTCCCACTGGCCACACTGGTGCTGCTACAAGCCAGGATGCTCTTTGCCTGCTTGGCCACCTGGGAAATGTTGATTCCACAAATGTGTGGAAAAATGATGCTAGCAAACTAGACAGGCTAACATACTAATCAGACTTTGGACTCTGTTTAAGCTCTCCAATAACTGTTTACTTTTTCTTTTCAGATGAATGAAATTGAAGTATGTCCGGAATGTTATTTAGCTGCTTGCCAAAAACGAGAGAATTGGTTTTGTGAGCCTTGTGTAAGTTAAGGGTTTTGGTAGTCTTGCTAATACAAGAAACTAGCACTTCTCATCTGAGTGCTGCTTGTTATTCCCCCATTGTTTTAAGCCTGTAGTGGTTACTGAGTCAAAGAAAGCTGCTGCAGTTTGCCGTGTCCTTGTGGTTGCACATCATGCTCTTTGTGGAGTTTGATTATCTCAAGATGTTTAGCTGTAAGATTGCATGTTTTAACAAAAGGATTGATTCAGTGAGAAATAACTAAAGGGTGTCAGCAACAAGTTCACAAGTTTTCTGTCTCAAATATATCTGTTCCTGAGTCATTTGTGCTTGCACGTGGTACTTAACACTGAGGGTAAGATTTCTGAAATTTGAAGGTCTCTTTCTGCTAGCGTGGATCTGAGAATTTAGACTTAATTTTTCTTTCATGACCTATTAATAGGTTGTCTGTTTTCTGTTTTTATTTAATACTGCACCAAACTTGGGAAGACTCCTTAAGATTCTTAAGTAGAAGTGTATAATCATCAAGTTCTCTCTTCAACTTAAATGAAAATGAGAGAATCTGAAAGATTGGCCCTAGTATAATTTATGTTGTACTGTGTATTTGGAGGGGACTAATAAAAAACTAATTAATAAAGTGCAATTATGACGTGTCTAATTGAGATATTCATCGTTTTATGGGTTTTTTTAAATAATTTTTTTATTTTATCTTCTCAGGATTTATTACATCTATGTCAAGTATATAGTAAAATATAATCCTGTATTTGGCAAGTGCCTTGTGTGTGTTGGATCTTTATTGAAACTAAGTACTATGTACAAGTTAAATTAAAAAAAGAATGCTGTTTATGAGATTTGAAGCTAATACAGATTGTGTTTTCTTACTTTGTGCTTTGCCTCTCCCTCTAGAGCAATCCCCACCCTTTGGTCTGGGCTAAACTCAAAGGCTTTCCATTCTGGCCTGCTAAAGCACTGAGGGATAAAGATGGGCAAGTTGATGCCCGTTTCTTTGGCCAACATGACAGGTGGGTATTTAACCAGAGAATGTTTTTCCCTGTACTGAAAAAATTATTCTTGTGATTTTGTGCTCTTGGAGTTTTGATCCTGTCTTTTGAACTTTGACCCTAAGGAACTATAGAATACTGTAGCTTATACAGTTTTAGTTTTTACATGATGTCTATAGAATATAAGTCATACGTTTGTAAGACGAATGCACATACAGTCTCAGTGAGTATGCAGTTAATTCCTGTGTCTGGTTTTGTGTTGCAGAGAACTGTGGTTCTTAAAGGTGGAAGAGGCCAAAGGAGTTGTTTATGTTGTCTAAACACTGTGGGAATAAATACGCAATTGTACAGTCAAAAAATACACGAAACGTAATCTGTGTTGAAAATGCCAGTTTTGCTCTGAAAGGAGTTAATTTTTGTGTAGTTACGAACCCTCTGCTTAGATGGAGAGAGCTGTGATCATATGAGTTGGTTTGTCATCTATACAGCTACAGAAATGGACTGTAGGGAAAAAACCCAAAACTGTAGAGGGAGATGAAATACTTAAGTCAAAGTACCTAGTATTTTCCTGGTATTTTAGGATATTGGAAGACACAGTATTAGAATCTGTCTCGCTTCATGCTTAATCAGATCTGTCCAGTGCACGTTGATGGACCTTTTCTTGGCATTGGGGAGTTTGATTACTCTGAGACAAGGTGTTAAAATGTTTTTAAGAATGTGCTTGTGAAGTCTTTTTTTCCTGACCTGCTTTTAGTGTGTTTTTTACTGTGACAGATGGGACGACTTTTTATCAATGGTCTTCTTACAGTTACATAGACTGTTCTAATTAGGAATGGTTTTTTGTATTTGACCAGTGTTTATTTATGGTCTTTGTTACTGGGTGGAGTAAAATAAGCCAATGATAATCTAAGATATGCAATTTACTTAATTAAGAAAACTAAGCACTGATCTGTTAAAGGAAAAAGGTAGAGATGATAATTTGAAATGATCTGAGGTGTGCATATCTTTATTATTAGGCTAAAATAAATTAGTATGTGCACAGAAGTTGCCCACGTCAATCCACAGTGTGAAATGTAGTTATATTATCTCCTATTTTTCTTTTTTATATATAGGGCCTGGGTTCCAATAAATAATTGCTACCTCATGTCTAAAGAAATTCCTTTTTCTGTGAAAAAGACTAAAAGCATCTTCAATAGTGCAATGCAAGAAATGGAGGTTTATGTTGATAACATTCGTAGAAAATTTGGAGTATTTAATTACGCACCTTTCCGGACACCATATACTCCCAACAATCAATACCAAATGTTATTAGACCCTTCAAATCCAACTGCTGGAACTGCAAAGACAGACAAACAAGAGAAAATCAAACTGAACTTCGATATGACAGCATCACCCAAGATTCTAATGAGCAAGTCTATGCTGAGCAGTAGTACTGGTCGCAGGATCTCATTGACAGATATGCCACGGTCACCAATGAGTACAAACTCATCAGTTCACACTGGATCTGATGTTGAACAGGATGCGGAGAAAAAAGCAACTTCCAGTCACTTTAGTGCCAGTGAAGAATCCATGGACTTTATTGAGAAAAATACAGGTAAAAAAAAAAACCAACAAAAAGATAGGGGGTGGGTACAGGAATTTGCATTTGGTTAGTACACTATTTTTATTCCCTGTACTTTTTAAAGACAGGCTGTGTTACAGCTCATTTTGATGAATAAATTTTAGAAAAAAACATGGATTTAACTTCCAGTATTGCAGATAAGAAATTACAGTCTTTTCTCTCACATTGAGGAGGAATATATGATCTTACGGGACTTAAACCCTTCCGTTTAAGTAACAGGAAATATTTGTAGCTATCAAAATGAGTGGACAGTGGAAGTAAGTACAAAAAGAGTTAAGAATTCTCATGATTAGAAGGTATTTTGTTTAAAATCTTTTTCAAGGCAGTGAGTTAAATTTATACTGTTCCCAAGTGAGTAGCTAAAATATGATACAACTGCAGTTCCACAGGCAGAGTGGTAAAAGAGAAAAAGGAGTGTAGAATACAGAATTTGGACTTCTTAGACTTACAATGTAGTCAAATGCTAGCTTATTTTGTGGCACTTGGGCAAACAATGTTTCCAGTTCAACCATAAAGGAAAGTTCATCGCTATCTGAAGAAAATGATGCAGTATATTTATTAATTGGTTTTAAAACTTTTTTTTGGTGGAAGGATGGTTTTTAGAAGAAAACTAAATATATTCTGTTGCATTTTTTAGATAAAATGCCATTTATCTATTTAGTATAATCTTATTCTTTCTAGACAGTAGACTAGGCTGTGAAACTATCTTTGTATACAAAAGTGTCTTGTGATATGATCCTGTCCATCCTAAGAATGTGGTGACAGACTAGCCATATGAATTTAAATACATGAAAATATTAGGATTTTTCAGTAGAGTTAACACATCAAGGGGAATAATTATGCTTGAAGGAATTATTTTGCATAAATGATCAGTTTATATGTGTGTACAGTTTTCATATGTAAGGTATAGCAAACAGGTACTCTTTTGTGTCATAAAATATAGAGCTTTTATTATACCACATGATTATTTCTTTGTAGTAGTGAAGATAATCATGGAAAGTCACATTAAAGCTTTTTTTTGTCAGCTTAAAGGAAAGAACATGATAGATGTTGTCATGTTACTCTGGATTCTTGATTATCATAGCAGTTTTGAGGAGTTTTTCTAACTTCTTTATCCTAGTGTAAGAAAGGCTGGATTGGATTTAACAGCAGTTACTCACTTTCCCACTTGGCACTGCTACCTGTATGTTGTTGAAAATGTGAACTTTTGTATTGATTACTTTATGTATAACCTCAGCTGTCCTATTACTGGAATCTGTGTGTTTCAGTATCAATGTAAATGAAATTACTCGTTTGCTGTAAAAAAACCCAATTCAAGTAGTTTCACTGCACTGTCCTTTGACAAGAACGTGCTTATTTGGATGCCTCAGTGTATTTTGAGTGATGTGTAGAAAGTAACTTGGAAACAGTTACTGAAGCAGCAGATACTGCTCTGTTTAGGAATCTGGAAGTATATAAACAATCCTGTATGTACTGGGGAAGTGAGTTTGGGATGACATTGTCAGAGCATTAAGCAGGTATTTAACAGACAGAAATTAGTCTCTTGCCAACAAAAATTAGTCTTCTTTTTCGGGTATTGACCTACAGATGCTTCCCTTTCTACAGCATTTGCCTGTTTCCAGAAGTGTTTTTGAAACACTATTTCATGGACATTTTAAATGCTCAGAGCACAGGATTTTGCTTAAACTTGGTATAAATTAGAATATTCTGTTACCTTATCACAGACATTTGATCAGTGATGTCTGGCTGTACTAAACTTACTTTTAATTCTCTCTTAATGTAGCTAGAAAATGGGGTAGGTGGGATTGTTTCTAAGTCTTCTTATATACATGAATTAAAGTAGATAGCAATTTAGAGTGTCAGTATTTGTTAACATCTAAAAAAACCAAATCTTGAAAGCTAGAAACTTTCTGTCACTGCAGAGTGGTTTTGAGGCTAAACACACATTCAGCCAAACTATATAGCTGCAATAAAATTATTTTCCTTACAATTTGTTTCTTTATTAAATTAAAATTAAAGGAATAGTTGAACTGAAAATGGAGGTGTAACACAATGTTGAAATTAGAGAAATCCTTTCCTTGCTTGTGTAGGTTTAAAAGCTGTTCTATCCCAGTGAGTATTTATTGTGATTATTTTTAAATCTGTCTTTATTAATTTTGTACTTTTTCAGCTTCTCCAGCACCAACAAGAACGGGTCAAGCAGGGAGCTTGTCAGGCAGTCCCAAACCTTTCTCTCCTCAAGCGTCAACGCCAATTTCTGCTAAGCAAGAAAGAACTTCCACTCCAGGAAGCATTCTGAATCTTAATCTTGGTTAGTCTTGACCTTTGAAAACCTAATACTGTTATATCTGAAGAAATTACAGTGGTGTCAGTACAACATAATATGAAAAAAGTTGCTTGTATGTGGCTTTAAATGAACAGGGACTTTAAATGAGGCATGCTTATAATTATTGTTTCATTAACTGTTGTTCTTTTTAGTTCCATAAATGAAAGTTCTGCTATTGTTTCTTCTTCTTGATAAAAGGAAGTAGTTAAAGGGTGATTTTTGGGTTTTTTTGAACTGAACTGTACGAACAAATGTTTCTAAACAGTAGGTAAGTTTCTGAAGGTTGTAATGACATGAATGTTGCTACTCTTCAGCCCCCAGTCTCTCAAGTGAATTGTTGGCAAGGTTTTGTTGTGATCTTTAGGAATCAGCATTTGCTAGGGATTCTCTTGCTGCCTTCACACCATCCCTCTCTAGGGAGAGAGATGGATGAAAGGAATTAGCAGATGTTTTGAAACTCCCTAGAAGTAAATTTTGGGATTGTGGAATTTTGACAGATGGAGTAGGTGAGTACTAAGTTACTAAAATAGTTCTGAAATCTGATGGATGTAAATGGGTTTCCTCAGCCATCCGTTGTTCCTGTGAGTATTCTGATTCCATTGTGGCCACTTCTTAACTCCAAATGATATTACACAGAGAAACAGGATTCTGCCCCTTGGTGTTATCCAAATCCTTCAGGAAGGGCATGAGCTGAAATGCTGAATTTATGTTTTCAGTGAGTTAGAGATACTCGGATTCTGGATACAAGCTCACAAGTATATTTTTCAGTGCATATATCTTTGTGGACATAAGTGTAGATTAGTTCCTTCTGCTGTGCTGCAGCTGTTTGTCATCTTACCTAGAGTGACAATGCATTTGGACAAACATGAAGAAATACGTAGTGCTGCAGTTGTTTGAGCTACAGATGGGAGACATCAGCCAGAGCATGGAATATTTTCAATAAATAGTGAGGATCAGAAAATCCAACATTATGGTCCATGAGCAATACCACAAAAGAACAGCTAGTGTACTTTCAAGTAGAGTATTCTTTTTCTTCAGCTTTAGGGAAATTGCTTTACTAAATACACTCTTGGGTAATAGGAGTGAAAATGGCAACCCTTCTTCATTTTTAATAGTGTCAGTTGTGCCAGACATAGATTCATTCTACCATGTGCAAGTACAAGGAGCTAAACTGGCCAAACTCCATTCATCTCTCCATTCCTTCCCCATTCCTCATGTCCCCTTCCACCTACCCCAAACAAGAAACTAACTCCAGAAAGGTTTGGTTCCCTGAGAACTAGTGGAGTATCAGCACTATTTGAGGAGAATAGACTGCTACAGAAACGTAACCTCTGAAACTGAAAAACTGAAGCAAAAATGTGAAACTTAGTTGTCAAGACAGTTTTAGTTGTAGCACTGTGATCTGTACTCTCTGCAGACTCGTCTGTGTGTTTCAGAGTGAAAATTCTCCACATGTGTAGGAGAGCATGAGAGAAGATTTTGCGGACATACATGTACAAATTTATTATTTTGGCATATTTAGCTAGTGCAACAATCCACATTTTTATTTCTATTCTCATGACTTACCTTCTCAATTTTAAATCACAACTATAAGGTGTTTTGTTCCTTCTGAATTTTCTCTGTGAAAATATCACTAATAATAGTACATAACAGCTGTAGCTTACTAGAAGTACTGTTGGACAGTTTACAGACCTGAATGATCATTTCTTGATTTCACATTCATGGAGAGCACATCCACATAATTGGTGCCTATGTTTTGCACATGAAATACATAGTATCAGAGAGGAAGAATCCATTGTTTGTAGCAACTTGAGAATTATTATTTAGCCCATAATTATAAAAAGTGAAGTATGTTTTGGGTTCTATGCATTGTTGCTCAGTAAAATTTGTCACATCTGGATAGCAATCTCTTTGTAAAATATTTTTCTTAGTTCCTTTTTGTTTTCTAGACCGTAGCAAAGCTGAGATGGATCTGAAAGAGCTGAGTGAGTCAGTCCAACAGCAGACCACTCCTGTGCAGCTCATTTCACCCAAACGACAGATACGTAGTAGGTTCCAGCTTAATCTTGACAAGACAATAGAGAGTTGTAAAGCACAACTTGGTGAGTATATCTCAAGAACACAGTGGACATCTGAAGGAAATTTTGAATTGGAGTTTAAAATAAGTTTTTGAATATTAAAACTTAAATATTTTGTGGATTAAAAGAAGAATAGAGGATATTTGAACTCTGAGGTCATTAGAATGCACTGAACTAGCTTAATTAGGTAGCTTAATTTAAAATACAGTGAGACCTGATGCTTCAACTTTTTGTTCAAAAGCTTTCCTCTTTTAATCTGTTTTTGTACCATTCTGATGTAAATAGTATGACAGAATTACAGTCTTACGATTTCCTTTGTAAATTGAAAAAGTCAAGAATTTTACCTGACTTATGTTAGGTATGGAAATTAATATATCCAGTCACCCAGGAGCTGAATGCTGTTAGAAGCATAAGAGGTTCTAGACACTAAAGCAAAAGTTTAGAGATTCTCCTTCCAAAACTTACACAGTCTAAAATTGGTTCTGCAAACATGCATTGAAGTTACTAATCAGGTGAGTAGTGTTACTGATTTTAAGGTTGTTTCTTGTGGTTAAAAATAATTCCTCTTTGTATTTGCCAGCATTGGGTCCTGAGCTGAACAAACAGCTTGCAGGTAGTGGAGAAAAGCAGTGAAAGGAGGGCCACTGAAAGAAATAAAAATAGGAATTAGAATATGTAGAAGGTAATTCTTATACATTCTGGTATTGAGGTAGGGCCCTAAGGGAAGTGTTTATAGCTTGAGGGCTGACAGTTAAGATAATGGTATGTATGCACTTTGTTTCAGTATACAGAATACTATTTTTTTTTTTTTTGGTATTGTCAAATCAGTCTGATGTCAGCATGAAATGTACTTCCCTCCCCACAATTAGGAATAAATGAAATATCTGAAGCTGTTTATACTGCAGTAGAACACAGTGACTCTGAAGATTCTGAAAAATCTGACACCAGTGACAGTGAATATAGTGATGAGGATCAGAAATCAAAGAATGATCAAGAAGATGGAGACGACAAGGAAGGTACAAGAAGTGACAAAGAATCACTGAGCCTGAAAAAAAAACCTAAGCCCCCAGCACAGAATGAAGACAAGGAGGAACTTAAAAGCACAAGTCCAGAAGCAGAGAAAACAGATGACCCAATCAAAGAAAAGGCAATTACAGACACTGAAAAGGAATTTTCTGAAAAGGCAAAAAGTTTACAGCATCCTGCAAAAGAAAAACTGAAAGGTAAAGATGAAACAGACTCTCCAACTGTGCATCTAGGACTGGACTCTGATTCAGAGAGTGAACTTGTCATCGATCTGGGAGATGATCATTGTACCCGTGAAGGAAGGAAAACCAAGAAAGAATCTAAAGAACCTCCTCCTAAACAAGATGGTAGGATGAAACTCTTTCCTTCCTTTATTTCTTCTGGCCTGTAGGGCTGTTATGAATCAAGAGTTGTTACTTTAATTTTTGCATTAACCTAATACCCGTACTACACTAGTTTTTAGGAATGATTTTTTGTTCTTTCTGACTATGAAAAAAGTTTTCATTCCCCATCATAGTTTCTGGTTTAAATAAAATCTGTTTCATTGAGTTTCCGTGAAGCAGCATAGAACTGTGAATATCCATAGTATTTGTTCTGTCACAAATGTTGAATTTATTTTGCAGTTGTTAATGACTCTGAGTTGAATCTGCATTGCCCCAGCCCTTCCAAAACTGCAGGTATAGAAGTTGGAACTTGTCAGACAATATACAAGTTGGATAAGGTCCCATTGAAATCAAAGTAAATGCTCTTAGTAATAATCAAAATAAAAGTTAAATCACATGTACTGTCCCTGAAATATTGTCCCTCATTTCTCTGTGTTTCTATAAGAGGAAAGCAGTCCCAATTAATGAGTAAAGTGCTTTTCCTAAGATTATTCTGCATGTTAGCCTTTTGACAGAACAAAATAGCAAACCAGATTTAAATGAGGATATGGAAAGATATTTTATTCTTCATATAACTTGCTGCTTCTTGATTATATTTTGTATCTTGTTGGCTCAACCATTTTATTTAAAACAATAGTTTCAATCAGCTAACTAAGCATACTTTAGATGGCAAAGCTTTTAAGATTCAAAATGGAGAAGAGAATTTAATGAATAAATTCTATGAGGTAAGAAAAGAGGCTTATAATCTGAAAACAGAATTGTAATTTTGTGGAGTTTATATTGATTGATTCTTGTTTTATTTAAAAGTTTATTAAGCTAGGTAGCTTTATGAATTTCAGAAACACTGATTCATGTGTTACTAGTGGCCTGAACTAGTGCTGGTGGAAATACGTAATCCTAGAATTCTACTTTGATAAAGAGGTGACAGAGTATTGTGTATTCTGAGTGAAGTTAAAAGTGGATTTAAATATTCATATACATGTATAGACCTATATGAACCTCTTCTAGACATAATTTGTGTCCTGTCCATGATTCCAAGGCCTCTACCTTTACTTGTGTCTGTGAGATACCAAAATGCCTTGATCCAGAAAAGAGATCTGATGCATACAAGTCTGAAGGTTTTTGCCCCCTTTCCAGAAACCTGTCCATGCAGCAGCCTTCTCTTTCACACGTGCCACAGCTTCAGATGAATCATCCAGTTCCTGAATTGATCTGATACGTGGCACGGTCAGCTATAAACTCTGGAAGTTTTGTGAGGAAACATAGATATTTTAAATACTCTCCATATTTGGTTGTCAGTGCCAGTTCACCTTTGTCTGCAAAGTTTTTAGCCCGCTGTTCCTTCAGTTGTGGTTCAGGCATTTCTCCTTTTGAATGTATTTTTCTCCTGAAATAAATTGGGGATGACAGGTGTAGGTGGTAACCCAGAAACATCCTAACAATTGCAAACCTCTCACATGTCTTACAGAGGAGGTCATGATAGTTTTGGGTTTTGTACTTTGTTTTGTTTCATTTTGCTTAATGACTGGCATTTCTGAATTGCCACCAACCTCATCTAGAGCAAGGTGACTTGACTTGTAGAATATCAATTATATTTTGAGGAAAATAAATCTAAGTAGCCTGGAAGGTGCATATGGCTCTTCCAA
This sequence comes from Todiramphus chloris collaris, assembly GCA_025345505.1. Classification (NCBI taxonomy): domain Eukaryota; kingdom Metazoa; phylum Chordata; class Aves; order Coraciiformes; family Alcedinidae; genus Todiramphus; species Todiramphus chloris. The sequence continues at coordinate 5,740,580 of JANVCC010000271.1, forward strand.
AATTAGATAGAAGATTATGAAACAGGTCTGTTGGTGGAAAGCTGGCATTACGTTTTGTTTGTTTAGTTGTAGGTAAAACTCCACCTTCCTCTAGTGCAAGCACCCAGCCTCTACCAGAAACTCCAGTACTTACCCGCTCTGCAGCCCAGACTCCACCAGCCGGTGTGACGGCAACTACTAGTGCTTCTTCTACTGTTAGTGCTCCATCTGCAGCCACTGGAAGCCCTGTGAAAAAGCAGAGGCCTCTGCTGCCTAAGGAAACTGCCCCTGCTGTGCAGCGTGTAGTGTGGAATTCTCCAAATAAATTTCAGACATCTTCTCAGAAATGGCACATGCAGAAGGTGCAGAGACAGCAGCAACAGCAGCAGAGCCAGCAGTCTCAGTCACAGCAACCTCAGTCCTCTCAAGGGACAAGATATCAGACAAGACAAGCAGTTAAAGGTATACACTTTGTAACTCAATGTGCCTGTGATGCCATAATTCCCCAGTAGTGAACTCAGTCCTCCAAGGCTGCCCAACCAGGAGTTCTTCCATATAAACAAAATCTCAAAGTGTGGTTCTACTCTGATAAGTGACTTTAAAACACAACAACTTACCCACCATACCTGCTCTTTCTGGTGTGTATTTAGAGTCATGTCTCCTTATTTTAATGACAAAAAGTTTGTGTGTGTATCTGTATAATTTTTTTTGCCATTCTTAGCCATCAGAAATGGGAGAGTAAACTGCACTATTTTCAGGATTATATGATAAGATAAAACCGTTAACTGTTCTGCTTGCATGGTTACCACTGTCACCTCAACATCTGCAGACTGGCTCCAGTCTCTTCTGTCAAGAAGCTGATCTGTACAGTTTTTCATAGAATATAATTTGACAACAATGAAATTAACCCAGGCTACCTTTGTCTCCAAAATCCTTGTTGCTTAAGAAGACTTTGATGCCTGTTTACTGAGCAAACAGCTGCAGCATTTTATAAGATTTTCACAACTGTTTTCTTTTGTTGGGAACTTTGTGAGGCTTTGAGAGTAGCAGGCACATGGTTGTATAGGCCCAGGCTTCTATTGCTCCACAGAACAGCAATTTCATGTAAATCCAGCTTCCTTTGTAGGTTGAAGTTAATAAACTGGCCTGCCTGATGAAGAGATATTCTCCATTCTGCTCAAGCTGCTGCAAGCCAGTGATTTCATACAGAATAGAGGTTTAGATAATGGGTCATGTGCAAATGTTTACCAGAGGCACATTTCTCTGGTCCCAAACTGCTTTGGTGACCATCATTTAAGAAATGTCAAAGAAACGGTATCTTTCTACTTGTAGACTGCACAAATTCGACAGAGAAATACTCAGTGAGAAAAATACATGTGAAACTTGGTGAAGACTTATATTAAAGTATAATTCTATTAAGTATAAGAGCATAATAATATGAACTGAACTTTGAATGATCAGCCTATGAGGTTTTTTTTATCAAACTCATTGTTTAAAAGACTTTTGTTTGTTTGCTATTGAGTGCATCATAGCAATGTTCCATCCTAGGTATTCTAGTCTAAAATATATTAGACCATAAAATCTATAGATTTCATATATACTGAATTGTCATAAGCAAAAATATAGTATATAAAGATAAATAGGAATAATTTTTTTATTCCAGTATTTCCTGGTTTGATATTGGCAATGAAGACATCTTTTATAATACAAATCATTAGAAATAGATTGAAAAGTATTGTTCAAAAAAAGGTTATAGTTTTAAAAAACATACAGATAGATAAGTCATTAGGGCAGAAAAGGTGAGGGTCTTTGCATTTTGATTTGTACTAGCGTTTTTAAATTACCCACTGCTTAAGATTAGTTGAAATATTGTCCAAAAATGAGAGAACTTTTCTTACCCTTTTTGAGTTAACACTATGAATACCTTCTTTGCTTTAATGAGTTAAGCTAATGTTGCATTCCTTGCTCTGCAGGCAACCAAAGGGTGATGTTCATCTGGATATATGTATATTAAATATGTTGCGACACTAGTAATAACTAGTAGCATTAATAACAAAAGAAGGGGAATAACACCAGGAAGTATTACTAAAGTAGGCTTTCTACAACAGTGCCTCATTAACCCTTGTTTCAAAGCAAAAAGAGAAGACATTGAATAATACGTTTCAAATTTATGGCAAATGAAAAACTCAGTTTCTTGTGCTCATGTATATGGTATTAGTTGGGAGCTCTCCAAATTGAGAGGTTAAGAGGAGAATTCCTAGGAACTGGGATAGAAAAGTCCCAAAATGGGAGGAATAGAGATTTGAGGGAGACCTTTGCATTGGCTAGTCTGAAAGATCTATTTGCTTCATTATTTAAGCCTTACAGTTATCTACAAGGTCAATGGCTGGGCACTGTATAATGGGTTAAATGGCACCATTGTATAAATAAAGTCAGTCTCTGAAACGGTTAGGTGCACACACTGAAGTTAGACATTGAAGTCAGAAGTTTTCCTGTCTATTTTCATAATTGTTTATGTGATTGATCTGCTGTATCTTCTCTTTTCTTAGCTGTGCAGCAAAAAGAGATCACCCAGAGCACTTCCACATCCACTATAACCTTGGTTACAAGTACTCAACCTATTTCTATGGTTACCAGCTCTGGATCTGCAAGTACACTTTCTTCCTCAGTTAATACAGACTTGCCAATTGCAACAGCTTCAGCTGATGTGGCTGCAGATATTGCTAAATATACTAGCAAAGTAAGTTCTTTAGCAAGGTTTTCTTGAAATTTTATTTTCAAGTGAACTTTTTCATTTTTGACATTTCAAATTCTGAAATAACTTGATTTTCAGGCTGTCACATGTTGCAAATTCATTCTGTTATGTAGGAACAGGCAGATTTTGATGAGAGCAATGAACTATTATTTTTCAGGGCTGGCTGAATGCTGCCATTCTAAGCCAGAGTGTGTGTGTGAGAGGCTTCAGCTGCTCGGACACTTGAGGCCCTTTCCTTCTTACACTCACCCATTGCTGCTGCTCATTTATGTTGTGTTGTGTTCTGGACATTTTTCTGTGTTTTCTCCTAAAGGTGAAGATATTCCCTCAGCACCACATTGACAGTAAACATTCATATGTTTTCATCTGTGTCCATTAGTATATATACAAAAATACACTTTTGTTTTAAAGCACGGCATAGCCTCATCAGATGGTAACTTGTCATAAGCGTGTATCCATGGATGAAAACAGAAGCTAAGTTGTTCAAGAGAAGACTTAATACTTGTATTGTAATGGTGACAGTGAGGGAGGGGACATTGGCTTTTCATATACTCTCTTAGATATTTAAATCAAAAAATCAAGGTGAATACTATATAAGGAAATAAATTTAAGTACCCAGGCATTAAAAGCACCAGGATTAATCTTGATTGTCAGCTTTCAGTGTTCTCATTCAACCATAGTGGGATTGTCAGTGGTCAGCAATGTCAGCAAATGTCTTTTTTTCTTTCCTTGAGTTTCTTTTCCAAACTCATGGTGATATTTTTTTTTGTCTGTAAACTGTATCAATGGCAATTTCTCAGGAAAGTAGGTTAAGCAGTTCAGTAGTTCGGGACACTTAAAAATCAGAGTCTTGATGAAAAGTGTTCCCTGCTTTCAAAATAGTCCTCTAAAAGTAGACCCAGATAAATACATAGAGATAGGGGACACTGTTGATAGTAATGTAAGTTCACTTTAGAGTGGTTGAAAGTTAGTATCTATTAAAAATATATAGCAGAGAAATTTTGTTTTCATTTTTGTCTTTCAGATGATGGATGCCATCAAAGGAACAATGACTGAAATATATAACGATCTTTCAAAAAATACTACTGGAAGTACAATAGCTGAGGTTAGTTTAAGATAAAAAAATAAATACTGCTGCTTGTATTGTAACTATGAAAGTTGCAAAATAGTAATATTATATAAAAGTATCATATGACTATACCTACGAAGTATTATATAATGAGACTGTCTAATATCTTAATTTCTGTGTTGTCTTAGAAGTAATGATGAGAGTGGGGAGAAAAATACTGAAAAAATACCAGATGGGCTCTCTAAGACAAGCAGAAAGCCGTCAAGCCCAGACCCTTAAAGCTTCTGTGGAATTTTGTGTCACCTTGTTTAAAATTTAAAAATCAGAGGTTTTGAGAATATAATTGTTTTTTTAAACCATGTGCTTGTCCACCAGGGGAAGATGACTTCAATTTACTTTTAGTGCAGTAGCCTATTCCAGTTATGTGATTATGACCAGAGTTTTAATACTTTTAATAAATCCTTCAATACTTTCAGCATTTTTTTAATGAAATGGTATACGTTGTTTTCAGTTGTGTCCAAAGGTAGTACTTTGTATCTTTTAAGTGTTTTCTTTAAACTTGGAAAAAGCAGGTTACACAGTGTAAACTAAGTACAAATGTGAACAAATAAAGCTCAAACTGTTTGCTTGTTTTGACCAAAATAAGGGAGTCACAATTTTGAGCAATGATCTTTGTATTCCCAGTCTACAGTGAATGAAAAACTTCCTTTCCTAAGCCTCATCTAGACTAAAAGAAAATAAAATGAATGAAATGTTATATTAATAAATGCAAACAAAACCAAGGAATAGGTTTGTGATTCCAGTCAGAGAAACGTGAGGCTCGACAGGTTTCAGAGGAAATAAGATTAATAGAAATGGTTTCTGTTTTCAAACAATTGTTTACTTTCTATGGTAATCAAATCTAGCAAACAAATATTTGTAATACTTCAGACTTTGGTCTGAAGTTTACTGTGGTCTTGTCTTTATGTTAATATGAGGAAGCCTTGATGTAAATGACTATCAGGATCTTTGCTTCGGCCATGTTTTTCTGTGTAATAATTACATATTATATATTGCACCCTGTTGATTGTTACTATTAAATTTTTAATATTTAGATTCGACGTTTGAGGATTGAGATAGAAAAACTTCAATGGTTACATCAACAGGAACTCTCAGAAATGAAGCATAATCTAGGTATGAAAATGGCAGTCCAAAATAGTGTTGGGTTTTATCTTACATAGAAAATCCAAATGCTTGTAGTATGTAATACCATCATCATGTGATACTACAGATTGTCCAAGTGAAGGACAGAAAACCTTGTGCGGTGTTGTGTGTTGATGTTAGCAGACACCTCTAGAGTACATTAAATAAATGGAAGGTAATGGCTAAGGGTAAAAATTCATGGTGCCGGAATAAGACAAGAAGATGGAAGACTCATTTGTTGAGTAGGTATGGAACAGATGCTCAAACTCAGGGAGTATTTTGGTCGTTTTAATTTCACGTTGTCTTCAAACTCACAAAAACTATTGCTTTGCACCTTGCTGTTGCAGGGCAGAAAATGCCAAACTCCTCTTTCTTTGCATTTTGAGTAGAACTGACAATGGCAGAAATGCGTCAGAGTCTGGAACAGGAGCGAGATCGTTTGATTGCTGAGGTGAAGAAGCAGCTGGAATTGGAAAAGCAGCAAGCAGTGGATGAAACTAAAAAGAAGCAGTGGTGTGCTAACTGCAAGAAGGAGGCCATTTTTTATTGCTGTTGGAATACTAGCTACTGTGACTATCCCTGCCAACAAGCACACTGGCCTGAGCATATGAAGTCATGCACACAGTCAGGTAAATTTGCCCTTGCTTGCTTGTGTCACAGCGGGGGGGTTAGGGTGCGTGGGGCATGCACGCTGACCCAGTGGTGTTGTGCTTGGGTGAAGAGCGACTGTGCACAGGTAACCAGGAGTAGCAGCTGCTTTTTCTGTTTTCCTTTATTTTAGCTACTGCAACACAGCAAGAAACAGATACTGAAATTAGCACAGAAACATTAAATAAATCATCCCAGCCCAGTTCAAGCGTGCAGCCTACACCCACAGAAGCAGCCAGCACCCCGAAGGAAAAGGAAGGTTCAGCTGACAAAAGCAAAGAGAGTGTTACAGTGAGTATAATTGCAGTCTCTTCAAACAAAAATAGTATGTAAGATTTCTCTAACATCTACCGCTGAAGGCTTCCCTGGATCAGCCAGAGGTTTATGACCATTTGCATATTTCAAAGAATGTGATTTGGGGAGTGAGACAGGGAGTCATGTTGGGTTTTTTCTTCATCTTGGGGGGGAAAAAAAAAAAAAATAAAAATCTAGTTCTGTCCTCTGAGAACACCCTTTCCCCTTCACTCATTCCCAGTAAAACCTTGTGTTGGCTTGACTCATCCTTCCAGCCAAAGGGGACTGGACCTCTTTCTCTCTCTCTCTCCAGGACCCATCAGTGTAGCTTCTGGTCTGGATCTTTCGATACAAGTTGCCTTCTGATAAGCAATACTGACTGCAGCACTTCCAAGCCCTTCTTGCCTGGGGGTTCAGAGGCCAAGCTCAAGACCTGCATTCAAATCAACTTACTTAATCACAACAGACTGTCACTAGGGTACCACAATGTTCCATAACACTGATACAACAATTCACCTGGATCTACAGCTAACGGAGCAGTTACGAAATCCTCCATAGCATCTACTCTTGATAGTATTCAGTAGGCAAGAATGAGCAAATGCTGTAATAAAAGGGACTTGACATTGCATATGTAGAAAATGTTTATAGAGAAGATTCTGCTTTATAGGTAGAGCTTGACTATTAGCAATTTCAGCATCGTTTTTCTTCTGCCCTTGCAAGATTTATTAAATGAAAAATTTTAGTGGGGGAGGGGGGTGGGGGGGCTGATCCTTCAAACCCTTACACATGATCCCCCACATCAGTAGGAGCCTTGATGTATTTTAAAATATTAAAAGCAAACTAATTTTGTAGTATTGTGATTCCAGCATGATGTCTCATCGAGATAGTCCTATAGAATTGGGAAGTATAGTAAACTAGAGAGCTGTGTGCATTTCTTGACACTTTTGCTACTGTCTGGTGTTAGATCTCTGGGCTTGACATGTCATCTAAGGGAGTAATTTGGGAAACAGATTTGAAGAGGGGAAAAAGGATGTGCTGTTCCACCTGAATGCTTTGGAGAAGTTAGTTAAACGCTGGCTCAGTCGACATTCATACGCATTGTTTGTGGCAGCACAACCTTTGTATTGCTGGGGAAATAGGGGATGGGAGAAAATCCATTGCCTAAAACTTTTGCCAGGGAATATATTCAGTTATACAAATCTGGAATTGCTTTCACATAGATGTTCTACCTGAAACATCATGCTGTATACATTGATCATATTCATAATTTGAATTTTGTTTTATTAACAAAAAAGTAACCCGTGAATTCATTATTATGCAAATTTTTAACACGAACAAAACATCCAACATAAATTTCATATTATTATAATAATAATAACAACTAGGTGGAATTTATGTAAGAGCTGAGACTTCTACTGAGGTTGCCTGTGCTGTCTCTGCAGATAGCAACAGGTGTGACAAGCAACCAGCCTATAAAACTGGTCCAGGTACCGCAGACCACCACCTATATTCCAACTACTCAACCCACAATTGTAAGTACGTACAACGTCATCATTTAAAGTCTGCAGTAGTACTGTTCCTGGCATTAAGACTGCTCAGTATTTCTGGGGGGTTGTCTCCGTCTGCTGTTCTATCAAGATATGAATTCACTGGTAGTCTCAACTTGCAGTGCAAAATGTCTTTATTTTGCTGTGCAACATTCCACCCTTCCATTCCATCGTTCATGGTCACAGAGATTCAGAGGTTGTCATTAAGCTTGGTGAAGGTGCTGAGGACAGTCAGGCTTCCATTCTACATTATGTTAGTTATCTGTCCGTTTCATGTATATACTTGACCACAACATCAGTGTAAATATATAGAATTAATTTTAAATATCTTTTAAATATCTTTTTGTCTATTGTATCCTAAAGAGATTTAATTAATTCTGAGCTATGCTTGATATTCCTGTGGCATCTCAGTAACTCAGACAGGAAATACGGATTCGTCAGTAGCCTATCTCCCGTGCAGACTTGCACATTAGTGTTACGAAATTACGAGAAACAGCATTGGAATCAGACCTGGGTTTTTTCCGTCAAAGACTTAACCAAGGACGCTTGAGTTTCCCTAGTTCAGTCGCAGGAGATGGGACAGAAGTGAGTTTGAATTGTGTATTTTATGCACCGTAATACCCCATTCTTTCAAGCGGTCGTGTTCTGCAGTGCTCACTCCAGAGTCAGCATGGCATCCGAGCTGACCTTCTTCTTGCCCAAAGGAAATACGCCGATGCTGCGCCGGTAACGGGTCGGCGCGCTCCGTCTCCGCGGTGGGTTCGACAGAGAAGCCCATGTGTGGATAACTTCAGCTCCTTTTCTGGCTGAAGTTAGATAATTTATGATAGTAACTATGTACTAATTTATCAGTGTACCTTAATCACACTGTGATTGTGAGGCCTGATTTGCTGTAGAAGTTACTGTCTCGACTCTCCCTGTGTACAGGGACCCGTGTGCACCCCCCGCCCGCTGCCGGAGACGCGCCCCTGCGGGTGTCTGTCTGTGAACGCACGTGCACAGACCTGCACTGTTTTGTAGCCATTCTATTCCACACAAATGTTACTGCTCTGAGTGGGGATCATGACTTTTCACATTCCTAGCAGCATTTTAACTCATTTTCTCTCAAGTGAGAGCACTGTGCACCTTTGCAGCATTGCCCCTAAGTTGCTTGGCCTGAATTACCGTAACAACAAGGTTTTGTATGTGTTTTAACATCAAATAGCAAACATCAACAACACTAGGCTCTTTTGTGAATAGCTGAGAGGTTGTAAGATCATATGGTGATTTTGTGTAATACTCAGAAAAATGACAGTTACCTTCATTGGTTTTCTGTAACACAAAGTGTATTGAGTTCTGTAAAGCATAATTGGAACGTCTGAAAGGTTTCAGCCTTTATTTGTGCATGTTTAAACTTTGTACACATTTGCATTAGTCTTGCACAGCTACAGACACCTCTGTATTCTAATGACTGCACGAGCAATTTAAATAATTTTAAACCTTAGTGCATGTTTAATATGTATGCAAAATGTACATATGAGTAAAACTGGCAGAGGTGGAAAATTTACCTCTCAGGGAATGATCTTAACACATTTAAGGAGTCTCGCACATTCCATATCCCGATTGCTGTAAGAACTGAAACTTAATTTTTCATTTGTGTAAGTGTGTATATTTAAAAGGTGACTGTGGCAACCTTGATTTCCCCACCTGTAGTACTAACAGTGGCTTAAATCATGGCTTCTTTAGGGTTCAGTTTGCACTTTGTGTCCAACTAGGAATTTCTTCCAGTACATCTTCTGGCTAGCTTTCCATTGAACCCTCTTTACACATCTGAAATTGTTACAAAATGGCAGTAATCTTGAATTTATTTAGCAAATTGGTTCCATGTTTGGCTTTTATTCTTTCTGCAGTTACGATAATGTAAAAATATTAATTCATCATCCTTGCATTCCAGGCAATGGAATGAGTAGGCTTCTGGAAGGCACAGACTTTGTCACAAAGGAGCTGATAAACACTCTCGGCTGTAATCCATCTCTAGGGACACTCACAATCCTTGTTGAGTACCATTAAGACACTGATGTGTTTCTTAAAACAGTGTGGGGAAACATTGGGCTTCAGTGAACATGTATTTCTTCTTCCGTGTTCTCTTTGGAATGTCACGCTACCATCAGGGGGAAGATCTGAGCATCCCTTTCAGATTCCTCAAAATCTCACTTCCTGTTTCTTTCTCAAAGTGGTGTGAACTGAAAGGGGTGTGTTAGTTTGATCACTAGTTGTGCATCACTGGAATTGTTTCGAAACACACTTGCAGTTTGTACAGTATAGACATTTCTAAACTTCCTCACGTTTTTGGAGGAAGGTTAAGAGACAGTCTTAAAATTCAATAAATACTTTTCCAGATCTTCCAGAATGACGTGACCTTGACCAGATTGTTTAACAGTCTTGTGCCTTTGTCTTTGCATCTGTAGAATCAGTTACCACCTATAGACGTGTCCTGAAACTTCATCTGTCGAGATTTATAGATCTTGATCTGTATGATGGAAGTGAAAAGTTTTATTCTATATTAATATTTTTACAGGGTGTATAAGACAGTTCCCAGTAATGCTGATGTTTTTGTTATTGATTTGTGCAAAGATAACTTAAGTACTTTTTTGTTGAAATGGATGTTCTCCGTTCTCTTCTGTGTAGACTGAATGCATGGGGGAGTTCCTTTTGGGGAAAAAGATTTAAGTAATGTGTAACAAGAATATACTTACAATCAAGGTATTTTTGTACTCCAGTTTGATTTGTCAAAGCTTTTTCAAATGACAAAGGATTTTCTTAGCCCTTTTTCCTCTTCCCATGTATTAGTTTTGGGAAAATGCATAACTGGATGTAACTATAAAACCTAACTCTCCAAGCACAGACAGAGTGTGTACAGTACCTATAGGACCACCTGTCCCTGTAATTATATAGTAATAATAATAATATAGGAAAAACTCTTGGCTAGAGGAAAGTAATACACTACTTTCTACCCTGGAATGAGGTCATATTGTGGTAATAAAGGTACTAATTCTTGCACAAAATTGGAACTTGCTCTGGATTTTCCCTGGAAAATAAATCTCTATTTCTGTGGTCATGTTTGTGTGACCTTTAACATAACAATATGTTTCTCTTGGTTTTAATCCACAGACCATTCCTGTAGTGGTAAGTCCTTCTGCTGGGACAGTGGCAATGAGAACTGGAGTTCAGTATGTTCAGACCACAATGCCAGTCCAAGTACGAAGAGTCTAACTGCTAACAAGAAGTCCATACAATTGTTGGAATAAATAAATCTAATAGAAATGTGAAAAATAAACACAGTTCTTTGGATTAACCTCAAAGGTTCAGACTTTAGCTTTGTATATATGTACAAAGCATTAACTACACTACATTAATGTAAAGCATTAGCTCTGGCTTAGAAAAGCTGAGGGGACAGGTAAGATCCATAATAAATCTATGCTTCTGTAAATAATGTACAATTTGTGGATGTCATTAGAGTACCATCTCCTTTTTATATTTGTATTGACTTTAACTTATAAAGAGCGTTTGAAGTTGGAGAAAGAAGGTTTTAAAACAGCCTTATCACAAGCTAACACTGAAAACTGGTCTTGGGAAACTGCAGTTGCGCACCAGATGATAAAATTGTGAGAATCTGAACAACTCCATTTGCATTTGGATTGAAAAAAAATTCTGCACTTTGAAACTCTTGTGGAATTTCAAACCAAGTGATGAAAGGGTATCTCTTTGAGTTGTATGAGGCAGATTATGACATTTCCAGTTTGTGGACCTGAAATACATAAAGATTTACATTGTTTTTTACTATGACCAGACTGTTAAAATTTTATATTGTTTACAGGTTAAAATTAAGTTAAAATTTCATTTAGTCTAATATCAGAAAAGTTGGAAAGTGTACTATCAGCTGGTTGTAGCACGATTTCCGATCATCGAGATCAAGGATTGAGGAAAGTAAAGTTTGTTCCTATGCTTCACAATTCAGTTTTCTTTCTTTTTTTTCTTTCTTTTTTTTTTTTTTTCTTTTTTTTTAATCCTCCGAAGGGACTTTGAACAAGAGCTAGATGTGGAGAAACCATGGATTGGGAAACATGGGTAAAGGACTTTTGATGCTGGGCCAGAGCATGTATTATTTATATGATGGAATTTTATGTTTTTATGTAAGCATGAAACAGTACAGTATGAGAGAAAGTAACCCATGAAAATGCTGTCTGTTACACTTATACTGTAGTACCATTTTGTATGTTGTGTAAAACGAACGCATTGAACAAAGCAAAGGTGATGTATGTATATGAGAAAATTAATTGTATGATATCATTCCAGTACATTCTGTTGTACATTTTAGTCATGTTGATTTCTCCCATTGTTTATAAAAGAATGCGCTTTGTACAGTCTCCAGCTAGTACCCAGATTAGAGGAAAAAAGTATTAGGAAAAAAAAAAAGCAAGAACAGAATATTCGTGAATTGCAGTTGTGTCAAAAATAGCCTAGCTGGCCTTATTTGTGAAGCATAATTGCTTTTAGCATATGGAAGTATTTTTTCACATTTTCTTTGTATAAAATTTGTATTAAACTTAAATATCTTTTTTGAGACAACTGTGTTTCTTTGTGACTAAGACAGGTGACACACAATATGGTTTGGGTTTCTCCAGTTTTCAAGAAACTTCACTTTTTTTTTTTTTTTTATTAAACTGTTCTAGAAGAATGTTCTGTGTTCCTGGATTTCCAGTTTCATTTCAGTCTGGATGAATGTTCATTTCTGCACAGTCTCCAGATGATAGATAATTTCACTTACGTTGGGATCTTCTATCTCAAAGTATGGGACCTTTGAATCCAAGCCTGTCAAACTTGAGAAAAAGCAAAGCAATGTTGGCAGTCTGTAAATAAGAAGCCATTGGTGTATAAAACTCTGTAGCATGTATTTTCTCTCCATTTTAACATCAGCAAAGGTCCATTGCTTGTTGTGTAACATCTATTTGTTGGTCAGGCTGGGGTTGGACCGATGCGCATTTTCTTGTCAGGTGTATCCGTGGGTTAGAAATGGGGACTTGGATGGTGAGTATGGTTGTAGGCCTCTTAGAGGTCAGGACATGGGCAGAACTGCTGTGTGGGTCTTAATTATCTGTTAGAAGAAATGGGGAGCTAATGACATTGCTCACTGTAAAATCCTACCATGAATAGTCTTAAAAGATACTACTCCTGTAGTTACCTTGTTACATGCATTTGTAAAACAACTCAAGTTCATGTTCCTGGTAATGCTGTTTAAAGAAGACCACAAATCTTGAAAGCTTGCAATGGTGTTTTGCCCTCCCTCGTGTAATTTGAATATTGGTATCACTGAAACAAGCTTTTGTGTTAGGAGGAAAAAGGGAAGAAAGATAAGAGAAAGTCAAAAATTGTTAAAGAAAACAACACTGCTTTCTGAAGCCCGTTTCAAATTTTGGTTTTCCTTTTAATAGGCGTTATTTTGTTCTATAAGATTTGTGTGTTCTCCTTGTGTGAAATAACAGGTGACCAAATCCTAGTAAAAATTTATATAAACATAAAATATCTACCAACAGGCATTACCAGGTCAAGATCAATGTATTGTCTGTGATGTTGCAGTGACTGTATTTTCCCCCACATTTTAGCTAGTTAGATATGAAGCTCATTGTTTTTCTGAAGATTCTGTTGTGTTCACTGAAGTGTAGGAAGAGCACATCTCTGACTTGGGTGTTACGTGAGGAGATGATGCTGATGTGATTTGAATTTAAAAGATAAGCTACAGTTTTATTTAACATATGATCGAATACCATGACTTGGTCCAAGCTACATCCGTGGGTTGTGTCTGGAGTATCCCTCTACCCCGTGCTTATTTCAGAACCAAGTTTGGAAAAAAATGATTGTACTGGGCTTGGAGTTTGTACCTCTTTCAGAGGGTGAAGGTTGATCAGTTGTGGTACCTGGTTCAGTCCTGGGCTGAAGTCAGAGTTTGGATGGCTGTCCTTCCATGGTCTAGCTGCAAAGGGTGATGTCAGTGATTAGGTGCTGAATTGGTGGGGCTGGGGGGTAGCAAATTCTATACTGTGAAAAGCTTCTCTGGCCGGATAGCATGTTTACACCCTTCAGCTACAGGCACTGGGTGTGCCTTGGGTTTGCCACCCTCGGTTCTCACCTACTGAAATGTGTTCTGCTGATTCCTCTCTTTTGGGGGACAAAATTAACTTGTCTTGGAGTTTGAGCTTAGAAATCTTTATATTACTATCTATTGTTAATCACGTGGGCCTTCAGTTAGGAAGGAGAGGAGGTTGACTGACAGTGGTGTTCCTGACCTGGACCAGTCAACTCCAAAGCTTTACCAAGTGGTGGCAGCACTTTCCTAGCTTCTGTGTTATGGCAGGAAGGTAGCAGCTGATACTGGAGATCAGGATGCTCTGAGGTTTTGGTTTAGCTTCTGAAGTGGTTATGATCTGGATGAGGTTTACCATAACAAGGTTTCACCACAGAAGCCTGATGTCAGCACAGGGATGTGAGGAGCAGACATAGATGTTGGGCCAGGACTGCAGAGCTGTTAAATGCTGCTACAGCAGCCCCAGCCTGGCTGGCAGCTCTGGCTGCAGAGAGGCTGTAGTGCTCCAGCTGGAGCTTGGTAGGTGGCTGTGAAGGCAGGGTTAAGAATTCGCCATCAGTTGTGCTGTCACTTAGAGCTGGTGCTTGCTGAATGACATTTCGCTGGTGTAAGCACTGGAAAGCTAAGCAGTTAAAGGGCAGAGGAACACAGTCTGGCTGGAGCCATAGGCTCTTAGGTTTTTCCTCCACCTCCCCATAGGCACGGCAGGCCCGTGGTGCTGCAGGTTCTGTCTGTGCTCGGTCAGGGCTCAGCTGCAGCCCCCAGCGCTCGGTCTTGCCTCACGCGGCAGCGGCACCACGGCACTGTGGGCTCCCTGCAGGGGTGCCCTTTCGTTGTGAATCACGGGCTAGTTCTGTAAGCGACTGTAGATGCACCTTAACTGAGGGCATTTTAGAAAGAACGAGGTTTCTATTTTTCCTCCTTTTTGAAAAAAAAAACAAATGGTTTTTATCCAAAATGCACTCTGGAGGAATTGTCGGGTGCCCAGTGCTAGCCCTCGTCTGTCGGGTTGTGCACCTCGCAGCAAAACGGCCCGATGCTGAGAGTTTGGTTCAGTTCGCCCGTAGCTCGCCAGGCAGGAGGCTGTGTCTCCGGAGCGCGGGAAGGGGCTCTCGAACACGGTGCGCTGGCAGCTGCCGGGGCAAGGCGGCGGTCGCGTTCCCGCGCTGCGGGGCTGCCCTCAGGCGGCCGCCGGGAGCAGCGGCGGGAACGCGCCCCAGGAACGCGCGGCCTGCTCTGCTCTGCCCGGCCCGGCCGGGACACCTGCTGCTGCCGCTGCCCTTTTCCTTGCGGCTTCCCACAGCCTCTCAAAACGCTGTGTGCCGTTGTTGTAGCTGAACTAATCAAAGCTGGTCGGGGAAAAGTGCGATTTTTCTTTTCTTTTGTCAAAGCTGTTTGGGAAGTGGTTCAGATTGAGGTTCTGCCTCAACAGAACGATCGTCAGCTTGGAGAGAGGCCCCAGCGGGTTTCTCCTGGGGTGCGTGTCATCCCAGCGGCCATTCTGGTTGTGAAGAGCTGTATTTACTTTGTGCTGTGCTCACCAACTACCCAGAAGTGGCAGCTGACAGCCGGCGGGTGAAAAGGCCCTTAAGCATAAAGCTAACATGGGGAAAGGAGTAGTATTTTGTTCCCATCCTTCACCGGAGGATGGTGTGGGAAGAGCAGGTGTGTGGTGTGAATCGGGGCCTGCAAACCTCGAGTGAAGTTTGTCCCAGAGGAGTGTGGTAGGTGGTGCAGTGCAAGGATGCGTACGTGCATTGTACGCGTCCTGCTCATCAAGCACGCCGAGCTCTGAGCCAGGCCAAAGCGCAGGCACAACTGCACTCTGACATACTGAGCATGAAGCAGATGTAGACAAAGGAGCAGCAACAGCAGCTCCATCAAAGTCCTCTCTGGGGCGATGCTTGCAGGGCCCAGAGGTGACGGGAGAGGCAACCGTGCCCAGAAAGGCTGCTCCCACTCCCCGTCTGCTGGGAGAATTCCTTCACTATCAATTCCCAGTGACAGCACAGGTCAACAATCTTTGTTGTGGTTGCAAGTTTTCTAGTGTGCTGCATTTTTTGTGTTCAGTAGGTTCCCTGATCTCAGGGTAAAAGGCATTCCCAGCTGAATTTGCTATTGCTCTTTTGCTCATTTTTCAACAATGTAGGTAGCTGAAACTCAGGAATTACCTCCAGGTTTTGTTTCTGTACTGAAATAAGTAGTATGTTTGTTACCAAATTTTGTCTGTTAAAAATAAACTCTTATCTTATTTAGAATCTTGGCATGCAAGAAAACCCTAGGGTGAAAAGTGGAAGGGTACTGTGAATTATTACAATACATTTTTGCAGAGTGCCTTCTCTGTTGAATATTACTAGATACAAAGCTCTGGTTACCCTGAAGCCAATTAAAACTTCAGGGATAAAACTCTGTCTCTGATGAAGCCTACAGGATATTCCTTAAGAATGACCACAGTAAGTGAGGAAGGTCCTTACCCGACAGTGAAGAGATGACGGAGAAACACCAGAAGAGAAGAAAAAGGTAACGCAGTAACATTAAACACTGCTAGGAAAAGCAGTAAGAATTGCTCTGGCCCTTCTTGGGCTGACAGGCCCCAGGCCAGGTGTGTGAAGTAACTTACCTCTCCAGAACTGCAATTTTCCAATAATTGCAGCAGACTGTCAACACTTGGGGTGCCCTTACAGGAATAAATCCTGCTGCATTTGAAACTCTATCCTTTCCAAAAGACATGTACCAAGTGAATCACTGCCCTTAATTTAATAATGCAAAGATGGAGTAGGTCAAGTTTTTCTCCCCTCTCCAAGAAAATTCTGGCCCAAATAGGCAACTTGTGTTATCCATTCATTTTTCTAAGGGAATTGCAATTGCAAAGAGTGAACATGCCATGAGTGCAGTAGCCTGGAAAGTACCTTTGAAGTGCTGTAAAATATTCTCAATAGTTTGCAGTGTGTGCCTCTGCCATGTGTGGTGTGTGCACGCGCTCCCAGGCCTTTGGTATGTTCCGAACTAAAAAGCTGTTGCAGATCCCCTCTTCCAGCCATCACAGATTGCCTGGAACCATAAAGCACAATACTTCTGCTGAAGTGAGAGATGAACATGTGCCACGGTGAGTGGAAGGAAGGAAGCAGGCAAGGGATACACACCTGTCTGACAAGTCCTCTAATGCTGCCATGCGCCACTCTCGTCAGCCACGTTACCTCTGGGTAAGTAAAAATCATTAGCTGGGAGCAATGCAGAGACTTCACTTGCAGCAGTGGTAGGTGGTGCATGAGCAGGCATTGACAGAACAGGTCCAAAGCTCTGCTAAGGACCCTGGGGACAGAAACAAAGCTTGAAAAAATCTTTAAATACATTCAGAAATCAAAATGTTCCAAGAAGCTTTAGGGAAAAAAAAAAAAAATCAGTACTCAGATAATTGACTCAATTAAGGCAGTTAAATTTGGAATTTCAAGGAAGAGTAATTAGCTGATTGACAGGGTGTTAAAAGCTGACATTGTGCTTTCTTAGGAGACTGCCATCCCTGGCATTTGTTCCTCTTTCAAAGGTTTTATTTACAGGTGTGCTTATCTCAAAGCATCAGTCAATTTTCCATTGAGTTTGATTTCCTTGACTTCTGATAAAACTTCCTATTTGGAACAGTCTTACAGCAGGAAAACCTCGAGGGAAAAATCTGCTAGACTCAGCAGGTCCTGAGATAAGCAACACCTCTGCTAGAAAAATCACTTTTTTGGTTCTGGGTTGCACTCAGCACAGACAGTTGTGTCTTTGTGAATGCCTTCAAAGCATGTACTTAAAGGGTGTTTCTGTTCATGCCTGCTGTTGACACATACAGCTCACATTTTACAGCTGCTCCGTGGCTGCAACTTTGCATGGCTGCAACCTTTTGTGCCAAAGACTTGAGATCCAATTAATTAGTCTGAGATCTGACTTTCTGTTCTAGTCCCTCCCACATCTAGTGGTGACTGTTTCGGAGGACAATGTTTTGGGACATTAGGAGTACCACTCAGGTTCATGTAGCACTTGTGTCACGCTTGTAACGTGCGTAACCCTTACGTGTTTGGTCTTGCTTCAGACATGATAGATAAGGGGATTGTGTTACTTGCTGCATCTCTCTCACTAACACCTCGTTCCAGAGAAGGTCTGATCCTTCTGAGGTTATTTGGTGCCACAGCAAGCAAGAATGAGCAGTTTGAAAGTAAATTAGAGATTCATCCAGGCTCAGAGAATTGAAATATTTTGACAGCAAGATTAACAGGCCAGGTCAGCAGAAATCCTAAAGATGAAGCTTACTTGTAGATGCATTTATTTACAAGAAAATAAATATGCACAACTGCAGTATTTGCTTGTCCTTTATCTTTCCTTGTAGGACAAGTCAGATTTGCTGCGTGCCCGCATGCTCTCCCAGTGGACACAGTCACTGTCTTCAGGCTCTGCCCCATCAGCAGACACAACCGCCGGCTACAAACTCCGCTTTGCACCTGGGGGACTCTGTTCAAGAGCCCTTCTAGCCTAACCCCATGTTGAAACGGGGAGTATGTATACTCTACTTACATCTCTAGATCCAAGAGTGGCTGGAGAGAAGAGAAGGCAGGTAATCTAGTCCCCCAAAATGTAAACATGTTTTTATTTAATGCCTTTCACTCATCACAAGGTACTTTTTCCCAACCCCCGACCCCCAAGACCAAGATGGCAGCATAAGGCACGGTGTAGACACATGCACAGTCCACATACCATCTATGTAAGATTGAAAACCGCAGCTATAGTTCTTACCAACAGTACCATGTGTCCTTATTCTAATGTACACAACAATATTTTCCCCAGCGTTTGTTCTGGAGAAATAAACTATTAATTTAGAGTGGTAAGACTTTCTCTGCCCGCCCACCCACCCCAAAAAGCCAGATTAAAAACACAGTTACAGAGCTTAATACCAGAGTAATGAGATTAATTCATAAATTAAAAAAATAAAAAACAAACAATTAATCAACAGTTTCACTCTTATGTTCAGAAGGTCCCATGGGATGTGATGTACTGTGCAGAGACTCCTTATTGTGTCCTCTTCCCCATTCAAAAGCAAGAAAACTGACAAGTAGAGCCCAGACTTGTATGTTGTTGGCAAAAAGGCAGTTACAGCTCTATACGTCCAGCTTAGCCATGTAACTCAGGATCCCCAGCGAGTTATCTGAAGGCTTTTTCTCTGTCCAAAGGAAGGAGGACTTGATACAATGTTCTTTGGCTGCAAGTTCTTAAAGGATTCCACTGAAAGGATTCTCCTTCAAAAAAAAGAAAAACTGCAGTTGCTGTGGGATTTATTTTTTTTTTACTAAGAAAATGATGAGGAATAGGTGGAACCGATGGAATAGTTTGAGTGAAGCCCTCACAGTGCTAAGATGTTGGGATCTGCTACAAATATTCAAGTTCCAAGGCGTGCCGAAGAGCTTCCAGGTCAGCGTGACAAGAGATTCTCCAGAATGGCATGTTGTGCTAGAGTGAAACCAAAAGAGGGTATTTTTTTGGGTTTTGTTTAATAGTGAGATAAAAACAACTTTCTTAGTTTGCACCCTCGGGACCAGAGCTTTGTACTTGGGCCACCAGGCTGTCATGGTGTCCCACACATCAGAGAGGAAGGGAGGGAGGGGGAAGTGTCTGTTAATATGTTTCTCCTATGCAGAGAGGAGGACGGGTCCTCCACAATTTAGGAGTGTCCTGCTTCAGAGAAGAGGGAGGATGGGGTCTGGCTTTCTGAATGTGCCTGCCACTCAACTTGACTCTCCTATTTTTTTTAATTTTTTTTTTTCATGGATCAATTAGGAATATTTCTAGAATTCTGGAAACAATTTTAGGCAAATATCACTACTGAAATCTGTTGTCAGTGCTTCCCAGACAAACCATATATATCATCAAGACTTATTAAAATTTACAAAATGTAAACAAAAGAATAAAATACTACACAGAGGCAAAATGCTTTCTAACAAGTCCCTTTCCATGGTAACTGGAGCAAGAGGTCATTTTCTGGAAATGCAGGAACTGGCATCCTTGCTCAGGCCAATTATTCAGTTAGTGTAACACTACTGCCTCAGAGAAAGCTGCCATAGGCTTCCAAGACAGCCTGTCCCCAAAGAAACTTTCCTAATTCCCAGTTTTGAGAGACTGTCTTATATTCTCCTGTCCCCTTGTTTTTCAATTTATAGTTTCTGTGAAAAATCTGAAGTTGTGTATACAGATGTCCAAGTTCTAACCATCCAGTTCCACTTGAAATCTTAGCATCTGGAAAGGTTACCTTCCTGTGACCTACAGTACCATCTGATACACCTTCTGATTAATCTCTTGAAAGCTGTGAATCTGCTCTAGGAAAACAAGAGTTGCATCTGAAAAAGGACGAAGGATTAACTTCTGGTGCTGTGAAACAAGTGCAGTTCAAGTACACAGGGGACCTGAAAGTGTAACCTGGTACAGGACAACCCATTCTCTGAAAGCATCATTGGAACAACACAGCTCTGCAATCGCTACCAATGGGTGCGATCCCTGCGGCTGCTCACGGAGAGATAACCTCAAAACAATGGGAACTTGCTTGTAGACGTTAACTACACCTTTTCTTGGTATGGCCTGGTGAGCCTGGGGTTTTAGTTGGATTTGTTTCTTCTCCAAAACAGTTAAAGCAGTTTACTTCAGACAAAGACCCAGCTCATTTCTACACTTAAAATTTTAGAACACCTTCCAGCGTGAGAATTTCTGAGTATTTTATCATTGTAAATAATCTGTAAACATACTGCTTCTGGAGAAACATCTTAGACAAAGCGTTAGAGAATGTCTGTGTACTTCCTAGAGAGACTATGCTGACGAAGGGACATGTTCCTTTTCCAAGTGTAGCTACCTGTGTAAAAAAACACTTTAGTGGTTCCAGATCTTTATCTTACAGAGTGTCTATTTACACTCCTCTAATGTTTAAATACAACTCAAGCTTCTCTCTGGTATGTTCCCTATCTGTAAACAAATATTTCCTTCCAGCTATTTATCAGTGTGCGTGGAGACAGCAAACAGAGAAGTCTGCAGTGACTGGAATACACTGCTCTGCAATTTCACTTTAAGGGAAAAAGTTATTTCCTTCTCACTACCCCTTCCCTGATTGTTATTAAACCTCTTCCATTAAATAATCTATTTTTCTTTCTTAAATGAGCAGAAAACTTGGCCTCCCAGCCACTCCCATTGTTCAGCACTTCCAGATTTATCACTCATCAAACAGGTGAAGAAAAATGACCCACTAGAATGGAGATACTATCAGTGCTGTCGGCAAAACAGAGAAAGGCTCTCTGCCTATCCTCCTATCCTCCCCCTTTCTTTTTTTCTCCCCACCCCCCCACCCCCTTTTTTTTTTTTTGTATAATACTCAGGTGTGTAGAAGCCTTGACTAATGATTGTCATCAATCAAAGGAGGTGACAGCCCAGCAAAGAATGTGCTCCACTAATGGGAGAGCTGCTTAGGCCAGGAGAAACAAGAAAGAGGGCTCTTGAAATCCTGGCATAGACAACTGTTGAACCTTCCCACTTCTCCAGGCAGCCAGAGAGCCCTCACAGGCTTTGAAGCAGTCATGGTCAGTGACCCACTGCCTTTGAAGTATGGCACTGGGCTGTCAAAAGCAGCAGGCTATTATCACTTCATTCCCAGTCATGCATCTTGAACTCTTCTCTGACAGCTCCTTAACCCTTCATGAACTGGAGAACCATCTGCAGATGTAGCTAGTTTTCCAAGGTGGGCACAGGTATTGTTGCTTCCCTCGGCCAGGGGAAACACTCTATAAAAAAGAGGGTGTCTGCTGCTTTGAAGATGATCCCCACAGTTGTGGGGATAGAACAAGTGCCTATCGCCTTATTTGCTAGGATCCCTTTGTTCCTGGGCTTGTGCATGCACCCAATGAACTTAAATTTGCTTGGAAGGTCTTAGCAGGATCTTCATTCAGACCAAGATGTCATATCCTCCAGCACAAGGTTCAGCTGTATATCTGCGTTCCTCTGATGTGGTTATTTTGTACATCACCTAAGCTACTACAGTCATGTGTGCCTAGTAAAAATTAAGTAGTTTGCTGAAGATGGGGCCCATGCGGTCATACCCTGCATCTCAACTCATGTACAGTGCTCCAGAAGCAAATTCATCTCAAGTATATTTCTGCAGTCACATCAGGAGCACAAGACTCAGGATGCACAAAGGCATCTTGCAAATAATACTTTCATTTGTACTCCTGTCCCTGGAAAGTGAAATAAATGGAGATTCCAGGCAGGTTTCTGTTCTGAAGTTCAGGAAATTAACACTTCAGCTGTTCAATTGTACAGTTGAACATTGCACAATTCAGCTGATTTATCTGACTGCTTTCCTTCTGGTCTTTAGTTGTTACTCTCCAGGTTGCTACCACTCCTACACTGGTATTGCCCGTGTACGGCAGAAGGGAGTCCTTGCTGTATCTCCAGCCCCTTCTCCTCCCCACCAATCACTGGAAGCAGAATCTGAGCTTTGGTCTTCCCAAATTTTGCTCTTATCTCTTCCAGGCTCTGATGTTCCAGCTTCTCTCCTCTTACAGTCCACCCAAAACAAAGAAGCTTCATCTGGTGCCTAAGACTCCAGCTCTCATTTCCCAGTGAGTGGACACTAATGAGTGGAGGACTCAAATGGATGTACAGGTTAGGCAGCCTTACAAAGAATTAAACAGACTATGTCAGTGGGACACATCTATGCAGCGAGCGTGAAATACTACCGAGGGCTCATTATTCCTGACCATACTGCTCTCACAGTTCCTGTTCTGCTTTGTATTCAGTACCTCTTCCCAATTTCATTTTACTTCTGAATTAATTGCATTGATCCATACATCAGTGATAAAGACAGCAACTTGGTACTAGTCCCTTTGGTATTCACACTAATAATGGTACATCCTGCGATCTCAATGAGTCATAAATATATGTATGTATATGTGCATATTTTAGTAAGTAATTCAAAACTACAGCCAGTAATTTGGAATTTACAAAAGCAACATGCGTAGATCAGAAGTTTACCCTGCTTGTTCGTCTGAGATCACACACTGGAGTTTTCCTTTTCATGTGTTTCAAGCCATTTTTATTAATCAAGAATGATTCCTAGAATATGTGACACAGCGACTACCTGAAAAATAGCACTAGCTGCCAAAGCCTGTGGGGGATTGACAGTACCACATTTCTCATAAGGTTGTTGAGTGTTCTGCCTGTTAAGAAGTAAGACCAAGTGTAAACACTTTCTAAAGGAGGGAGCTTCATTAAATGCTTAAGTAAAGAAAGGGGCACTGAAATGAATACTTGGAAGAATGCAGCATGGCATCCACAAACCGTACCTTTTTTGCTCCCTGTTCCTCTTCAACACCATCTCCTATTACAATGTACACAGCTTTCCTTCCAAACCTTTGCATTATTCTTTCGAAACAGCTCTCTTTCCCTAAGCAACAGAAGAGAAGACAGTTTTTATCCTATCTGTATCTTCACCTGAGATGGATCCTCTCCATCCCATGACAGTTACTGGCAGTTTCTTTATCAGCCAAGGACTTCCAAGTGCTGACAGTTTTCCGTGAGCTTTGTGGCTTTGATGCACTGCTTAGACTGGCAGTTTGTAGCCTGATGTGACATTCATGGCATTCAGTTTCAAGAACCCTCTTCTGTTCATTCTGGTTGCAGTAAAAACATGGAGATAAAAACCTCAGGAGTTCAAACACACCAGAAAGAACAGACCACAAAAAAAAAAGCCCTAAGCCAATACTATCAGTATTTATTACTCACACAGCTTTATAAAGCTTGTTCAGCACACTTGACACCTCTGCAAGACTAAGAGGATGCAAAGGGTGTTTCTGTATGGATCAGGTCCCACCAGAGTGTCTGCCTCCTAGCTGGGTGCAGCTGAACATCTCGCATGCAGTAGATGCTCCATAGGGTGGGTATTTTTCAGGCTCACTCCCACGTGGAGGCACTTGGGAAGACTTTGACTTTTAAAGTCTTCTGTACTTTCTGTACACTTCTAAAGTACTGTCTTAAGTGTGGGCAGTCAGGGTGTGAGTTAAGAGATGTATGAGCACAGAGCTAAAAATAAAGCTCATTCATTGGTTGCTGTGATTGGGTTGGACGGACATGCCTGACTTCAGGACAAAACTTCAGTCTATTTTCAGTGAGGCCTAAGCTAGTTTTGCTCTTACCTGTTTTTGTTGCACTGTAAATATTTTCAATGGGGAAGACAGTGCCCAGTCCATAGAGAAGCACTTTAGCAAGAGCTGGTATAAGCTGAGTTGTGGTGACCAACACATTCACACAGTTAGGCCTAGAAAAGAAAAGTTAGGAGAAGTTGCAATCTGTGTTTCTTTTTTACTCTAGATTGAAAGACAAGCAGAAGGAAGCAGACCTTTCTTGCAGCTGGAAGTTCCCAAGCCATTGGGAGATTATGCAGCTAGGGGCAGATAATGTGAGTACTGGTAATGTCTTTTCATCAACTTAGCAGAATGAAAAAAACATAAACCAAAGTAGCAGCAGTGATGCAGCCATCCTGCAAGCATACCGGGATCTGTTCTGCAGGAGTTTAAACACCGTATCCATGTCTGGGTTCTTCAAGTGAACGTGTTCAGGGATAGAAGGGCTTTTTTCTCCCTTTTCTACTCTTTTGTAAATCTGCTCACATGAGAAGTGTGCCACAGATTAGGTAGCCAAGGGAAGGTATGAAAAAGGACTGTTTTCTCTTTTCTTCAGTTCATCATCAAGCTCACCCCAACCCCTCATAATTCAAGTCTGGCAAACATGTGCAGACCGGCCTCACACAGGTTTGGCCAGCAAAGCCCTATAAATGTGTCTCGATTTGTTTAGTGGGTGGAAAAAAAGGGAAGCAAAGGAGATCCTGGATCAAGCCTGTAGGCAATTCTTTAAGCTGTTCTTACCGGGAATGTATCAAATTCAGTGCCTTCAGAGCATGTGTGAGCCAGAGATCAGTCAGCGCTTCAAGTTCTGCTCTTAACTGCAGCCAGGTTTCCCTCTTAGGAGCTCCTATTAAACCTGTAAGCAGGGAAAGCATCTTTGCAGAAGCACAGAGAGGCAGTTGCACAGCTTTGTATGTAGAATGCAAAGGGCTCCTGTCTGTTCTGAACTCTGTCTCTCCCACTGCCCTTCTCTTGGCCCTGGTGCAGGCCGCTTCCCTTTGCACACCGCCATGGCACCCCGAGGCTCTGCCTTCAGACACTCAAGGCCCGACTGCAGCACACTCCTGCACAGGAGTGCACTGCAGCTCAGCTTCCTTCCTCTCTGGTGGGATGGTATCAGTCACCTGCCGGCTGTGGGACCTTGCTAAAACACCTTTCTTTGAGTGGGAAGGGAGCAAGAGGACAAGAGAGCGGTGTAGAGCTGGTAGTGGCCTGAGCTGAAAGACATCTGAAGCCAGGATCATTTTGTTTCTCCTGAAAAGCTATGCACCATTTCCATTACATGCAGGATAATCCTCCAACCAAAAAAAGTTGTGGTGATACAGGTCTGAGTTTTGCTGCTTCCTTTCCAGTCAGAGACCTGGTACTGATGTTCTAAAAGAGAAGCAGAGCAGCCTATTGGAAAAGCTCTCTGGAACTAGCTGAGATGAAGGAACCTGGGGCATCTGGACATCTGGTGGTACTGTTTGGAGTGAGTTAAAAACAAGTAGATATGATACGAGAATGCCTTCAGACAGAGATCAGCCATGTGTTCTGTGGTTAAAAAAAAAAAAAAAAAGTATTATTTAGTTTTGAACTGTTTGCTTGTTTACTAAACATCTTGGAAAACTGGTGGGTTTCCTGACGAAGAAATTACAAATTGAAGTCCCACACTCAGACTTGAGTCCTTCTCAAACCACTAAATCAGGTATTTCAGCAACATCTCCTGCAAATCCTGTACAGGATTTAAGGATGACTGCTGAAACACTTCCTCAGCTCACTGTGAAATATTCTTACCACTGTGTTCTCTGCACCTCCTCCATAGATGTCCCTAGCAGGGTCAGAAGTGTTTGGGAAGATGAAAGGCATGCTTGTTGCCTGGCCACAGACACTCACCCCCGACGTTGTTTTTGTAGGTGTTGTACATCTCTTTCACCCGCCGGTAGCGGAATGCTAATTTCCTCATCCAGTCAACTCCCCCGTGAACACCCGAGCCCAGGCACAGATTTGCACTGGCAGTTGAACTGTGAAAGCCATCCGCGGAGAAGTTATATGTGCTGGGAAAGGAGGAGGGAAGGGGAGAAAGTGTAATTACAGCCTGTACAGTGCCAGCAGGGAGTGGAAACAATTGAAAAGAAAAGATGGAGACAATCAGCAGCAGAGATATCCACAGGGCATGCCGTACAGAACCGGAGTTCACCTCTAGCACCATTACTAGCACAGACTTAAAAACTGTTCTTACTGTGAACATAACACAGGTTACTTAGCACTACCTGCCAGTAGTGAGGTTCTCTGGACTACGAAACATCTGACTGTCCTCAAGTCACTGAAATTCCTCTCCTGCCTCTCCTCCAGGCTGCTAAGGTAACTGCAGAAATGGTCAAATGCTAAAGGAGAAAATTCTGGTGTTGCCTTTCCGACCATTTGGCTGTACTGCTAAACAGGCTCTGAATGCATATTAGATCAAGAAAAAAAAATTAAGAAATTAACTGAAGAGCCTTAACTGCCTGCACCATGTAAAGTTTGTGGGTTTTTAAACAGAATTAGTATTTCCAAGCAACTCTAGAGTAATTACCACAATGTATCACAGTCAAGTGACCTTAAACAGGCAATTTCTCTGAAGGAAGCAATCCTGCCTTCTACCAGACATTTGTTCCTGTTTTTAGCCTTCCCTGATGTCCTTTTCTTTGTACAGCACAAACATTTCTTCAGCACTGTGGTGAATCAGATCAGGGAACTGTTCCAGTTAAAAGGTAATACAGCTTAAAATTTCCAAGAACCCCAAAAGAGTTATTTTGGAGGGGTGGTGTGTGTGTGGCATGCAAAAAGGCAGTACCAGCTCATGTCATCTTAAAATGTTTGCCAGATGACAGCATCAGAATGGGTCTCAGGGTTTGAGAAGCTTTCAGACTGAGCTGCAACAGAAGAGGGCAGCTGCAGCTCCTGGGGCACAGTTGGCTGGATCAGGTCACAGAGTCAGAGAATTTGGACAAACTTGGCTTGAACCCAGAGCAAGGGAAGGGACAGAAAGGCTCAGTGCCACAGACCTATCCTTCTCACCTGCAGCTTGACATTAGCTCAGTGCATAGTGCTTCTGACACCTCACTGGGGGTGTACCAGCCACAAAACCATGCATTCTAAACCTCTACGGGAGCTCTGCACATTTCATTCTTGTGCCAGTTACCATGACTCTGCAGGCAACACTTTGGGAAAGGTAGTTGTAATTGTACAGAAGTAGTTTTTAATGTGCGTGATTATCTAACTTACACAGATAGTAATAATGTTTGGTGCAGTTTTACTGCAAGTTTCTACCAGGGACAAGGCTCTGGCATGGCAGGGTCCAGACTCCTCCCTACTAAGGCCATTCATTATATAGTGGGCAGTGGTTTTGAAACCTTTTGGCCACACCTGTGCCCACTGGCTAGCCAAACTGCATCAGAAACCAGCATCGACTGACTGGAGTTCAACCTAGTTTCAGGTCTGCTTTACAGAAAAAGCTCAGCAGTCAGGGCTTGACAGTAAGCACAGGCATATTAATGTGAGAAAGGGGACTCTCTGCTTCTGCATGCTTAATAAATGCAGACAGCCTGGAGCCAGGGAGGAGAGAGGGTGCATGGCTGAGGATGTTATTTTACGTCACTGACCAGCCCCCTGCTAATTTCAAACAGCCAGGGACTACCTGACCTGCAGCTTCCAGCCTGGAGATCCCATACCTTAGATCTTGACCGTTATCATCTGATGATACATCATCTATGTGGATCTGGTCACAGTCCTGAGAAGCGTATGAAAAAAAGAAAAATACAGCAGTAAGTAAATGCTCTGAAAAAAACAATTGAAAAAATACTTCGAGAGTATTTTTAAAGTTTTTTTGAAAGTATTTTTTAATATTAAGGAGATAAAAATCTTACATATTGCTGGTATTGTCTAGCATAGTCTAGACAGTTAATTGTTAGGAGCAAGCACTTGCACAAAATACAAATAGTGTGTGTGAGAGATCCACTGTTATCTAAGGGCACAACAGCTCCTGAATAATACAGTCAGTGAAACTCTCCTACACAGACAGCAGGGAGAGAGATGTTTGTGCTTTAGGCAGGAAAACGGTGGTTTTTAAACTTTGCATGCCTGATAAGGCAGAGATTTGGCAGCCATTTTCCCCATTGAGAATACTGCTTTGGACAGGAGGTATATGCCCATATAATTACAAGGGGAGGAGATCTGTCCCAAAGAATTTTCCAGATACTCCTGTCCTGGATGTTTTCCCAGTTAGTTCTGAGGGGGCTGAGCTTCCTTTGATGTGCAAGGAAGCTGGGCTGAAGCACTGAAGGCAGCACCCTTTCATAGCCCCAGCCACAGACAAGAGTTAAGGAATAATGTTTTGTCAGTAGTAAGAAAATCTGTGCACAGGAATTTAACCAGAATCTATACTTGGGAGCTCAGCCTGCATGATGTACTCTAGATCTCGTCTTCCAAAATTCTTCATTGTTGGAATGGTGGAGACTGCGCCTCAAAAACCTGAGAAAAGTTATTTCTTTGGTTTCTTTTCTAGTTTCAGGATTAAGATTAGAAAGTGAAAAATCACAAAGCTGCTCCCACCACCTTAAATCTCTTTTCTCCGTGGCCCTTGCAGGTAAGAACAAGACAGAAAGCCTTCAAGCTATCTTTAGTTCTGGTTGATTTTTCAGTAGAGATAACAGCACTTGGTACAACAGGACCCTGAAGTCAGAACCTAACCAAGGTACACTTCACCACTTCAGTATTCTCTAAGCCACAGAATTTGTATAACCTTCCTTACAAAACTGTGAATTTTATGAATTACTATAAACCAGCCCCTTTTGAAGAAAGGAAAAAAATACCCAGACAACCAAGCAACCAACCAACCTTGCTATAGGTGGCAAAACATCACAGATCATTCTCTTCCATAATCATTTTCTGGAGCATTTCTCTTAGATAATTCTCAAAAAGGCACATGATTATACCTTGTTCTCATCTCATCAGTCCTCCTATCAGCCTATCACTGGGGTGTATATTTCAGTATATAACTGGAGTCAGGCAGATCTCTGCTGGCACCCCTCTCTCTCCCTCACCTCCATCATTTTTTAAGCCCCCCTCCCAACAGCAGTTGTGAACCGTGCTGGGGTAATATTGATGCGGCACACTCCACTCCAGTTGTGGGATGCAGGGCATTAAGTCAGGGGAAAGGTATTTGTGGAGGGATCTGGTTTTCTCATTTGTAGATGAATTGTTCTGTACACTGAAGTGTGACAACAGTAGCTATCACATTTCGAACTTAATAAAATACCATGACACTTGGTGAGACGCTACCTCATAGTCCGCCGGCTGAGCCGATCGTGTTACTGGGTGAAACACAGGGAAGCCGGTTAAAGCAAGAATGTGGACCATGTTTTACTACTTGGTTACGAGACTAATTTTTCATTCTTGCAGAATTTCCTTGAAATCTTACTGAGCAGGGAATCAAAGCAGGATATCTGGGCTGCTAAAAAGGTGGTCCAGATTGTTTGAGCGGAGGTCTGCAATAGGGACACATCCCAGTTTTCACATTTGCTGATTTTTAAAAATGATACTGTAGCATCTGAGAGGTGTAAGATGTGTGTCAAACACAGCCTGTAACTGACTCAAACGGGGAAGACCTCAGTCAACTCTCACAACTCTGGGAACTGAACTGGTTTTATTGTTGTGGTATCTCTAGGTCAGTCTGTGCTACACAACCTGCCTCCAGGTGGGACTAGACCCCTGTACCGGCAGGTAAAGAAGCCAGAGCTGAACCAGCTTTGAAATGGTGCTGCAGGCTTGGAGAAAGCCTCTGCTGCCTCCTTGTGAAACACAAGCCCTTCCTGAGGACGCATGGAGAGGCTCCTTCTGTTATCACTTACGCTCCCACAAGGTATGTCTCTGCACTTAGGAAAACAACTTATGAATGCACAAGTTGTCTAGTTGTGCGTCAGGACTATGTTAGAGATTTTTAAACACCTCATGGATTCACTGATCAGTTGAGACTGCCTCCCTTGTTAAGCAGAGGTTTAACAGTTCCCAGAACACAAAACCTCCAGGGACCGCTCTGAAAGGCAGTACCTTATAAACACACTAATCCCTTTGTTTGTTAATTCCTCATCCCCTTGTCAGTTCTTCTGTCCTTAATACCTGTTTTCCAGAGTGCTAGACAATACCTCCAGAGGGAGTGGGGATGGAAGATACTATTCTTTAGCCAGCATTACACTGTGAACAAAAGGCAGCTGGGAGAAAAAGCACAATCCTGGAAAGCCCGGAGTTCATATTTTAACTTCACTGTGATCTGTAACCTTGGGCAACTCCTTTTTTCCCATTTCCCAAAAGGAGAACAGAGTGAGAATACTTCCTTTCAAGTATTTGCTGATAGATTCTGCAGTGTGATCAGAGCCCTTTGTACACAACACCTGTGTGGCCTATACTTGCAGACTGCAGGGATTTAACCTGCCTGTACTGTTGCAATTGCAAGCAGAGATGGCATGGTTGATAGGCATGTGCTTCATGAGTACATGAATTAATGTGGCAAACCCACACTTGTATGATTTCAGTGTGGGGCTTGCCTGGGTTATGTTGCTAACAACCTGAACAGTGGAGCAGTGCTTGTGTCACTGCATGCCCCAGAAGTGCAACACAATGGCTGCCCTTGCCAAGGTTTGGTGCCTTGATTCTTCTCTGCGGGCAAGCACACCACTAAGCTGTGCTTCAGCAAGCGCTGGCCTCCCATCTGCCCTGAATCAGCTGGGAATAATGTCCAGCTTCTAAGCTGTACAACCTAAAAGAGTTTACTTACTGACAAATAAACCCTTTCTGTAAAAAGTCCAAAAGTGTTTGGTGGCAGTTGAGGTCTAAGGCTTCTCCAGTCACACACTTGCCCTGGGGACCAGAGAGCAGCCTCCTTCCATACATCTGGTCTGAGGTTTGGGGTGAATCAAATGGGAAATCGGCCTCTCTACCAGGCTGCAGCACTAAGAGAGGATGGGTAGAAGCAGGATCTCAATGGATCTGATGGATCACCTTTGCATACATCCACGATTCCCACTCCTGAGCACAACAGGAAAAAATGCATCCAGGAAAACAGTTGCCTGAATCTCACCTAGGTAAACCCTGAAACCAGATAGAGCCCTGGCTGACAACACAGTCTCAGACCATTTTTTTAATAGAAAAAAAGGTATACTCCAGTTCAGGCTCCTCACTCAGACTGTGAAGCCATTTTTTTGCTATGATGTGAAATCACATCCTCACCAGACTAAGGTGGATCACACAAGTGCTACTAAGAGCTGTGCAAACCTTGTTGTATCTTTGGGCAAATCAGGCACTTTCTGGGAATACTTCAAGAGGGGTTTACACCCTGGCAGCCCCTTCTGCTTTGCACTGCAGTGAAAACTGCAGCCAGCAAAATCAATTATTCCCCTATACAAGGTCACAACTGATTTTCTTGTCAAACCTGTCTCTCTAGCAAGGATGGGCAACACTTCCTCCACTTCTCTCCCTGCTTCCACTGTCAGGATTGAGGCCAGACACCCTTTGGTTGGCTTAGTCTGCTGCCCTCCCCCAGAATGCCTGACCTTGGCTATGGATTTGTGCCAGAGACAAGTTTTGCTGGGTTTAGCACCATCTAGTAAAAGTGTTCGATCTTTGGTCCTGAATGGGGCAACAATCTTATTGCCTTCTCAGTTATAGCTTCTTTCACTCTGCCCCAAAACAGAAGATGGTCAGAAATGGCTTAAACTCCATGAGGTTTTAGCTGATCTGGTCTCGTACCGGGCAGTGTTACACCACATGATGGTGCTACTGTATATGGTAACGTGGTGGGTCTGGAACTGAATCGGCTGCTGGGCTTGCTTTTTACCAGTTCCTTTTTTCTTTTTTAAGATTATCATTCACTGCGTTTTCTGTACGGTTAGACCTTGGCAATGTATGATCCTTAAATATCACTTTGTGAACACTCAAACCGAACTTTTATCATCCTGAATGAATGAGTAGGGTGGTTAACAGAGATGAAGGATGCTGTTGTAGCAAATTCTTCCAAACTGAAATGGCTTTTTTTTGGAATGTGAAATTTTGTAAAGAACATTTACTTCTCCTGAATTCTCCCTCATTTTTTTCACTGAAAAGGCTCAGCTAAAACCAAACCACCCTGCTTTGGTTTCGGTTTGGAAAAAACTGTGGTTTGTTTCACATTATCAAATGTGTGAAAAAGGAAAACTGAAATTTTCCAGCAGAAAATGTTCTCTTTCCAGCTACCTGGGTCATGCATCGTCATTTATAAGGATCAATGTTTTTATCTTAGCACTGGAACCAAAATAAAATTGTCTCATACTGCTACCCCTTTCTGCTCTGGCTAGCTGGAACACTACTTGCTTTCCAAAGATTTTAATGTTTTTCTCAGTTTTGAGCCATGCCAGTCCAGCAGAAAGTTGTTCTCACCTTTAGGTGCTTCTGTCCCCTAAGGCTGTATTCATTCAGCTGCACAAACCCCATGGTAACTCACTGTATACGGGACTCATTCAGACTATTTCTACCGATTGCAAATGCAAACAAATTTTCATCAGCACTGTACAGTTGTTTGTCAGCTGGTGACAGAATTCTGCTACCATCGCTTTGCTTGAATTTTACCATATAGTCTAAAGGAGGTTTGCTTTGTATAAGGCATAGTCAGATCTAGCCATGCCACAAACAAGAAGGATTCTTCCTCTTTATCTCTTCTGTTGAAAGAAACTCCCATAGTTTCATCCTGCAGTGCCTGAGCTTCAGCAGACCTCCTGCTCTGTGTGTGCGTGTGCAAACAGAGCTTTCCCAAGAACAGAGACCATTTTTAAAAACGCTGCATTGGCTCACAGCTAATTGCTACCTGCCCCGTAGGATCTATGCTAATTTAGCTTAATAAAATTATTAAATAGCAAATTTCAGGAGAAGCAGCAGCAATGTCCTCATTATTAGATTTAGTGAAACTGCCAAAAGCCATCATTGTTACTGTGTATTTAGACAAAAATTTCTTAACAGAATGAAGATGTCAAAGGGACACACAGTCGAGTATGCTTCCAATAAGCCACCCAAGGCCCATTTCTTTAGGGTCAAAATTTAAAGTTTCTTATCCAGAAAAACAAGTTTGTAGACCAGATGCAAATAATTAGAGAGAGAGATGTTAAATAAAATAAGCAGCTACATACCTCCAGGTCATTAAAGAACAGATGCGTATCTGCAAGGTTGAAGATCATTTCTTCCATCATAAGACCTATCCGCACAGACGTTGTAGTGTCCTGTTAGGGAAGATCAGTTTGTTTCATTTCACTTTGACTTTTTTCTTCTTTTTCTTTTTTC
Organism: Todiramphus chloris collaris; assembly: GCA_025345505.1. NCBI lineage: Eukaryota > Metazoa > Chordata > Aves > Coraciiformes > Alcedinidae > Todiramphus > Todiramphus chloris. Next base: position 5,773,686 of record JANVCC010000271.1, read on the forward strand.
TTTCTTTCTTTTTTGCAGTGGGGGAAGAGATCTTAGAGCAAGCATAGCATCTACACATTCCTGTTTCTGAATGTATGTTCATTAAAGTCCTTTTACTTCCCAAGTGTGTCTTAACATCATTTTCCCATCCTTTCTTTCACTCTCCTAGATAATTATTTTCCGTTTGAAGGAAGTCTATGGCTTGCCTTGACCAATAATAGCCCACACACTTCAGATTATCACAAGAGCCTTTAAACATGTGAGACTAGGTAAGAATTGCTGCAGTAAGTTAGCCCAAGAATTGATTCCCAATAGTGAATGGTTAGGGGATACTTATGAGCCACAGAGGGTGACCCTTTCCCGACTTTGTCCTTCAAACCAACCACAGAAGGTCAGCATTATTCTCTTTTAATGTCAAACAGCACCTTGGTGAGCAAAATCTGAAACCAGAACCAAGGAGCTCAAACGTTAATCAAGCCTCTTTCTCTGAAGGGTGCAAGCCATGTGTCTCAGCACACTTGGCTTTACTGCCACACGAGCTGAGGTGATCCACACAGGACAGGATGGCAGATGTGTTGTTTCCATATCAGAGCCCAGCACATGACACAGTACCTGCTGTCCTCAGCAGCATGCATGCACCTGGACACGAGATGGGAGAGCAGCCACTCTACTGCAAAGCTCTTCCATCTCCACTGAAACTGCCTACTTATTTAACAGCATCAGAAGAGTTAAAACAATCCCATCCCACCGTGTAAACCCGATTACAGCATGACAAAGTGCTTGTCCAAGTATGATTATTCCTGCTCAGGACAGAGCGTGTTCTGCTGTGGTTTCAAGCACGCTTGCAGAGCCTGAACTGTATCCATAATGGCAGCTACACCCAAATAACTACACTGATTTAAAAAAAAGACCCAACAAGACAAGACACAGCACGTTAAAATGCTGGATGGGTTCATCTGTCATTCTAGCTAGTGTGAGAAATGGCAACTTGCACCCAATGCTCCTGTCCGCGTGGGCTGACTGACAGTTTGCCCCTTCTGCTATTTTCTTGTATCAGCAGCCCCCTCCCCAGCTGGATGTTGGCTGTTCCCCAAGAAGGTCCCAAACTGCTTCCTAAAAGGGCAGGACATGATGCAGAAGCTCTGGCTGCATGCAGCATTTTTAAAACACACTTTTTTAACAGTTAAGAGAATGTGAAAATGCCCATGCCAGCAGCTCTGAAACAGCTTCTATGCATTCTTAAGCATGTGTAAACTTTTTCATATCCCCATCTTGCTGCTACCAACATCCATGGCAAACCCTTAAGCAAATTGCCCTGGAGAAGGACTGCACTACTTATAGCTCTACTTCAGTGCGTTTAGTTGACTCGTTTTAGAAAATTAATGTTTTTCCCTGTCCCTTGCTACCCAGCTGAGACTCTACAACTGCCTGTGAGAAGGCTGTCACTTCATTTCCTTGCCAAGTCAGCAAGCGTGAGCTTAAATCAGCCCAAGCTGATGGGGCTGACTCTGCTGGGCCACAGAAGCTACCCACAGAAAGTCCTGTGTGGCAGAAGTGACTGACACTTTGGACTGGGCCATTTCCTTTTCTTCTGGCTTGGAGGGCTACATTAACAACTCAAGATCTACTTGGTCCTCCCCTGAATGACCACAGGGCTCCTACAGCTCTTGACTTACTGCCTCAAAGCTGCCCAGTAGGCACTGGGTGCAGCCGCTGTGGACCTGTTACTCTGGAACACAGTCGAGTGACCTGCCATATCCAGCCTGGTGCACTGCAATATTAAGTAAGTCTCAAACAACTGACCTTGTTCCTAAACCCCGCAGCAAAAGCATAGAAACGCACTGATGCAAACAAGGTTGCCAGCAGAACATTTTCTTATCCATTAAATACTTCAAAAACACAAGCAAAAATAATCTGTGCTTAATTTGATGAACACTCATAGCTCAAAAGCATTGGGCCTGTTCAAACTAAATAACAACAGACAGCTTTAAAAAAAAGAAAAGCATTCTCATGACAGACTTTTTTCTAATTCATCTTCATTAGGACAGGGATCTCTCATCTTTATGTTTATGTGGGTGGTTTTCCTCCACTACAGTTACAAGCCCTGCTAAACCAGGGCAGATTTATATGTAGTCTTTGCTCTAATTTTCTGCAGATTTCTGTGGAGTCCTGTTATTGTATGACAGGACCGTAATGAATTAGTTGAGGAGCTCTAACAGGGAGCACAATGTTTGGAGGATGAGTACATTTCAATCAACCTTTGTGGCAGATGCTGTTGACATGGATGGTGTATTACACACTAACCTAATTATTACGCATTCTTGGTGTAGTTCTCTTTAATTAGAGCAGAATGGCTGTGGTTTCAGCCATGTGTGTGACTCACAAGCATTGTGCCCATCTAGAAAAGCTCTGTCACTCATGTTTAAACATGCTTCTTGCTGTCCCAGAAAGAAGGGCACTTTCTCCTTTGGGCAAAAAGTAAACTTCAACAGACTTGCCTTGAACATGTCTCTCATTTTAAGCCCCAAACCTGCTCCCCTGACGAGGCACAGGGACACCGGTGTAATCAGGGCATCTGACTGTGGCCCCATGCGAACAGCACTGCATCAAATTTTACTACCCAGGTGTAGTTACACAGGGGAACTGTTCTGAAGAAAATATGCTGCTAGGAAGAAATTATTTTGTAAAATAGTTTTTAATGAAGCAATTTATTTTTATATATTTCAAGGATCATTAGCCTTTAAAACTCTTTCAGGAAATCTCATTGGTTGGTATCTGTCATTTATCCAGTAAGTTTTGTCTTTAGCTTTATTGGTATTAATCACTAATGGGGAGTAGGAAACATTTCCACAGTGTATGAAGTTACCTTCTCTTAAACTAAACAATATGGAAATTAAACTATAGATGAGAGGGGGGGAAAAAAAAAAAATCATTCTCTTGAGATAGAGAATATGATAGAATGAAAATAAAGCAGAAAAATGCACTTTACCACCCAGAGGGGAAGTCATTTGGGGAAATGACTTGGCATCACTGCTTTCACAGCATGGACATTTCCTCTCTTGCAAGGCATGCTTCCAAGTCTTGAAGAGGCTGATAAAGCTAAAAGGCAAATCAGCACTCCCAGTATGATATAGGTGTCTAGAGGCACTAGGCCAGGGTTCCACTGGCAGATATTTATTTGCATTACTCTAGCACCGAGAAGCACAAGTCCCAGGCTTGAACCCCACTGTGCTAGTGAGTTGTACCCACACAGAGGAAAGACACAGTTGTTCCAGCTTTCAAGTATGAATAATCAGGAGAATCAGACTGCTAGGAAAGCCCCAAAAGGACACAGGTATACCAATCACTGCGTTGTCCAAATTCTCTGTACAGTCTGTAAATAAGCTGAAAAAGAACTATGAAACGTATCTGCAGATGCTGATGGAGAGCTCTTCCTAGGCACAGAAATTCTGCACTACTAAAGGATAGCTCTGTGCTGCAGGGGAATGCCTTGGTGACTGCTACTGCCTATGTTAGAGCAGCATGAGCTTAGCAGAGCAACACAAAGTTGCCGTGCTCATACCTATGACCTCTGCTGACATGTCCTTCTATAGGAAAGTGCACCCTGGAGCCCTGGGAACAAGGTTCCCGGGTAACAGACCTAGCCAATGTTTTCTGGTGCATATGAAGCCCATGGAAGAATGGGCCACAGACAGCTTGAAAACAAATCTCCTCCAGGAACCACTTTTTACAGTGAAAACAGATTAATCTAAAACTCAACCTTGAGTGCTTGTTTAGTAACTTTAGAAGAGCGAGGTCCTACCCCTCCGCTAATCTACGAGTCATGCTTTCACAAACAAGGACAATGAGAGGCAGGGAGAGAAAACAGGCAATAAACTCCTTTTGTAAATAAAACCTCCAGCACCACAGTGTATCCCTGTATGCCTCACCTCTGCCATGCACCATTGCTGGAGCTTCCTCCAGGGTCAAAACTAAACAGCCCCACAAATTACTTTTAGCACTAACCTTTGGTGCTTGGACATGATAGACCAGGCACCCCTGACCCTCCGGCACACAGCTTTAACAGGCTTCTTCCCCTTGGCTAGGGGAAATAAGCACCAGGGGAGCAGTGGTCATTTGAAGTGCCCATTCTCAAAGAGACTGATATTCCCCAACCTCAATACACCCTTTGCTCCCACTTATAATGAACAGAAGGAGTAGTTTCACAGATGTCCGTATCTCCTTAGTGCATGTCTTGAGAGAACTGACAGTAAAAATCCCCCATTCTCTACTTCTCCTTCATAAACAATAAAGGATCAAAACATACAGACAGTAAGATAAGCACTTTTTTAACATTTTGGATCAAAAATGTTTGCCCTAAAGAGCACCCTTGGACATGTCTCCACTGTTTCTGACACAGCGAGGAACTAATGGGCTATTGCCTACTGCTGACCATGGCCACACCTTGTGAGCAAGATAATTTCCCCTCTAAGTGAGGCACTACCAACTCCCAGCTCCATATCTGCTTGTTTTAGGGTAATTTTCCTGCCTAGCCTACTAGAGGAAAACACGGTCAACAGAAAACAGAAGCCTGTGGAACATACTGCAGAGGAAGACCAAAGTGTCCATTTGCCACGGGGAACATTTTCTTTCATGTCCTCATGGCAGGAGCTGACACATTTGCCCTCGGCGGTGCTTTCATGCTGGCTAGTTGTATGCACTGCTTCTAATCCTTGAACTAGTTCTGTACATTTGAAATGAACTGCATTTTAAAATTACCATTTGAGTTCTATTATGTCCTCCAAGCTAATACCACCTTGCTTAAAATTAATTTCTTTTTCTGTTTTCTTTCTGTCCCCTCTTTTTTAATAGGTTGACAGAAGATGGCTGAAAGGAGCTTGTGGAACAGCCTTCAGTCTGTCTTTGCTTAAAGGTTATTTCCACAAAAATCGGAGGTGAGCAAAGAACAAATATTCCCCTATTACAGCAGTGGGTTATAGTGGGAAGTTAGGTCTGCTCACTTCATTTGAAACTCTGACTAGCCTGTATTTTAGCAAAGAAAGGGAATGCAGAATATGTAAGCATACACAAATGAGCTTTAAGGTACTGCATCCGGGTACAGTACCCGCAAGTACGTTGCAGCACGCACTGTGGAAGTCCCTAGACCCTTTTTCAGGAGCTCCCCTACACAAAAGCCCATAATGCTGTATCTTCACTACTAAAGGTACTGGCATTACCTACACAAAAGCCCATGTGCACTGCAGCCACACTTGAAACTGCACCATCAGAAGCCTCCTGAATGGCTCTGTATTAAAAACTTCTTGCTACTTCTCTCCTGAAACACAGATTTTTCGTAAATGGCTTATACTTGCCCTAGAGTATGCATTAAAAAGACATGTATTTGTTAACACCTGCAGCTACTACTAATCCAGTTGGCTGGATGTCCACAGCCAGCTCTCCCCTCCTGTACACTGTAATTTTGAAAGGAAAAGAGAAGCAGACTTATCTCTGGCAATCTCTCAAGTGCAAGTCACTCTCGCCTCCAATCCTGGCTCCAAAGCCCATTCTCCAAGCCTCTGCCTTACAGGTACCCTGTTCAGACTTGCAGGCCATTAGCAAAGGGGCAAAGCTGGCTCCTTTGAGACAGATAACAAATCAGCCTGTTGTCTGCTTCTGCTTCTATTTAGCAATGTGCCAATTAACCCGACATTCAAAATGTCAGGACAAAGTCATTCTGAGAGTGTGGATCTTGGATTCAGACCCCCCTCCCCAACATTAACAAAAAAACCCCAAAATAAAGCCCTTGTATTTAAAACTAATCAGTCTCTTTAAATCCCTGCCAAATACCTGTTTATGCCATGAGCAAATAATTACTTTTCTACAAGGAAGAAAGTATTAATTAAGAGTATTCATCAGACTCCTATTCTGTAGGTTTTATCTGCCACAGGTGTCAGCCAAAGGTGAGAGACGGATTAGTACACAATCAAGGGCTTTCTAAGTTAAATCTCCTCCTTGTGGTTAGCTGTTAATAATGATGTTGTCACCGAAAGAAAGAATTTAATAGTCTTAATTGGGTTTAATTACTTGGAAACTCCTGGAAAATGGACAAGCTTGGTCATAGTATAAAAATAAGGAAAAAAAAGTGAAGATACCAATGCCTGGGCCACATGTTTGAACAAAAAGAGCCTGTGAGAATAATCATTCTTTGGCTGTAAGATTTTTTTACCCTGATCAGCATTTGAGACATGAACGAGGCTTTCCCACACATTAACCACGTGCATCAGTTCTAGTTCAAGTCAGTCCACATCTTTTTGAGGAAGAGAACACATTTAGCTCTTTTACAACACTTAAGTAGCTTAGATTGCAATTTCATCTCTTTAATAGACACAGGCTACAGCTAGACCTACCTCCTCAGAGCTTTCCAAGTGAGTGGGTATTTGTAAGAAAAGTTGTTTTAAGTAAGCAAAGCAGCTCAGCGCCTGAAACCCATTTTCAGAAGACTTACTTAAGTGACAACACTTCAGACTTTAAAAACAGGGTTGTGCTTTTTCATACAGAATCACTCAATTTTTCAGGCTCTCAGCGTTTTTTCTCCCCAGAATGAAGACATACTGTTTTTCCGAGACATTGATATACCCAGGTTTATCAGACAATCTGCTGAATTTAAATGAATAGTGTCTGCAGTCACCACAGAGTGACCTTGTGAAAAGTCCATGCTGGATGGAAAGCAAATGTAATTTAATCCTCTTCTTCAGATACCTTTTCATATTCACCCTTACTGTGACTTAAGAGCTACTTCCAACGTATTGCTGCTTATTTCCTGACTCTCTTCTTACGGGCGTTTATCTGTTCAGAAATGGTTGTGGACTACACCTTGGAAGTTATTAAGCAAATGGGCATGGCAGTCACTAAATCCTCACATTCAAGACCACAGGGAGGTTGAAAAGGTTCTCCTCCCTCTCTAAATGAGCTATGCTTAGGGACAGGCACTAATGACTATGCTAATTTATCCAATGTCTGAAACCATGAGTTCTGAAATGGATTCCAGTCCTGTGGGAATACTGTACTTAAATACAGGTTAAAAGCTGGGGCATGATGCTGTATAACAACTGGAAATAATTTTTATTTAGTAATACAAATCTACAAATAATTTCTTCTTACTGTACAGCACATAGATGTCAAAAGAGGGAGTGGCATTTAAACCAAATATGTCTTCATTCCCTTTTCCTCAGCTCAGGAAAATCACTGTATTTCTATACGTAAGTTCTTGATGGCTCTCCGAAAAATACAAAACTCCTGGAAAGCTTGGTGGGAACACATCACGATGGGGAATCCTCAGCACGACTGCATAGTTTGCACATGCAATAAGTTATGTCCCTTTGGGTTATTTAAACTATTTTTCCCTTGAAATCAAGTCATGATTCAGTGATATTGGAAGGCAGGCTCCCTTTACTCGTGCTTGTTTGACAATCCAGTGTTGTTTCTGATATAAATTTTATGTCAAAAATAATCCTTTAATACTTCCAAATGCCACATGTGCACTTTGCTTAGAAAACCCTCTGCTCACCTAAGCTCTAGTACAAGAGGTTACATCTACACTAGTTCAGAGCATCTCCCATGCCCACCGCCTAAGCTGTTGTGGATCTGGTTTTGCTGTTTCTGCTGCTGCTTCTCATCAGCCAGTACAGATGATAAACACAGATGTTTGCTCCTGAAATACACATTTGAAATAATCAAATGGCTGGAATTATTTACTCCCTTCTCTCCAATTATGAACTAATAATTGATATAGCAGCATGTCTAAAGTAACAGACTTTTTTATTACCTGCAGTGATTGAATGCTTTTTTAATTTAACTTAAAAAGGCATTAAATACAAGGTTTAGCCTCCAGTGGATAAAAAAATCTCCAACTTCCTCAGAAAATCCTTTCCAAATTGTATTCATCTTGACTTAATCCATGATCTACTGAGTGAATTAGGGTCTATTTGTTTTGAAAATCTATTTTATGGAGTTCCAAGGACTGTGTTTTCCTTAGGAAGGGCTAATTCTGCCTTTCTGACCAAGATGCCTGCTAGCAGCCCTCACCATAGGCCTCTGCAGGTTTTTAACGTCCCAAGGTGCCCCACACATATGACTAACAAAATGTAAATAAACACAGCTGAGCCAGTAAGAAATTGGAAGGTTTTCTCATTAAAGAAATAAAATAAACAGATGTCCTTAAGCACTTTGGCTCATGTTTGTCAAAGGAATGGAAAACTCTCAGATGTTTGAACAGCAGTAGTGATATAAGGCCACATCTCAAGCGAGAGAAGAAAAAAGCGACGCCATGGCACTTAGAATTAACTAATAGTTCTCAAGGGAGGGCGCTTTTGATTTGAACCTTAGCAACTTTTACAAATAGTTTTTAACAGCCCAGCAATAAAATGGGGTTTTATTCCTTCTCAGTTTGTAAAGTAGTAAAGGACAGATTCGGCCATTAGAAGCATGAATCACCATCAGATTTGATTAAATCCCTATGGTGTTTCAATCAGGTCCTGGCTTTAGGGTCCTGCGAGAGAACAAAGCAGGGAAAAGCACAAGCTACTTGCAGCATTCAATGAAAGCTGGGGGCGGGGCTGGGGGGGAATCATCCCTAGGGTTTTACAAGGATCTCAAGTAGAGGCAAGCAGGAACTTTTCAATTATTTTTTTATTTTTAATTGGAAATTATAATACACTTAAAGGAAAACTTTTTGGAAGAACATATAACTGCCAGTGAAACTTTTGTGGGGTAAGGTTTCTTACCATATCATTTCTGGTGAGAACAAGACAGTCCAGTTCACAGACAGCCAACATACAGCAGATGTGACATTTGCTTGGAATGCTAGAGAATCATGCAGATGTGACATTTGCTTGGAATGCTAGAGAATCATGTTTATGTCCTGTCCTCAACTGGACCAAGCAACAACTTTAGCTACTCTGTCCGAAAGGTCTTGAGGCCCAGCTGTGATTGGAAGACCCTCTCCTAGTCCTACAGATGCCCGTGCCATTGCAAGTCCCCCATCAGAGAGGCAGGGCCCCTGCTGGCACAGGCTGGACACCTGAGCTAATGCCCTGTCTCTATCTCACCAATACCTGTCTACTGACAACTTGGATAAATCTTACGTTGCCACTTCTGAAATGCAAAAGCAATTAAAAAAATATGCCTATCATAGAAAAACAGCCTCTGTGTCAATCGAGCAACTATGAGGCAAACTGCACTTGAAAGCAGCCAAAGTGGTCACTCCACACAAGGTGCCCACATAGTCTAGGTGCACAGGGACACTGTGCAATACAGACAATGTAAACACCTTTTAGGTAAGATTAACTAAAAATCTGGAACGTCTTTGCATCACTCCAATATGAAACTGGGACATAATGTGCTTTATTGTTTTTTGCAGAATGTTTTTCTTAAATCGAGCCAATTCAACATTCAACAATGTCAGAAATTGCTCTGCATCTTACAGGAATGTTATAGAGTAACTTCCTTTGAGTAACTTCTTTATTGACAATTCATTTTGATGCTAAAATCCCAAGGATTTTATGGACACAAAACAAGAATACGCATTCTGGGAACGATATGAAATACTGAGAAAAAGTATTAGCTTCACACATACCCCTCAGCTAGGGAAAGACACTCTGCAGACACAGTAAAGACTGGAGCCATCCTCCTGGTGAATGGGAGCTCCATTATACATGCCTGAAGGGATTAAAGGGGCTGGGTGGACTGTATGTTAAGCTATAATGACGGTCGGTCTCCATCTGTTGTGGTCTCTAGGCACATGGTAAATATTCTGCACCTGTACAGTGATCAGAAGCCTGCAGAACAGGTTTCTAAACCCTGCTGAATGTAATAGCCAGGGTTAACTGCTTATGGAACTTTTTTTTTTCCTTGTCAGAGGGCCTCCTGCTGAGAAAGGAAAGGGTGGAGAGATTTCCTCGGGTCTGACAGCTCTGCTGCCCCAGTCACTTAGACCGTGACTCCGTATGTTTGTGCAGGTATGCATCCATTCAACCGTGGGCAAGAAAGCAAAAGGAGATGTGAATTTGCCACTCTGACTGCCACTATAAATGTTATGCTGCAGTGACCATACGTATGGGAAAGACATCAACACCAAACCTTTGGTGACTTTGTAAATTCGTGGGATAAAGCAAAGAGTTTGGGTAGAGGGGACAAAAGAGGAGCAACCTAGGCTGGGCTATGCATTCATGCTTCAACCTTGAGTAAATTTTGTGGTCTAACTTCTATTAATGCTGCGAGCAAATTATTTTCCAAACACCTGAGGTGAACTGTTCATGCTCTGAGGAGCCCACATCTATGGCAAAGACCATAGAGGTTTCAGAAACCAAACAAGGAGAACTTTCACACAAAATTAGGTCAGAAAACACACACTGAAGCACTGATAATTAATAATAAGACTACAACTGATAATCCTTTCTGTGATTTCCTCCCTGGATTTTTTTTTCCTTCCAAAACCCAGGTTTTTTTGGACAGCTCCCTATTGCTGCCATCACCAAGTAAGGGGCAACACGCAGAATCATTTGAGATTTTGTAGCTAAAGAACACAGGAGTTCAGACCTAAATCCCTGAAGCTATGGTTGATATTTCTCCTTTCGTTTTCCCAGAAAAATCACCTCAGAATGATCTTGATCAATTTTACAGAGTAATTCTTTGAGTGGCTGCACAGCAGCTCTACCAGTGCAACAGACAGGATGATACTGGGACATTAATGTTGGTCAGGGAACTGTGAAGATCATATAAATAGACACGTTTTCTGGAGGAAGACATACAGAACCAACACCTCCAAGTGTGAGATTTAATTCAAAGCATGTGCATGTCTAATTACAGGCACATGAATCTTTTATGATCAATTATGGACAGAAATTTAGAAGTTTAGGCCTTGATACTTAATTTACTTTGAGATTAACATTTCCTACTCTATTCAAGTAAGAGATTCTGAAACTCTATTAACCTCGGGCTCACTGCTTCACTTGTACTTGATAGTTCATCTCACTTGAACATTTTTGAATTGTGTTACTATTTAACAGCTCCCAGGACAGCCCGAGTGTGCTGCATTTCCCTCTTGGTTTAAGGTCTGTTCCAAAGCCCACCAAAGCCTCTGGTTGTCCTTGGATCAAGCTGTTAGCCTATAATACTTTTATAACACAACCATTGCCCCTATAGGAAAGCCCTGAGGAATTTAATACTGATGAAACAAATGAAGAACTAAAAAAAATATTCTTCTAGTGAAGTTTCTCAAAGAGCCTGCTGTAGCTTAATAGAAAAGGTGATTCATTCATGTAAAAAAAAAAAAAAAATCCTGTTTGTATCATTCTTTACATTTATATAAAGGAAACACCCAACAGAAGTTTGACATTTTGTACCTTTAAAGACCTTCCAAAGCAGACAATCCCACAAGTTTCCACTTTCCTGTTTTCCTCTCTCCCAAATCCCTGTTGCAGGCTGCTGCTCACGAGTACCCTATCTTAGCCTATCTCTGCTCTCATGGCCAACAGGAACACCTTGGCCACTGGTAGCTCTTTCTGACTCCAGTCCCTGATCCCACTTCATCCCCATATCAGGTGCTCTAGAGATGGCAGCTTCTGCCTTTGTGGCAGCCCATCAGCAAGAGCTCAGGGTACTGCAGTGGGAGGGCCATCACACCCCTCCTTCATCACCATCTGCCCCCATGCACCAGACCCCAACCCCACACCCTCTAAACTCCAGCAGGAGACAGCAGATGAAGGCAAGAAGTTTTATGTTAGGACAAAGACCATTACAGGAACTCTCCATATGCATAGTGCAGCCCCTACCCAATACTAAGCATAACCACAGAGCAGATCTACTCAGCGTAAGTTTATGTTTCCTGATCCTGCCTAATTCCTTCTGTTTTTTGCAGGCAGTAAGTTTGAGCTTACACACGTCTACCTCAGCCTGCCTTGCTGATTACGTTCCCTGGGAAAAGTAACCACTTCAATTGCCTTGTACAACATGGGTCTGAATAAATCCCTGCTTGGAAACATGTGCTTGGTTTTCAGAGGGTGCTGTTAGAAGTGTTAGCAGCATTCCAAGTGCTGCAGTAGACTTCCACACCACAAACACCATTTTATGTCCTTTACAACTGTGCACATCTAACAGCAAACAATAAATCTACCTTACTAATTACACATTCAGCTTGTTATAACCATCGTAAAACAAGTACAGCTGGTAAAGCCATGAAATGATGTCAAATCATATTTCTGCCTTCTGGAGAGAAGCAGGGTTATTTTCCAGTCTCTGATGAAGCTGACTGTTCAAAGCCATGTGTGGAAACAGCTGCCAACTAGGTCATCCACCTTTAATTAGGTAATGATATTGTCTTTTTTCTTACCCATTTAAAACTGTTTGACATTCTGTAATTCAAAGTGACTTAAGTGTTTGTCATAAAAAGCTGCCTTAGGAAGAAATTCAAACACATGGTACTAAATCCAAGAGCCAGCGTTTTCACTTTAGCAGCCAAGTTCAATCTATTCTGCCACCTAAAAAAGTGGAATTGCCTGCATTTTATCTAAAGAATGGATAGCTGAAGATATGGGTCCTAAAATCCCTTAAAAATGTGAGCTTCAGCAGCCACGTGAGAAGAAGAGCCAATATTCTTCATGGCAACCTAGACTGACCAATGCAAAGTCTCACTTAAAAAGTTGTCTGAGATTTATAAGAAAACCCTGGCCTAAAAAAAAAATGTGTTACCTCATTCAGAGTAGAGTTAATGCTGCCTGGCTGCTTGGTAGGCTCTTTCTTTCAGGAGTCAGACATTGAAAGTACACTGATGTCCTATCTAGCAGCAGCTGAACAACACAAGCTTTTGAAAAACAAAGGGCTACTTGCAACATGAAAGGGAGGTAAATTAAATTTTCACATGTTAGAAGGAAATACCACAGGACATATTTATACAAATGTGTCTGAATAGAATTGGCAGCATCTGTTTGAAAAGCTGTCTCATTAGCTGCCCCCACAGTTCCCGATGCAATTTGGCTGGACAAGCAGTAATGCTAAAAAAATTAAATTTTACCTTCCCATATCTGGATGCAAAGGTTCCCGTGAGTAAGGAGTGAAAAATAATTATCGTCTCATCCAAATCCCACACAAACACACGCTGTGATGACAGACGGGGTGGAAAAAAGAAATAGTTACACATGAAGCAATTGCAAGAATTCGTTCAGTCAGGAAATATGTCCTCTTGGACTACAGCTTTTAAGATCTCAAAAACCCATTTGGAGCACTGACTATAGACGCTTTGTCAAAGCAGCAAAATGAAACATCAGGAATTTTGGAACTATGTGTGCGCTGCTCATCCTGAGAGTCTGGTCTCCTAACACCCACAGAAATCCCCTGTTGCATGTCGTCAGGGGAACAAAACAGCAGACATGAAAAAACTCAAAGGTAAAAAAAATGTACATATGAAGAGTAGTCTGAGATGCTGATACAGAAATCGAGCAATTACTTTGACTATCCATGTCTGTAGGCTCCAGTTCTATAACTGATCTTGTTTTGGCTCTTAGAACTCACTAGTTTGATGGTGAGGTTAGTTAATAGATGCAACTCTTTATCTTTGCTGGATTTACTAAGGGAATATAAATTATTACCTCAATCTCACTGTCAGCAGTCGGGGAAGGATCGTTGCTTCTTTTTGAACGGGCTCGTACCTTGCCATCTGACCCTCTGTGATGCCTGTCTGTTTCTATATCTTTTGCTGGTGTTGTTGAATATTCTGAAAAAAAGATATTATATTCTATATTCTATAAAAAGTTATTATGAAAAAAGAAATTCCATTGTAACCTTAAATTTTGCACCACATCATTATAATTAAAACATGAAACTTTTTAATGGAGAGCACCAGAAACATTGTGCAAACACCATCAGGAAATCTTACTTTTTTCATGTGAATAGCTGACAATGTTAGGGAAATAACACCTAAGATTTGTTAAAATCATTTCAAAAAGTCACCAAGTTTGTATCTATCACATTTAAAAATGGGCATGTCACTTCAAAAGCCTTACCACATTTTTCTTTGGGAAAAAAAAAACCCCAAACTTAGCTTTTTGAATTTTATGCCCCCTGTGCTTTTCAAGACAGAAATGAGAAAGGCAATAGAAAAGGAAACGAAGACCAATTCCACTTTTCAATTTTTTTAAATCAATTTGATGAATGCTTATGATTAATAATATACTTTCAACATCAACTACTATTTAACAATACAGAACTACCCTGTTTAGCCATATTCCATTTCACAGAGCATAGTATTTTAGAAATAACTGAGAAGAAGACAGGCAAAGGTGAACTTCCCTTGTATAAAGTATCTGTTTTGATTGGCTTGAGTTTCATAAACCTGTCCAGATTTCACTTACCTTACAACATTACAAATCCTTTTCAAACATATTTTTCTTTTCACCTTGCTAAGTTGTGGCCTCTCCAGCTTCCTAGAATAACCATATTCATCTTCAAAGAAGCTCGGATTGTGCCTAACAAGCCTTTTTGAAAAATTTCTCTCTCAGAAAGGCTGAGATAAGATCTAAGGAAGAGAAAATCCTCCAACTGCTGTTAGAGCAATCTGCGATCACTTCTTTTGAAAAACCAATATTAGTTTATTTTTCTTTTAGAGCAATCACAGATGTTCAGATTTGTTTCCTAAGTCAGCAGACCTACAATGGGCGTACACTGTGATCATCCACAAATTACGTGGCGTTTTATATAAATGTTATCGCATGCCAATGAAAACTTCAGTAGGGAAATGATATCTGAAGATTGTACTTGAACAGTGCATTGGAGGATTGTAATCTGTCAGTAATTCCATAAACCATTTAAGCTTTGAGACTAAAAATTAAGCACTCAAAGAAAGGCCACAGATTTTGAAGCCTTTTTGTGTGGAATTCATACAGAACTTTCAAGTTAGACAAACAGCTTGTGTTGATTTTTAGAGGGACATTCTCTTAATGTATTTATGAATGCATATGTTACATGATGTTGTTAGAAGTGAATATAAACCCTGACAGAGACATGGGCTAAAAAGGCATCAGATGATTAGGAAACTCTGGAGCTTCTTCAGAGCATGGCTGTTTGTTTTGAACTCACTGCTACTCACGTTAGTCTGCAGTACTGATGTGGATTTTGTATGTAATTGTTTTTCTGTACTACCTTTAGAGGAGATCAAACCTCTCATACTCATGAAAATGACACAGGATGGTTTTAGAGAGCTTGGATGTTCTAATCTCTTCCCAAAACTCTTTGTTGCATCATGTAAGCAAAACTGTTAAGTGCTAGGAAATCTGATTTAGCCATTCAAATAAATGTATTTTTAAAAATTACAGCAACAAAATCATAGCTTTTATATCTACAGGTGGCTGAGACTGCCAAAGAGATGCACCTACCAGACAGTGATTCTGTGCTCTGACTGGAGATGTTGTGAGAAGACTCCTGCAGTGAGTATGTGGAGGTTGGAATGGCTGAGGGGCTGATGCTGTTCGCAGACACATATGGAGAGTTGTAGGAGGAGCTGTAATACTGTGAGTACTGGCTTTGAGGAAAGCTTGGATATGAAGAATATTCCTTTGAGGGGAAAAAAGAAACATCCAACTTATGTGTATCTGGTTTTACCTTATGAGTAAGGCACCACAAAGGCTGTGGTATCTACACATGCAGTAAATCATGGTTCAGGAATATTTCCGTAAAGAACCGAGTTTCATTCACTTAGGAAATTACATTTCTGCTTCTTCCAAATCCATTCCTATTTTATTATTATCAACAAGAGGTCAAAAATAAGGTGAGTTCTGCTTTTTCTATAGGATTTTAGTTATCAGCACTAACACATTTTGCATTACAGAGTTCAGCAGTTTTATATAGGACTGAAGTAGGGCAGCTTTCTGAAAAGAGCTGATGGAACAGACCGTAAACAACAAAATACCTCAGAAATTAGAAGAACAGAATGAATAATTGGGTGAGGGAAGGAGCAAAACAGGCTGCATTTTCCCATGATCAGCAACATTTTCTGATCAGTTGTTAGAATATGTTACAAAAGTAAAGAAAAAAAAAGTACCAGTTGTTTTGCAGTGATGTTCACAGATGAGATTATCCAAATATGTCAACAATAACTAAATCCCTCAGCAATCTTCCCTACCTACAAAAAAATGAACTAAAAATACAAGGTACAAATGACCTTGGGGAGCTGAGGTATCACAAAACCTTTTCTCTTGCTTTTAAGGCTCCCAAACATAATTCATACCATTATGCTCATATGTTCTTTTTTTTTCTGGAAGAAGCAGGACACTGGGACTAGATTAGAGAACATCTCTCTGGACAATTAAAACATAAAAGGTTTAATTTGTTTCTTTTCATTTTATTTGCAAATCCTGCTCTCATCCACCTATTTGTTTTTTTCAGATAGAGAACTGTGTTCATACTCTGGGGATTGTCTTTTAGCAAAAGGTTTTTATTTCCTCAGAAATGTTAATTAGTCTCTGGTATTAAATAAAATTAAATAATAGTCTTTCTATACGAAAAGCACTTTCCTTCTTAACAGCTTACATCTTTGTCTGTGACACAGCTATTTCATTATCTTTCAGTCACCAGGGAGCTCTCAAGAACAAAGACTCAAGCTGTCATAAGAACAATTAATCTGAAAAAAAAAGTGTGTTTTTTCTTTAAGAATATCACAAAAAAATGAAAACAGACCAATTATTTCTCCTCTTTTTAAGTAACCTCCACACTTCAATCAAATGCACTTCTATCAGCAAATGCTGATGTTTTTAGCCAAAATCGAAGTAATAAAGAAACTGCTCACTATTGTCATTAAAAATACAGATCAACAATCACCTTACAAACAAGGAATTGAAATTATCAGACAACAAAAACACATTTTCTGGGACAGTATGCTCATTTGTTTGGTCCAACCAAGAAGAGCCATTTGCTGCTGAAAAACATCTGTCTTGTGTGTATAGCATGCTGTTTATTTATACACACACATTTATCAAGGTATCTGAAGCATGAAGCCCACAGACAGGTGTATTCTCAAAGAAGGAAGCTCACAGACAGCTCAGATGGCTCAATATTCATCAGAGCCTGCCAACGCCTCTTTCAGATTGCTCATATTTATTACGCAGTGCCAAGACAGCAGATGACAGGATCCTAGCAGCAGAGCTCTCTGTAGAGGATGGAAAACGTATCTGAAAGTTTTAAGATGGTAGAGGAATGATGAGACTCTTGGCACTACTACAGAAGTGTGGCAGAGACTGCTGGGGCATCCTCCTCCTGCAACTGGTATCCTCCTCCTTGGTATCAATACACACACACAAACATCTGAAAATGAATCAAGATACCTTAAAGTCCAGCAAATGGACAGGCCCCAGGACTAGAGAAGAATGGTGTTCAGCAAAACATATGGCAACACCTTCCTTATATATGTGTAAATATCAGAATAATCTCTGACCTATCTATATTCCATCTCTTTAAAGTAAGTGACAAGGTTGCCAATAACAAATGCTGAACCATACCTGATGCACAGCACTGAATCCTGCAGAATTTGTCAGGCCATTGGCTCCCTGGTAAATCCCTGTTGTGCCTAAGGAAAGAATATAACAGTCAGAAAGCACACCAGAAATCAAAGTCAGAGGCTATATTAATACAAATCATTTCCCACAGGATGTAAACTACTGGCTTACTCAAGAGTTGTGATTAACTATTTCTAGTAATATAGGCTATGAAGACTTAGGGCTACTACTGAGGTCTCCTTACCTGAGGAGACAACCATTACATATGATAAAACAAACACTTATGGAGCTAGAAAACAAAGATTCAACCCAAATTTAAGAATTCAGTTACTACTTTTTGCAATAAATAAAGGAAGACTAATTTTTATCATCTTCTCCTGTAGGAAAATCCCTCAGATTACATATATATATCCACAAACCTGCTTTCTCTTGTCCTGCAATCTGTCCTTACAGAGCACATACCCAGGAATTTTTAGAAGACTGAAAAATTTTTGCCCGGGTGTTGATATTCCAAACATAACAACAATATTGTTGAGACTCCTGGGACAGCAGGGAGCAAAAACATTGCTTCATCCTGGGATGTTAGGAAGAAAACGGTTGGACGAGTGAATCTGGCATGGTTCTGTGGCTACTGAAGCAGCTGATGCCCAGCCAGGCCTCCTCAGCTGACGGAAAAGTTACTGCAAAATTTTTATGGATGAAGAAGTAAATGTTCAGAAAAGATCTACAGGAACAGTCCTCCTTTGCCTGCCATCAGGGAAGCGGTAGCAGAGCTGCCACTCTGGATTGTGCACTCCCGGCAAGTTCTAGCCTTGATTTAACTCCAGTCTACGCTGTTTTCTATTTAAAAATTTTCCACTTCACATGGGTGGAGAACTTCTTTAGTTCGTGTGGTTTGATGAGAATCTACACTAAAAGTCTTCTTCCAGTGTTCTGTAACAGTGCTTTCTCCCAGGGCTGGCTGTTCACATAGAGGAAGCAAAAGCTGGACTATGCTCTCTATTCAATCCCCATGGAAGGCAACAGGCTCCAAGAAGCACTCAGACCCACTGCTTCCCCAGTGAAAAAGGTATGATTTTGGTGTTGTGTGGCCACAGTGGGCTCCTGTCTGGGCTTCATTTTGCCACCTCAGCATCCTAGCAGACCAAGCCCTAAGCAGGCACTCAGTCTTTTTTTTCTTATGTGGTTTCCTACCATGTGAATGACTTTGAGCAGTGCTGCTTTAACCATATGACACTCTGCACGTCTTCATGTGGCAATCTTTCTCCCAAGATCCGCTTGCTTGTTTTTATTTTAAGCCGCCAGATTAGCTGGGGAATGGACAGCTGAACAAACTCCGCTCTGCCAAGCGCGGCTGCAAAGCACATGCGCTGAGAAATAAACCTCAAGCCAAAAAGAAGCAAAAGGGAGGACTCTGCACTCCAGAACTAATTTGCTGCAACATATAGTGGCAGAGAGGGGAAAAAGAAGGTGCAGGTGACTGCCAGGGACCTTGAAGCCTGGGTCTCTCCAAGCCCCCTCCCTGTGCTGGCTGGGGACCTGAGCCAGCATAGGTGGGTTCAGGTGATGCCTCCTCCTGGCATTCGCCTCTCAGAGGCAACTCTGAGTGGATCGGTATCCAATTCTTCCTCCTCCCTACAACCTGTATGGGGAGGCTGCCCAGAGCAGCATCCCGAAGCCAGCAATGCAGTCAGCTATTAGCATTTTCCCACCTCCCACCCATGATAGGCTTTGATTTCTGCAGTTTTTCAAAAAGTCACAATTATGCAGCAGGATGAATACATTCGTGTGGTAACTAAGCATTTCTCACCACTCTGAAGGGGAGGAACAGAGCCCCAGTGCTTACAGGCAAAAACAACTTTCACAGAACACAAAACAGCTCTTGTACACCAGAGCTCAAAACAATACAGGGGGGAATTTTTGATCTTCGTAAACTGTCATTTAGAAACAATCCATCATCCTTTATTAAAGCTGTCAAGAGGGGGATGAGTTACCTCGAGGGACTCACACTTTATGTGTAAATTGTGATGAGAACATGTTTATTGCTGTGCTACCTGCACATGATACCATAGCTTCCTGGTTTCCAAACAGAGAGAATTATAAAAAGAAGGAGAGATGTGCACAATTGGAATAAACTTACTCTGGACTTTGTACCAGCTGTGAAAAGTGAGTGTTGTCCACACACACACACACACACACAGAGGGTACGTGAGCAGGCAGAAGAGGGTAGAAACATACGGGTGAGAGGATGGGGCACAACTTGTGTGCCACAGTTTCCCACAGTACACTGTGACTAGACTTTAAGTGGTGGGTTTGGTTTGGGTTTTTTTTTTTTTCACACTCTGGTTTTGTAGAATGTATTGTTGCCAGTTTAGTTGAGCTACCCCAGGTCCAAATTCAGTGTCCCTGCAGTCTGCTGCTGTCTGGCTCCCTCTGCCCAGGGGATTTTCAAAATGAAGGACTGTGTTGCAGAGACAAACTCAACTTCCTGATTTTTTTACCTGCGTATTTAAATACTTGTGAAAGTGTTTAAGACTGGTATTTCCTATAACCTGGTGTTCAATAGGCCTGGGAACTAATATTGGCAACTCAGGTTTTTCACTTATCCTGGACCCTGTAATTGTATCCTGACCAAGTAGGAGTATCATTTGAGATTAGTGTGCCTAAACTGAGATCAAACAAAACTCTCTTTTTCTGCCCCTAAAGAATCAATTTTAGAGAATGCGACACGCACACACAGCCCCCCCCCACAGGGTCTACCTTGAGACCTGCCAGGCTCAGTATTGTTATAGCACAATAGTTACAGATAAGGACAATGGAGACAACCAAACTACAAAGCTAGTAAAAACTTGGAATTCCTTCCCATCTGAACTAGGATGAAAACCTGGGAGAAAAAACCCAAAAATCTATTATCTGCATGAAAAAGAAAGTTCTTGAAGATTCAGGTTCAGAAATACTTCATTTCAATATCAGCATTTGTCTTGGAGACTAAAGCTATCTCATGGGGACTATTATAGCTCAGCCCCTGTGCCACTTTACAGGCCAGACTGGAGAGATAATGCACAATCAGTTCAAAGGTAAGGAAAACAAACAAGGACCACAGGCGAGGAAGACAAGGATAAACCCTCTCTCTTCAGGAGCAGAGAAAGAGGCCTGCTAGTTACGGTTTCTGTGAGCAGCCTTGTAGAACTCAGCAGTTCAGAACACATATCAGAACTGGCCCAAAATGTTCGCTTTTCCTCCCCAGGTTATTGATGGGAAATAAACATTTCTGTAGTAAAACTAATTCTGACACTTGCAATTTCAGTTTTACATCAGTGAATTTTACACTCAAGAAAAGCTGGAAAATTACCAACAGACCTTGCCTCCTGGCATTAGCAATTTAGCCCCATTCCCCATGTAACCATTTTTTTTTCAAATGCTTTTCCAGGTAACAGCACTTCTTGTAATCTTCAGAGATAGACTGAAATAACATTAGAAAGCTCTGCTTATGTGGAATGGAGCCCACCTAGGAAGCCTCTTGGTAAGCCATGTACTCCAATGCCTGACCCCCTCCCATTTCTGAGTGGATACAGCCCATTTCCACAGGACTTTTGCTTTCACATATATTGGGTTTTTTCCTGACCCCCGAATACCGCGCACTGTCACAAGCTGCAGCTGATTTTACATTTGCAGTACTGCAGATGTGCGAGCAAGCCATTGGCTTCCATCTATCTTGGTAGCTCAGTGTCAAGTAATTACATTCAAACTCCTACTTGCAAAGCAGAAACAAGCCTGGGATCTCTCCCTTTGGATCTTCTCCATATGGAATATGGTTCAACATCTGTGTTCAATCAAACCAGTTGCTAAATGTCACAATGCCCTCATTCACAGGTAGCTTAAAGAACATTTAGCTGGTAATAAAACAATCTGGACTGTAGAGTAGAATAGCTCTTCAGATGTATGGTACTGTAAATGTTCCTGTTAAGTATGTATATCACAAACACACTTGCATGAAAAGACACCGCATAAAAGGCATGCATATGCTGTACATATTCAGTGCCACGACTTTTTTTTGATAAGTAGATGTGGCCCTTCCCTATATGAATGTCCAAGGGCAACATGTATAGAGAAACTCTTTGTGAGCTGATTGATGTATATTCCTGTTCTCATACAGATGGATTTCATTTGCTATTTTCCCCTCATTCCCTTTTTAATTCAGGTATTTTAAATTGTATGCCATGGTGAATGATAATTTGAATGGTGTGTGATCTGGACTGTGCTCCTGCAAGAAGTTTCATGCCAGCTTCTCCTTCCTTTTAATTTATCCCTTTCTATCTTTCAGTCACTGCAGTAACAGGCTGTACTTCTTCCCCTCCTTTCCAGGAAAAAGCAAGTAAAGAAAATAAGGGAATATTCATTGCTATTTTCAATATCTTCAGAACTAAGCTCTGCCATTGCTAAGAAAAGTTTTCTTTCAGCTTGGTATACACAGATGTGATTACAGAGACGGGATGATGGCCCTGCAGTTCAGATCAATACCACAGCAAGCTTTCAAAATCAGGTTTGTGTCCTTGTACTTCACAGGTCAGAGAGGCCCTGACAACAGGGAGTTTTTATCCAAGTCTCCTGTACACCTCAAAAGAGAGTAAGATGCTATATTTAGAAGAATGGAAGGTCTGCACCTCCAGTATTCAATGAAATAATAACTAGAGGAGGAGACAGCCAGGTTCAACACAGGTGGCCAGCAGGACACGTATCGCAGCTCTCTGGGTAGCCAGCAGCAACTCTGAGTCCATGAAGACTCAAAAGATGGAACAGTGGACTGAGGTGAGAGTGTTCAGAGGGTGGCTACCACAGGCACTTCTGAATATGCCTGAAATAGAACAACACAGATTAGATCCAAGTGTTTTCTCTAACTTGTAGATGAATTGCATGGGGTTCCAGGGAGATTTCTCTCAAAGGATTATTTGATCACCTCGCACTAATACAATAAATGCCTACGGGGTTCAGCTGAACTGCACTGTACTTTACAAGCTTGCATATAATGGCTTGTGTATCCTTACATCAGCAAGCTGTTTTCCTGCAGGAAACAATGTTGACTGTGAGTGATGCAAGGAAAGGCCTCAGTCTAACTCCCAGCAGAGTGTGCATTACTCTCTGCTATGAAGAACATCTGGCTGAAGACTTGCATGGCCATTCAGAAAGGTTCTTCACAGTGCTTTAGCTCTCTGACAAGCTAATGTTTCCTGCAGTAAATATTGCCTTCTCCAAGCTGCTACTTTTTTAGTGAGAGGTTAAGCACTCATCAAAATTACCTCCCACCAGCTATACTCCAGTGCCTTGTAAGGTTCCAAATCCTACAACATCTGCCTGCATTTATTGGGCAAGAAAACTCATAAAACGTTGCATGGCTGTCAGCTGTGGAGGTATTTCAAGACTATCTGACCTGTTAAAGGAGAAGAAAAACTCAACCCATATGTACTTTGCAGCATAGTGCTCAACTGTTTGCCATTAGGCATAATGAACCCTTCCCCAAAAACAGTCTTGTATTTGTGTCTGGAAAGGTTCAGACAGAACAGGGAAGAGCACACTATAGTAACCTAGACGAAAAGCGTGATTCCACAATGTTACAGCCCTTGACATCAGCAGTGGCTGTTCAAGGACATTGCTTCCAGAAGCATATGAACGCCTCCTGCAGATAATACTCTCAGCTATGCAACCCACATAAAATATACCTATGTGTCTCCTGCTACAATCCCCTTCAGTCCTGCTAGCCTGACCAGGTGTCTGAGGGCACTCTGAACGGCAGTAGAAAACACATGTCATGGTACAGCTTTTCTGAGTCAAACCTCTTCCCCTGTTGCCTGCTTCTGGGAGTACCCAACCCACAGAGCCTCAAAAGGCTTTAATAAGTGATGACCAGAGCAGTTTCACAGGCCTGGCTTTTACCATCCTTTTGAGCCTGGTCACCTGTATGGCTCAATCCAGCTCAACAATGGTGTTGAAAGTGCCTGGATGGTTTATGTTTACTCTCGGGATTTGAGCCATGGGAAAGCAATTAAATTTTATTATACTTTGAGAAAGTGTTCCTTTTAACCACTCCTATCTAATGATGCTGCAGCTACAGAAGGAAATCACACCAGATTGTCTTCAAAAACAAATCACAAATGTTTTGGGCCAAAAAATGAACATCCTTACAACAACGATGTAGTCTGTTTCTGTGCAATCCCTTGTTGAACAAACAACCAGGAAAACTGACTTTATTTGGGGGACTCCATGGACAAAAAGAATAAAGATTCTGCCAGCTGCAGTTTCATCTTGGACACAGCCCTCCACTGACAGATAACAAGATGTGATAAAGGAAAGCTGGATTTGCCACCTCCTGTGCTGTTCATTGGCTACAAGACTCCAGCTCCCAGGTCAGCATGAAAATCTAACTAGCTCTATAACATCTGTTGTCATGCAGTTGGGGATAAAAATCTGGCCTGTGAGCATAGCCATTTATTTAGCAACCCCCCTCCCCTTGAGCAAGGTGAATCTCTAAATACCAATGGCAGAGTGTGAGCTGGGCAGCGTATCTCTACTCTTTGACTCCATTAGTTAGGGCCATGGGAACTCTCAACACTCTAGAGCTGGGCATTTGCCCCAAGGCTTTTCCAGCCCCTCCATGCACTGCTTCAGTACTGCAGTGCCTCCAGGAAAAAAACACACTGCAGTGGCCAGCAGTGAACGCTAAGATAAAAGTGTACGAAACAGGACAAAACCAGAGGATATTTGCTCTGGTATTGCCTTGTCAGCTTCAATTGATCTGCCAGTTACAGACTTTCTATGCCAAGTTTCTATCACACTTTTTTTTAATCTTTAGTAACTGTCAATGTACTCTTCTTCAGACAATGCAGGTATTCTCATAGTTCTAGAGGTGAGAATACTGTAGTGCAGAAGTTTCAGTGCTTAAACTCTGCCAATATAAAGTGCATCCTAATTACATATTAAAAAGCCCATGCAAGAGCATTACCCAGCACCAGCACAGCAGTTAAGAAACTCTCAAGCTGTACAGCCTGCGCTAACTGAAGCAGGGTCAGACCTTATTTGTCCATGATCATAATCAGTCTTTGATCATATGACTGCATTCTATTTTTTCCACCAGAGCATTACCTCACACAGTGCCTGGAAATGAGATACAACAGAAAGCAGCACCAATACTGTGTCAGCATCATGAATCTGATGTTTCCCAAATTTGAAGAGCCTGACTATGCAGGTATGATGCTGATTTTTCTATGTAATTTTACACTAGCTCTTCTATAGCCTTCTACATATTTTCAAGAAAACATTAGGTTTACCAAATCAGCTATTCAGTGAATCTTCTAAAACATTTTGGCATATTCTATGCCAACGGTACTATAAGCTGAGTAAGCAAGGCCAATTTCATAATTTCCAAGCTGTTACCATTCCATGATTTGATTTTTTACATCCTACAAAAGTGATGAAAATAAAATCCAAAACCAAAAGTATTTGTGACATCCAAACACCCCGTGAGTGTTTTCTATGCTGATTTTTCTCATTAACCCACGTTTGACTATTCTATCTGATGTCCACAAATACTCCGGGATAGTCAAGCAGCAGATTAGGGAAATGTCACTCCTTCCTTCTCTGTTGGCTCCCACCTCCTCATCATACCACACACAAACCGTGTTTTCCTTACACAGTCCCTTCACTATTGTTCCCCTGCTGAGTTTCCGCGGGTGTTACTCAGCCACGAGAACCTGTGTCCCCACACAAGACATGTCTTTGTCAATATGTGTCTGGAACTCCCTGATGAGCCCTGGCAGCAGGAGTCACAGACGATCTGTCAGCCCATTTCTCTCTTACACACATACATTTGCTCCACTAGCTTCAGGACTATCCACCCTGCTGTCTACTCCTTCCAATAGCATATCCTCTTCCCAAGTGCCTCCCTGATAAATAACAACCAAGCAGTTAATTCTGAATGTAACCTCAAAAAAAGCAGTAAATGGGAGAAGTCAGGTCAGGGCTTCCTCCTTTTATAGCAGTAGCACAGATCCTTGCAGCTCACAGTGCATCACTGTCAACACCTTTGTCTCTCCCTTTGACTTCCCTCTCCTGCAAGATAGCTCGTTTTAAAACAAAGTAAACGTAGCGTGGTCAGCCCCTAGTGTTTAAAAATCTTTGAAAAGGAGACCGTGCTGTTATTCTGAGGAACCTTGTATTTACACTGTAAAAAGTGAGGTCTGACCCCTCCTGAAGAGAGGCCTCTCCCTGCTGAACTCACCACGGAGTGCAGCACAGCTTTACTGACACAGTTTTAGACTGCAACTAATGCAAACCAGCTGTGAAGCAGAAGCTTTTGAAAGAGACTACTCATTTTCTACTGAGGTTTTAATTTTATAAATCTAAGGCATCTGAGTGACAGTTTGCTGAGAACATACTCTCACTCTCCTTTATTTTCTGGGACTTCAGATGGCTTCACTATCTGTATGCCAAAGTTTGATCCACATTTCTCAAGTGTAGATTGAAATTTCCCCTTCTTGCACATTTCATCACTAAGTACATAAAGAATCAAGCTTAAAATTAAACATGCCACTTCCTTTGCAAAATTCACGCATGCAGAGCTAACTATTCATGCCAAATAGATATTTATGGCCTTGTATTAAATATGTAACACACAAACTGGCACTCAATTGCAAGAAATTCCGGCAGCTCTTGGAAAAAAAACTTGTCTAGATGATCCATATATCAACAAAAGCCAAAACCTTTCCAGCATAAGGAAACTTTTCAATTGATTACATATTCAGATTTTATTTGGTCTCGGGCCAAAAGAACAATTCATAAGTGATTCATTCCACAAACAAGCAACATATATAATTAGTTCATTTCAAATCGGCATTGCACAAAAGAAATGCTGTTTGCTCTTCGCTCATTCGACAGCCGATCAGAATGGACTCTACAAAGAAAACAAATGCTCAGCAGTAGCAAAGAATTTCACTGGGTAGGTCTTTGGCCCCAAATTTGTATCTGTACCGAACTCAGTACTGCTTTGCAATTCCTTGGCAAAGGAAAGTTATCCCAGTTGCATGATTTGAGTTTTCCTTTGTAATGTAAAAAGTATTTTGTGGGTAAATAGATTTGGGTATTAAAGAAAAAAAAGAGGTCAAATCTCTCCCTGTGCACCAACACCATCCGCAATGGGCTTCGGTCACAGTTTTAACTGTTGTGCAGCTTCAGAGTTTCATACCAGCTGTCATTTTAGCAAGAGTAACTGAAGAGCAAGGCATTGTCTAGGAATTAATGACAAGCTGAGAAGAGACGGCTTGATGTGCAATAAAGGGGTAGGTAACACATGCTCATGCAAACACAGGAGCTGCTCTAAAAGCTGGCTGCTACTGCGCTCTCTGCATAGCTGATGGTTTTCTCTGTTGGCTAATGTGCTGGCAGTTCTCTTTGTACTTCACATAGATCATTAAATGATAAGTTTTTTATAGTCCAAAGGTCTCTTCCCCACTCTCAGCACCAACAATCCATTTCTGCAATTGCCAGTTAGGACAGTAAGCTCTTTGGGGCAGAAACTGAATATAGTCTTTGTGTCTTATGTTCAATTTCTATCATGGAATGATAACTTTATGAAAAGTCTGAGCAAATCACTAAACTGCTGAATTGTCAGAAAGTGTAAAACAGAAAAACATGTGTGAACAAGCACAATATACTTCTAGTATCTAGCACAGGGTGTTGTTTGGGGATTTGGTGCTGTACCTGTACACTTGCATGAGGACTGGTTAAGAAATGGCACAGATCTTTAAGCAAAATTTATTTACCAGCATTACAAATTTATCAATTTAAAGACAAAACTCTAATGCAAGCTATTACCTCCATTTCCAGTTCTTGACTCTAAAAATGACAGGCATCCCCAGATTGGCCACATGCATGTTTAAACCATCTCTGCCTCATTATGAAACAAATTCATTTTGTAAATACAGTAGTGATATGAAACAACACTTTATACAGCACTAGTTAAAAAAATAAAGTTATTTCTTCAGATTAAGTGAATGCTAGCTTTCAGTGTATTTGAATGTTACTCAAAGTCTGACAATATACTATCATATCCACCACTACATGGCAATTAAAATAATTACTTCAATCTATAGTAACTTTGTGATATAGCTTCATGTCATTTTTTGGAATTTGCCAATCTCATCTTTTACATTTATATATGTGAGTGACACATTGCATTAGCGATTTGGCTTATAAATTCTCACACTTTTAATTTATTTTCATGATAGAAAAGCAAGAAAAATAGATTTCCCTTTGTCTATCTGTAAAATAATTTTTTTTTTCTTTACCACTTAATAACCACAAGAATGTTCTATTTTTATTCTTGGTTTTTAGTGGATTCTGTTCTCTCTCGAGAACCAGGATACAGCTGATAATTGGAGTTAAGGATGAAAAGCTGAATGTTACCCCATTACACCTACATCACCTGTGTCTGTAATGAAACCAAACGGACTCGGTGCCAATTTGGCTTCAGAAGTACCATGTTACCACCAACAGCCATCAGGGAGGTGAAGCCGCAACCTGACGTGTGTATCCCAGCCAGAGTCAGTGCTGGTACCAAGGAAACATGAGAGGAAAGAAACCAACACCAACCATGTTGGCACCTACTAAAGGAGAACATTTTTCCTAGAGCCCTGTGAGACAAGTATTTGTCACCCAAGAGGCCATGTATCCCTTGATGACTGGACTAACACACCTACAACAGGTACCTTTTTGCTGGCTGGACCATGTGACTTATAAATGAGGGGACAGTGAGGGAGTCACACAGGCTGCACAGTCTGCTCAAGATTCAGTCTAACCACCATGCTGGTCTGCAGAAGATCTCACTACATTGCTCTGAGAGCTGCTTCTCAGTGGAGGCAAAAAATACCAAAGTATACCACTTATAAACTTGAGCTATTACCATCTTACAATAGTTGCAAAGATAAGCTTAAGAAAGCAATTTTTTCCTCATTTAAAATACAAAACTGAGCAATACACACTCCTAGAGATACCTCTCCTTGCATATCACCCTCTTCAAGATTTCCCTTTCAGCATGACGCCAGAAACATTTTAAAGTGGGGGTTAAGAGCTTGACTGTTAAAGTCCCCCTGAAATTTGAATTTAGAAAAGTATGTAAATAAAAATTTGCCCTTTTCAGCTGGTTTAGCACATCAGCTGCAGCCCCTACATTGATCAGCAATGGGGTGACCAAAAAGACTGCTGTGAACTTCACAAAAGTCTCAGTGGTCCGAGAGCTGGGTGGTATGGAGAGTTGCTTGCTCACATTAGGGAGACAGAGGGATCACCTCCCCACCCCCAAGTGCTGTGGCGTGGGAAAGCACTGAGCACACATTCCTCGGTAGCACTCAGCACAGGAAGGCTCCTGGCTTCTCACTCAAACCTTTCACTAGCACTCAGCAAGGTAAATAAACTGTACGGTCAGGGAGCTTCAGACTGTTCCCCTCATGAGCAAGGAGAAGGGTGGAAATATTTGTTTACAACAGGAAGACCTGCTCCCTTTGCCTTGGAGTAAGCACCTGCCACTTGCAAAAACTTTTTCCTCTGTTTTCTTTTGCATTAAAAGCTTAGTGAGCTGGCTGAAATTATCTTGCTGGCATAAAAATCTGAAACAAAGTGATCTCACTGAATACCACAGCATCACCCTAGAGGTTGGAAAAAAGAGCCCCGACAACATCTAAAAAGAAAAAGTGAGAGACTTAATCTCTCTCCTCTTCCATGACTTCTACAAGAACTTGGGAAATCCAAGGAATTCTTCTTTGGTTTTCCAACCCTTGGAAAATCTCCAAGGGAAGGATGAAGCCAAGGCAGAGCTTTGTGTGCATTTGCCTTCCCTCCAGTAAAATCACTCCCCTTAGGATGGTTTTTTTCCTCCAGTGAAACAGCCTCCCAAAGAGCTCAAGCACATGTGGTACAGATGGACTAGGAGAGATGCTGCAGTTGTACCTGAGCTGCTTTTAATGTAGCGAGTCTGGATATGCATAGCCACAGCAGGAAAGGCTGCAGCACGTTTGGCCTGAGTGGCTGATGGGCTTCCTGACTCTGCTCATTCAGCAGCACTGCAGCAGAATTGGGCAACTTTAAAATACTTGAGGTATGTTCATTTGTGCTACTGTCACATCTTTGGCAGCAATGAAGATACTTGCTGAGAAACAGCAAGAATATTTGCATTTTTATCTCTTGTAAATGTTTTTTTAACGCTTGGTTCAGTTCATGTACTCATGGCAATTCATGCTTAATACAAGGCACTTTCAAATGCAGCTGTGCTGAGGTTTAGCAGAAGACAAAAACCTAACCTTTACTTTTTACTAGCCAACACCAAAGTGCACTCAGAATACGAGTGTGTGAACTGAACCAAGCGTACAACGGAGTGTTAGAATGCTACAAGCACAAGGCACTGTCTTTGAAGCCTTAAAGGAACCCAATTGATTATTTTATAATCAGTTATTATTCTGACAACAATAAAACAGCTATTGTAAACATACTGAGTCCTAGCTCAGCAATCTTGAGGAAAAAACACCTTTCAGCACTGCTCTTCTGAACCTCATCTCAGTAGTCTGCAGGTAATATACAGCACTGTTACTCTGGGAGCTAAAACAGGCAGAGGTATCTTAGCAGGTATCAGTTATGTCTTAACAGTAAAAACATGGCATTTTTTAGTATGAAGGTATCAACTTTAAACAAAAATTAAAAAATAGGGGAGAGTACACAGCAGTTTAACTACAGAGCAGTTTCTTTGGGATAGCACAAGGCAGAAGCATAATAATAACAGCAATGTTTGCATGAAGTGTAAAACCACCTTTGGTTGACTTCCTCTTAGAGTCTAGGAATTCACACTAACACAAGAATCCCAGGTATGCAGTCACAAAATTAATTAGAAGAAAGAAAACACAGTTTCTGCAGAAAGGCAAAGCTTATATTGATCCTATGTGAACTTTTGCTAGGGTATACTAGTGCTAATCCCAGTACCTCATCCAGAAATTAATGCCTCGATGAGCAAAACAGATATATGAGGACTTACCTTCTTCCCTATCCTGACTGCCTATATCTAAGGTTTTCATTGTAATTGCAAAAGAAGAAGAATTGGTCTAATACAGGGGTACAGGATTATGACTTCTCATAGCACATGCTACAAGGCACAAGCTGTACTCACCATGCATCTGGTAGGTGTACGGTGCCTGCCCGGCAGTCGGGGTAGTGAAGCTGGATCCATAGCTAAGAAACCCACTCTGTCCTGGGGAATGGCTCAGGCTGTCCTCTGTTTTGATGCCTTTGGGGCACAGGTTAGGAATTAAGAGCAGACTATGAGTGTTTGTCATAGAAAGGTGTAAAAATGCAAGTTTAGGAATTAACAATTTTTCAACTTGAGTTTAACCTAATAAACTCTTTTTTTTCCCCCTACAATTTCAGGTTTGTTTGTTTTTTTTATAATTATCTGCATTACCCAAACAGGTCTCTTAAGAAACAAATAAATTCATCACAAATAATATTTGAGTCAGCCACTTCCCGTATCCATACCTGAATGAACTTTTGCTAAGATGGATAAACATCCATGAATAATACTGTTTTCAAAAACAATTTCTGTTTTTAGTTTTGTTTTATAATTAAACAAACTCATTGACTCATGAACTTTCTGAACAGTTATCAGATGCAAGCAGTGATAAACAAAGCAACAGGACCTTCAGCAAAATAACCTCCAGACTTCTGTTCTCAACAGAATTATCTTTTACTTGCATTATATTTTCAGCTTCGATAGCAAAATATTTATTGGCAAGTCGTACAGGAGGGTTATCATCTGTTTAGCTGAATATAACTTACAGTTCACGAACAATAGGTAAGCCCTGAAGTCACAAAAATCTTTTCATCACTAAAATCAGGCAATTAAATTGAGAATTTACAGGGGAAACAGCAATAGCTGAATTAAACATTGCAAGATGAAACCTTTCCTGGTAATGAAAGGGGTTGATATTTTATCCTGAGATGCTGCCGAGATTGTACAGCTGTATTATTAAAATAAACAGCTGAAAGGTGCGTCTTATTATGAACCCTTTGGACATGATCCTTCCCTCCTTCGCACGCCTATTTGCACTAAACAAAAACCGGCTATTGGACACACCCTGAGTGCTGGGACTAAACAAAGTCCCTGTTGATGTTCTGGCCTTGGATTTACACACTTCCCAGGCTGCTGTCATCTTTTAGCACTTGCAGGCAAACTTGCCAAAAGACGAGTCGACTTCACATGCCTTTCACCAAGCACACCATTTTCTAGCTTAAAGACTCTTAAAAGCAACAAGTCTGCATTTGCTCTGAGAGTAAGTTCTCCCAGATAATATTTTCTCTAACAAAAATCACTTCTTTTCCCTGTAGGTGAGAATAGCTGCAGTGCCATTTGAGCACAGGTTCTCAGCAAGATGGCAAGGCTGCATTGCGAAACGCAGGGTTTACTGGGACAGTGAGTGAACGTGTGCTGGTGCAGTCGTCAGGCTCCATTGCTGCTGGGGAAGCGAAGGTATTTGCAAGTGTGTGCAGAGAAGCTGCTTTTCATAACGTCCCGTGCATTTCAATTACATCAGCACTCCTCATGTGAGTATTCAACCTACCCCAGCTACAATTAATCTTCAGCGAATGGGCCTTTTTGGAAGTCTAAAACTTGTTGTCAGACAGCGAAATAACTTACACCAAATTAATTTCCACACAATGTTCTGTTTTGTCTAGAAACTAGACAAGTTTTATTTTTGTGCCTAAAACCAATACTGCTTCATTGTTCTTGGTTGTCAGCCAGGTGGAGTTTTTCATATGCTGTGCTGAGTATCTTAGAGAGGGTATATGGGCTGGGGGAGGGAAATCACTGCTCAAGGATGCTAAGAGGTCATCCACAGGATTTATAAGCAGCATATGGGCCTGACACATGTATGCCCTAAAGACTCTAGGCAGTAGCAAATGGCTCTACTTTCACCTGCTCTAACAGGACAACTGTTCAGAGTTTGCCTTGGAAATCAGCCAGCTGATGCAAACACACAAGTAGCTCCAGGAAAGGGTCTCAAAACATTCCTCTCATCATCCTGGTAGAGCTTCAGCTCTGCCAAGCCCATTTCCCTGGCCTTCCAGACCATTGCATTGAATTTCCCTTCAGTAAAAGCCTCGTCAATGGCTGCATAAATCTTCTTGTTGGAAAGAGACACTTTATTGACCAAGCAAACAAAGGTGTTTAAGAGCACAATAGGAAACAGAATTGGAAACAGAACTATGAAGCCATTTTAATGCTGCAGCACTCACAGGATCAGTTGAGAATGAAGAGCCCAAAGCTTTTGGTTAAAGAGCTGTACCTAAGCAAAAGCAGTATCTCTTTGGTCTGTAAGAGTGGGAAGAACTTCCCAGCTCGCTTAAGAGCTCAGTATTTCCATGCAGAGCTTGAGGACACTCTTAACACTTGTTTTACCAGGCATTCCTCCATCAGGAGTGCTTGTTTAATTAGTCCCCTGCCTGAATCCCCCAGCTGCTCCTTCCCAGAACCACCTCCCCATAGTTGCTGGCAAGGCTGTGCAGTAAAGCAGGGAACAAAGCTGATAGGTTAGAAATGTTTACTGCACCTATGGCTAACAACCATCCATTAAAATACAATCCATCTTCCACAAACAAAGTTTTATCATTTCACCCCTTCCTTGCTCTGCTCTGTCTCTCGCTTATTCCATAACAGTATACAAAAAGATTTCCTTAACGTAGCTTGTATCATTGAAACTCCAGCAACAATCACAAAAGGTAAAGTGCAGTTTAGTTAAATCTCATACTTACTGTAAGAGACTGTCTTGGCAGTGAGTCATGGGAACACTCATCAGCCACTACTCCTAAGTGGCACATCCTACTGAACCTGAGTTTCCCATTCTGTCTCATATCCTACT